>CM065715.1:51255653-51275653 GCA_033310375.1 Conus canariensis | reverse complement strand
TACGTATAATGGGGGCAATTGTACGCCCTGCATATTCTTCCAGGACGATAGTGAATGGAGATTTATTCAGTCAGACGTATATCCTTCGAGGGAATGAACGTCTGCCAGAGAGCATCATCCTGGGCTTGTTTTATTGAGCACCCACGTGCGCGTGCATGTGTGTGTGTCTGTTATTTATTCATTATGTGTATACTTGAAAGGAAAATAACTATCTTCCAGTTTGTGCTTCTATGGCAGATCACACCGGACCTTCTATTTACTGAAATGTTGTTTTTGCCTTTGGACATCAGACGAGCCTTGACGTATAGTTGGATATTCTACAGACTATCTTCTCTTGATATTTCACAACATAAAAAAGCAAAACAACATGTAACAGCATTATACGAATTCCATCCTAGGAATTAAAGGGCATTACAAAAGACAAATACTTATAAACGATGTGATGAGTGAAAAAGTGCCACACCCACACCTCACCCTTCTTGCCTGAAAATGATAAAACAAGCAAAAATCATGACTTGTCTACCATACCAGGGCGACACTGCCACAATCTGTTAAACAGTTTTCATGGAAACAACACATACAATTTCTCTCCATCTTGCCCTCTCCTTTGCACCCGCTCATCTGTCATCCCAGAGCTAATGAACCACTACAATTCTCCTTCTCACCTATTCCCTACGCCATTCTCATTCTGGCAAGCCATATTAATAAGATTCCACGGTGATACCATACAAACCTTTTCTGTCTTGCCTCACTAACAGCCTAATGCTACTGTAAAACCAATGTTTTGACAGACTAGACATCATCGGAGCCACCGGAGCCTGGATGAAAAGGGGGCGGGGTCAGTAGTGGCCACGAATTCCGTCCAGCATGTTTCCATATACACAGGGTGATTCGACAGCTACCATGTCTTAACTGCCTTTCTAACGCCCAGAGGAATGAACGTCTATGCCATCAAAGACTGACAGGTTCTTGGATGACCGTTGTCTGTGGGGAGGCAGGAGTTGCCAGTCGTGCGTGATTCGGAAGAACGTTTGTGAATGGAAGAGTAGTTGTTCTGTGGATCGCTGTATTGAAATGGATGAGTGGACGCCAATTATCTACTCCGCTGTGAGAGAGAGGGAGAGAGAGAGAGAGAGAGAGAGAGAGAGAGAGAGAGAGAGAGAGAGAGAGAGAGAGATGAATGCAGATTGATCGCTCTGTAATGGTATGCTAAAATGAGCGTTTTGACTAGTCCGCACGAAGTGACACCTTGATTAAACTGAAACTGAAATGAGTGACTTCAGGTTGATTGTGTACTGGCAGAAAGAGTCAAGGATTCATTATGACGACGTCAATATACGCTGACAATTCCAACAGAGAGAGAGAGAGAGAGAGAGAGAGAGAGAGAGAGAGAGAGAGAGAGAGAGAGAGAGAGAGAGAGAGAGAGAGAAGCATACAGACTAAAAAATAGTTCGAGCTCGATTTTTTATTTGCTTCTACTATTTCTTCTACTCCCTTGTGTCTCTGTTTTCTCTTTTCTCCGTCCTTTTTTTCTTCTTTTTCCCCTTCTTTTCCTTCTGATCCTCGTTCTCCTCAGTCTCTCCTGTCCCACCCCCATCCCCTCTCCTCGTCCACCTCCTCAGTCTCTCCTGTCCCACCACCATCCCCTCTCCTCGTCCACCTCCTCAGTCTCTCCTGTCCCACCCCCATCCCCTCTCCTCGTCCACCTCCTCAGTCTCTCCTGTCCCACCCCCATCCCTTCTCCTCGTCCACCTCCTCAGTCTCTCCTGTATCACCCCCATCCCCTCTCCTCGTCCACCTCCTCCTCCTTATGACCACACCCTTTCCGACTCAGTTTTGTCTCTGGCTCCTTTTCTGTCTTCTACCTCCAGTCTGTTCTCGCATGCTGATTTGTACATGCTGCTATTACATTAAATATGTATGCTTTCATACTTTCAAAGAAAGTTCTTTCTCTTAAAGAGACGTTCTACAATTTTAGTAATTCATATTCTAAACGTACATATTTTGTCTAGCGATATCACACACAGACACACACACATAGACATACACTCACACAAACATACACACACACACGCGCGCGCGCGCGCGCGGGGCGCACGCACGCACGCACACATTTAAGCACTTTATATATCCAGTCAATTCGATCGTCGATCATTTTGAAATTAAAAGAGAAAGGAAAGAGAAGCCATTTCCTATCAAACTGACAGTCCCTTTTCACTACTTAAAAAATCACAAGGTCAGAATATGTAGTTTCAGAAAACAAAGCCTTCGGGACTTTGACACTGAACAGGACCTACTTTGAGGTTTTCCTTTAGAAAGGTACGGATACAATGGAAATAGAATCAACTGCTTGCAGTCAATGAACTTCACTTCGAAAATATTTCTACCGTGAAATATATCAGTGTTCTTGTTGGGAGTACCGACACAGCCACTACAGCTACTGCTGTAGTACACGCCCTTTTGGTTGGGTTGCCACCATAGAACCTTTCGACTGTTCCAATTAATATTCTTGTCTTTTTTCATCAAAGATACAGACCTAGGATCATCGCAAGGGGCACAATCGATAGACAAAGCCCATGACAGCAGTCTTGGTTATTTCAAGGAGCTGCTAACATTTCGCTCTATTCCCTTGACAATGATTTCCTGAGCTGAATCAGGCCGTCACCTGCCACTGCATGCATACTAACCTTGTCCAAGTCCATCTCTCTCTCTCTCTCTCTCTCTCTCTCCTCTCTCTCTCTCTCTCTCCTCTCTCTCTCTCTCTCTGTTGCCTGCCTGTCTGCCTTTCTCTCTGTTTGTCTGCCTGTCTGTTTCACGGTCTGTCTGTCTGTCTCTCTTATCTATTTTTGGCTGTTTGTCTGTCTGTGTCTGTCAGAGTCTCTCTCTGTCTCTCTTAGGTCTGACTGTCTGTCTGCCTGCCCTCTCTCTCTCTCCCCCCCTCTCTCTCTCTCTCTGTCTTCTCTCTCTCTCTCTCTCTCCTCTCTCTCTCTCTCTAACCCCTTCTCTCACACTCTGTCTCTCTATTCGTCTCTCTGTGGATTGTCATGTGTCAGCCCTGTTTTTCTTTCTATTTCTATTCAATCTGAGAATCTGTCAGTACTCTTTTCCACTTGATCCCCCCCCCTCCCCTCATTTTTCTCTCTTTCTCTCTGCTAGGAATGAACAATACACTTTCCACTCACCCATTTCAAACAGCATTCTATTGGAGATCAAACTTTCTCTCTGAATCACATAAAAAGGCAACTCCATGGCTCTACTCGCAGACCCAGCATCCAAGAACCTGTCGCTCTTCGATGAAACAGGCACGAATCCTCCTGGGTGTTAGAAAGGCAATGACGACATACAAGTTACCGCGTCGCCCTGTGCACACGGAAACTTGTTGGACCAAATTCATGGGTTCTCCAGACTCCCAGACAGTACACAGGCTCTACTGATATATTTGCTCATCAGGAGAGTGGGGTTGCTGATGCATTAGTGTGTCAACGGGGCTAGACAGAAGAGCTTTGTATGGTACTGCAGTGAAATCTTCTTAACGAGGTTTATCAGAAAGAGAGGGAGGAAGTACGTGCGTGCGAGGAAGGATTGTTGTGGTTGTTCCGCACCGGAATGGAAAGTAAATCCTGAAATGTAGGTTAGTCATTTTCATTGACAGTTGTTTATTTATGCACGACATGCCCAGAGGGATCATTTGCTTTAACAAATGACATCTCTACCTTCTGTTTTGCATCTGTTTAAAGCATTCACGTTAAGATCTCTCTCTCTCTCTCTCTCTCTCTCTCTCACACACACACACACACACACACACACACACACACACACACACACACACACACGCACGCACGCACATACACACACCTAGGTTTCATTTATATGTGACTTAACATACGTTGGCAGCAAGGGTCCATCACTTTTTCTTAAACTTGTATAGTCTATGTCATAATTTGCTCTACTAAGTTCCCATTCTGGGATAGTGCTAAAAGACACCCGAGGAGCTACGTTTTGAGGTGCAGTGCCTGCTTTTATAAATAAGTCAGATGTGTATGAGGCTATCGATTTTAGAGAATCAATTTTTTGTGCCCGTTTAGGAAAATTTATTTCTGATTTTAATTCAGTTTCACTGGTATTAAGATTTTGTAGTGTATGACTTCTTAAGATATATTTTGCAGATGCAAGTTTCATATTTTCTTCAAAAGGCAATATTCCGATCTCCATGTAAGTTCTTAAAGTTGATGTATGAACCGGGACACCAAGAGCTATCTTGTAAGCTTTACTATCGATACTCTGCAACTTTTTGATTAAATATTTTGGGGCTGAAAAAAAAGTCTCCTGGGCATAGGATAGTTTTGATCGTACAAGCGCAGTAGCTAAATGTGTTAATACTTTACTGTCTTTACCCCAGGACTGTTGACTCACCATTTTCAAGAAATTTAAAGTTTTCTTAGCTTTTGTTAAAATAGTTTGTATGTGATTATTCCAGCTCAATTTAGAAGTTAAATTTACTCCTAAAAATTTTACAACTTTTTTATATTCAAGGCACAATCCATCTATTTGAAATGAAGGCAGAGGATTAGGATCATAACCAGTATTGAACAGAACCATATGTGATTTTTCAGCTGAAAGGGCCAATCCATTTTCAGTCATGTACTTACTAATTTTATCTAGTTCATTTTGATATATCTTTTTAATATAGTTGATTGATCTAACTGGTGTGTGACGTTTTAAAGTAACTTTCATCCATATGCAGATATCATCCGCATATTGTGCTAGTTCAACAGTTTTTGATAATGATTTAGGAAGATCATGGATCAAAATATTAAACAGGATAGGAGCTATTACAGCTACTTGCGGGATTCCCATCTGGATATGTCTTTCATTAGAGTATACATTTCCTACCTTCGTCTGTATTGTTCTATCACTTAAAAAAGGTTTTTAAGTAATTGTAATACATCCTGAGAGACCAATTAACTTCAATTTGTTCAGAAGTTTTGAATGCCAGACTTGGTCATACGCCTTTCTAATGTCAAAAAACGTGGCAAGAACATTTTTTCTGCGTGCAAAAAACGTTTACTTTAACGTCTATGTTATTTTCCCCATCTTGGTGTTAGTTGCTTATTTAGTGTTTCTTTTATAGTTTTGGATTCAGTTATGTGGGGTTTTTTTTTTTTTTTTTTTTTTTTTTTTTTTCTAGGCCTAATTGTATTATACATACCTACGTACGCCCAAAATCAACACCAACCGTTCGCATGCATACACCCAAAAACATCACATGCACACACACATAACACTTACATACTGTCTAAGATCACTGTTAGGTGGATAGACGTTAAATTAAAGAACGATACACACACCTTTACCTCTCTCTCTCTCCTCTCTCTCTCTCTCTCTCTCTCTCTCTCTCTCTCTCTCCTCTGTCTTTCCCCTCACTCTCTCACTGTAATATTTTTCAGATAACATTGTTAGAAAGTTAGAATTTTGTCAAATTATTGTCATTTTGTGTGATGTATATGCTTTTAAAAAAAAAAATTATATTTGTATTTCGACCAAAATATTTTTTCTTTCTTTCTTTCTTTTCCTCTCTTTCTTTTTTTCTTTCGCATTCCCGGCCATGCTGGATCCTCAATCCGGTTAGTAAGGTGAAGTCAGCAGTGATCCCTCTGGTCCCCACTGTTTCTGTTAGAGCTCAACCAGACTGGGCCACGTCTGGCGTCTCAAGACTTCAAAGGAGGAGTAGGACTGTAACATGTGCGTGGGAGTTTGTATAGCGATGTTGTCAGTGGAGTGAAACCTCTCACAAAAGGCCTTAAGCGCATTAGAGGAAACGAATGTTGTACGTGGTAGAGAAATAGGTAATAGACCCATTACCAGTACGCCTTCACCTAACGCACACAGTCGAAGTGTGTCAAGGAGGTTGAAGTGGTCAGGTGATAGATGGCACGTAAGGTGGTGAGGACCCTCCCGAGTTCGAACCTTCCCGATAGCGAGAGGGAAGGAATGTAACCACTAGGACCTCGGAGCATCGAGTAGGTGCTAAATACTCAGTCAGCTGAGGTTGCTTTGTAAACAGTCCTTGAAGAGCAGAAGTCTTGAGCTCGTTCAGATGGTATTGCCGCGGGGCACTGCGTTGAGGCCTTGTCAGGCTGGTTGAATGCGTGTGGACGTTGTTGCCGTAGCTCTTTCTAGGATAATTACTGTGTTAAGTGGCCCCCAGAGTCGGCGGGAATTTTTTATGTCCATCTGGTGCCAAGTGGTTGTTTGCTAATCAATTAGGTAGGGATGTGTGTAAATCCTGATGTGTGGAAGAATGTAGCGAAAGGGGAATACGGGGTACTTGTGAACAAGGTAGTGGAGAAGCAGCATGGACAAAGGCATGGTCCGAAGGGAAATCCTTTGTGTCCATCCCTATATAAACTGAGGGACAACATCGTGATGGGAAGAGGAGAAGACCACCACGAGAGAGAGAGAGAAGGACAGAGGAGAGAGAGGAGAGAAGGGTGGGTAGGACAGAGTAGGGTCGAGAGAAACGTGGTCTGGGAGACAGATGTGACAGCAAGGTCTTCGGGTAAAAGACAAGCTGGAAGAGAAAAGACTGAGTTTGAAGCCCAGAGGTGGGTGAAGACAGACAAACTGAGTTTGAACCCAGAGGTGGGTGAAAGAGGCGAAGAAGAAGATTTCTACGTCGAGTTCCCAGAGACGACCACGAAGACCCAGTCCTGAAACCTGGAGCCAGTCAACCAAGGGCGTCACCATCATCCAGTGCTGAAGAAAACCTGAAGAGACTTGTTCAAGAACTGTGGTGCGGTGTGAAAGTGTCGTTGTGTGTGTGGAAACCTGGCCAGGTAATAAGCCATTTTATCATAACCCGGGATTAGGAAGTATTGATCTTTTATGTTTTGATTATTCCATTTTGTGTAATTGGATTTTTCTGTTTGATTATAAGTAGCATAGAAATTGTATTTCTTGTTCTCAGTCTTGTTAGGAGAGAACCAATGCGTGACATCCGTGACATGCATGTGTATATGTGTGTGCGTAGGAGCGAGCGACTGTATGCGCGCGTGTTTGTGTGTGTGTGTGTGTGTGTGTGTGTGTGTGTGTGTGTGTGTGTGTGTGTGTGTGGTGTGTGTGGGGGTATATGAGCGCGTGTGTGTGCATGCGCGTGCGCGCGTATTGTGTGTATGTTGTGTGTGTGTGTGTGTGTGTGTGTGTGTGTGTGTGTGTGTGTGTGTGTGTGTTGTAGTGACTGCGTATGTGAATGTTCAGGAGATGACTTAAGATCAAGAATAAGACCATCAAAGAAAACGCGCACACGCGCGCCACACACATATAACAACAAGAGCAACAACTCCTCCCCCTCACACCCTTCCATGCGCACACGCCCCACACACACACACCACACACACACACACACACACACACACACACACACACACAACACAACACACACACACACACACACACACACACACATACAAACGCACACACACTCACTCACACACACACACACACACACACACACACACACAACACACACACACACACACACACACACACACACACCTTCACAAATCAACGCTTGCACACTCACTTACAGCGTGTCTGTAACGATGGGTCTCAAACTCCACTCATTAAAAACACATCAGCGGACAGAGAACACTGACTGATGAATGACAGCAGCTGCTCTAATCCACTAAATCACATCCAGACAGACAGAAGGTCGACTCGGTGCAATCTTAACTCCTGGTAGATAATTAATTAATTCAATCTTTCTTTTTTATACGATCCGGGATGTACAAGTGTCCAACACCTACAAAACTCTCTCTCTCTCTCTCTCTCTCTCTCTCTCTCTCTCTCTCTCTCTCTCTCTCTCTCTCTCTCTCTCTCTCTCTCTCTCTAACAAGAAAAGCCGGGTTATCTATGGTTGTGAAACTGAAAGTTTAAGAACAATGGTGTAGCGTAGTCATTCAAAATCGCACAAAGATGGAAAATAACAGAACTGGTTTAATATACATAACCCAAAACACATGGAACCTTATAGAAGGTTTTGGGATTTCTAGAGGGTTCTGGATCCATCAAAAAGCATCGGGAATGATTCGTATTTCTGTTGCATTAACATACGTCATTTCAGAAATGGAACATGCCTAAAACATGAGAGCAAAACTGGAACAATCTGTGCACACTAAATGCAATATGGCAGATTGCAATTACACATCCAGAAAAGTAACATGTGAGGCATGGTGATACCACCCTCATGCCCAAACCTTTAACGGATAGTGAAGGAAAAGTAGCACGTGAGGCATGGTGATACCACCCTCATGACGAAACCTTTAACGGATAGTGAAGGAAGAAAAGTATACATTGGTGGAGGCACTGGTGATACCCTCCCACACCAACCACCCTCATGACGAAAACTTTAATGGATAGTGAAGGAAAAGTAACATGTGAGGCATGGTGATACTACCCTCATGACAAAACCTTTAATGGATAGTGAAAATGGCAGCTTGGTGATGTGTACTATTTCGATTCGAACTCACAACATCTGACGGCGAATTCGGTGCTCTACATCTTAGCCACCTGTATTTCCTTCTTGTCATGGCCTTTCTTTATTCGAATTTTGAAAGGTGTTTATGCAACTCTGCCGAACAATGTGGACAAGCGAATCACAAGACAAAGCGTTACGCGTTTCAACTCCTTAGGTCATCTTCAGGCAAGATAAACAACACTCAGGACAACGAAATGAAGAACGAGCAAAATCTTTCTTTATTATTTTCTCACGTGCATCAACCGGAGAACTGTCTTGGTGTGTATGCTTCTTCCTTTGGCTGGTAGGCATTCATTTGGTAAATGTAACCTGAGCCAGTGTGTACCAACCCCCACCTTCCATCCTTCCTCACAAAGTTCTGAAACAGGGAAGAAGGTAAACAGGGCAGGGGTGAGAGATGGTGGTGGTTGACTAAGGTAGGTATGAGTAACGTGGAAGGTGAGGTGAGGGAGGAGTGGGCCAGGGGAGTCTGAGGGTTTGCGAAAATCACGTTCCCTCCAAATGTATACATTTGGGACTACTCACTCTATCATGTTCTTCTCCTGCCTTTAGTGTCTCCTTCTCCTTCTCATCTTTTCACTCCAGACCACATCCACCTTATTTTGCATTTTGTACCAGCTGTCCTCCAACTGACCACGCTGCTCAGGAGATTGGATGGGGTCGCATGACGAATCTTATCCCTGATCGCTCATTAAGTGGGGTCATACATTGACCGAATTGCTAGAGAGAGAGAGGGGGGGAGGAGAGAGAGAGAGAGAGAGAGGGAGAGAGAGAGAGAGAGAGTGAGTGAGAGAGAGAGAGAAGAATGAATGAATGAATGAATGATATTTATTCATATAGGCCCGCCTTATGAGGCGTAAACGTACTGATATAACACTTCATCATGCCATACAAAAGGAGTACTATAACTACGGCTATGGCCAGGTACATTATGCAAAACTATGAAGTGTCTATTGCTCTATACTTAACACCTTATACAAAAACAACGATAAATTTTGTATAATATCAGGTTTAGTGCATACCATGAGTAAACTTAGTTTAAATAAATAGGTTCTCGATAATATTTAGGCTGATTTTTTTCCTCTAATTTCTTTCAACCTTGAGAACAAAGAACGAAGTGTATCTCATCTTCTTTATACATCTGGCATAACAGACACGTCAGATCGCAATCGTCACAATATGTATATCTAAAACGATGTACATTCCAGTCAGATATACCCAGTCTGAACCTAGTCATTATACATTTCAGTTTTCGGTCCATATTTGCTTTCAAATATTGGTTTACATCATGGGTACTACTAAACGTTCTATACAAATTAAACTAAATCATACAACATTTTATACGCTATATTAGGTAACCTATGTTCATCCATATGTAGCTTAAACCAATATCGAAGGCAGTTAAGCGCAGCATTAACATACGCGGGAAATCTGTTTGTTTCACCATATACTAAATCATTGGGAGTACGCAGATCTATACCTAAATACCTTTTTAGAGAAATAAATGAACTGACTCACAATGGACAGCGGCTTGGTCTAACCACCATATTTCTGATCCGTATAGCAGCACTGGCTGGACACGCACATCAAAAAAGTTTTAAAAACAGTTAAAAGGAATTTAATTTTGAGCATATAGCTTCTGAACTATACACACAATACATTTTTCACTCGACTGGCAAGATCTTTACAAGCAGCAGTGAAACTCAGACGAGTGGAGATAAATATTCCCAAATACTTGTGAACATTAACTCAGGCATTAACACGCCATCATATAGCCATCGTTCTCTTACACTTAAATAACCCCCCTTCCGAAATGTATTATATTACTTCTGTTTATGTTAATCTTCAATTGAAGTGAAGAAGCAGCATGATGCAAGTTATTTAGCTGTGCCTGCATCCCTACAACCGTCTCAGACAATAAAACAAAATCATCAGCTAACAGAAGATGAACAACTGAAATGCAGTACGTGAGAGCACAGCGCCATGTTTTCCGTTATTAATCACATGTAGTGCTAAATCATTAATAAAAAAAAGACAGAAAATAGTACAGGGCTACACGCGTCTCACTGTTTCATCCTGCTGTGTATCTAATGTAATCAGAAAGTTTAGAGCCACATCTTACTCAACAGTTTATATTTTCATACATAACTTTGATACACTTTAATAGCTACCATTTGTGCCATTTGTTAATAAAACAGGTCATAGCAGATTTCTATTAATCGAGTCAAATGCTTTTCCAAAGTCTATGAATGCTACATAAAGTTTACGGTTGTATGAAAACTGCTTTTGCACGAGCGCTAACAACGTAAATATGTGATCAACTGTGCAATATCTTTTTTAAAACCTGCTTGATACTGACCTGTGATATTGTTACCATCTATCTATTCTTGTTATCTGTTGTTAATAATAGAACTATAATGTTTGCTACTTACATCAGTAATAGAAATACCTCTATAATCATTAGAATTATTAACATCTCCTTTTTGAAACAATGATAAAATAATGGATTCTGTCCAATTTTCCGGAAGTACCCCGTTGTCAGATAGTGTTCTTAATGATTTTGCGAAAAAAAATTACTACTTGATTATGGAATACTTCAGTAACTCGCTAACAATACCATCTGGACCTGCTACTTTCCAAACTTTCAGTTTTCTTATGGCCAGCAATATTTCCTCTTTGGAAATAGGACGATTCATGTAACTATTACTGTCGCTTTTAGCCATATCTTCCAAATTAGAAGGATTTACATCTATTTCCAATAATGTTTTAAAGTGCTGGAACCATTTGGCAACTGTAATCTCGTTTCTTGGCTGTTTTCATTGAAGGAAGCTTTATGGACAGTGTCCCAGAATTCTCTCTGGTTCTTTACTGATGTCACAAGTTTGCTCAACAATGCATTGTTAAACTCTTTACTCTTACTTACCAGTAAAGTTGATATTCACGCCGAGCGACGGTATACTTTTGTCGATCCTCCTTACCCAGTGTCCTACGACTAACTCTAAGAAGCCTTCTACTGTTTTCTTAGTGGTTTTACATTCCTGGTCGAACCAGTCACATGGGACCTTTTCGTTATTGAACATTGATATACTTCTTCATACAATCCGCACAATCTTTTATACGTTCATTGAACACACTTAATGTTTCATTGATATTAACATCAATTAAAACCATAGCATTGTTTAACTTACTGTTTATGTCGTTTTTACAAAGCAAGTCATAAAAAGCATGCACGTATTCACCATTCCAAACAATTCTTTCTATCAATTTCCTTATGACCCTCACTTCTTACTAGCAATTACTTCGTTATCCTGTGGAAACACTACTCGAACTGCAACAGGCATGTGATCAGATTCAATACTTTCCACAATGTGTAGTTCATTATGATTCATACACCAGTGTTAATAACTCATTTGAAAAAAAATGAAATAGTCGGGGACACTGCATCCAGAATCTGATATATATATATACATATATATATATATATATATATATATATAGGTAGTGACCCTGATGGTCATCCTCACATAAGTCATTTAACATACTTAAATCTAAGGCAGTGCACATGTTCAGAAGTAATTGTCGATAATTATTCAAATATTGATCTTGAGAACATCATATTGTAGTGTAAGACTCGCTCTTATATTGCAATTCAATAATACTGTTTGCCCATAAATCCCTAGACATATTTGAAGTTCTGCTGTTTAATTCACCGCACAATACCACATAAACATCTCTTGTTGTCATACTATCAACCAAACAATTCTCAAGCAAACGTATCCCATTATCTTGATCAAGATGAGTATAAAAAGGCGAACCTCCTGGGGGAACATAAGAACACATATACAGTACATTTTTCTCCAAGCCGAATAATTCTTTATTAATGACAAATGCACAATTAACAAAAAACTTTGCATTAATTATTTCTACAAAGGGAGCAAACTCATTCTTAAGCACAAAATGCCCCCTGATCGTCTTCCTTTTTGAGAGAACTTCACCGCTGATGTATAATATGTTTTATATCCATTGAATTATTGGATTCGGTTTTTCCGTAAAGGTCTCTACCAAGCAACCAAAATCAAAACTACAAGTAAATGAAACAAAATCATGATCTGTAAGTTTGGACAATAAACCATTCACATTCCATGTAAGAAACGAAAAAAGTTGTTTTGCTTTTGAAACATTCCCATCTATTACATGTGCCCGTCATATGATCACTCACTCACACAAACCTGGTCACCATCCGTGGGCTTGTTCGCTGCAAACTGGGGTGAACACACAACCGGTGCCGGTAATCAATCTGATAACCACAGTCTTCGCTGTCAGACAAAAAGAACATATAGAAATGGGCCGGCCGATTACCTATGTACACTCTGACGCTGCTTCAAGATCTTCAACAGAAAATTTCTTTCCTTCCACAAGAAGGTGGTCAAAGACCATTATTGCTTTCTTGCCTAGTTTCCTGGCTTCCTTCAAGTGGGGCGACAGCTTATGCCTTATCTCCCTGACTCTGTTGGAGAATCTTCACCAATAAACACATTACTACCCTGCAGTTTTCTTTTCGACTTTAAACTCATGACCTTATCCTTGTGCAAACAGCAGCGTACAATAATGGGGGAGTCGGGCTTAGCGTTCAAGCGGTGCACACGATCAAATTCTACATCTTTAGTTATATCTATGGGTGATCAGATCGTGCAATTTATTTTCACTTTGTTCATTAGTTTCGTTCCGTTCAGTGGGTATGTCGTAAAAAATCAGATTGTTACGCTTTGATCTACCCTTTAGGTCATCAGCCTTTTTTCCAGTTCATCAACTTTAGCCATCAGACAGCGTTTTTCTGTGACAGTTCAAGATTCTGATTTCTGAGCACCCCCATCTCCTGCACAAGATCTTGGAGACTGGTTTGCAGAGTGGTTATACTTCACAGTCCGTTCTCTGATCCCCTTTTCCACATCAGCAAACTTACAGTTCATTGCTTCGGTCATGTAGTCCAGCTTCGCCATAACGTCTGCCCAGGGAGTCTGTTGTAAAGGAAGAGGAGTCGGGGGGAGTCGTCTGCCTGCTGTCCCGTCCACTGCCTCTGTCCAGTCTGGTCCGATGTCCACCGCTGCTGGCCAGTCTGGACTGTCGGAGGTTGTCCGCCCTTGGTCCGGGGTTCTGCTCCAATCGCCACACTGCAAGAGAAATCCGCCCCAGTACATCAGAGTGAGGAGCAGACCTAGTATAACACCGTCCGCTATGCATCAGGGTGACAGCATGACGATTCTCATGGCCGATTTTTCATTGGCTTTCTTCAACGAGAAAGTTTGATATACTGCAAGGAAACAACCGCATGACGATCTGAAGGCAAGCGGTACGGAAGGCATGGTACCTTACACATGTACCTGCCAGGTCTTGGAGCAGAACACTTGCGCAGTTCGGTACTACTGACAATTAAATCGCAGCTAGCGATCTAAGATGCAGATTGCCCGACTTGACGTCAGCTGACGCCCCCCCCCCCCCCCCCAGAGAGAGAGAGAGAGAGAGAGAGAGAGAGAGAGAGAGAGAGAGAGAGAGAGAATGATGATGATGATAATGATGATAATGATGATGATGAGCATGAAAAAAATATAATTATAGAAATTGCATTAAAAAAAATTGTGATGGAGACGTCATGGGACGGTAATCGTGCCAACACATTTACAAATCAATAATTGAGAGACAGGTGAGTATTTGAGAGAGAGAGAGAGAGAGAGAGAGAGAGAGGAGAGAGATAGAGAGAGAGAGAGAGAGAGGATACTCTTGATTTCATAGATTTTAAATTATGATCCTCAGAGTATAAATCTTAAGACAAAGAAACAATCTAAAAAGAATATTTTTGCACCTTTTGTGATGATATTGATCACTGAAGCCTTGATGAGAGTGAAGGATATGGTGAAATTGACGAGGATGAGCATGCTGATCAAATTATGATAACAAAGAGCACGTTGATGACAGTGATTGTAATTGTCATGTGACGTAGCCTCACATGGCGACATGTGACGCTCCGTCGCGTACGCCTTTATTTGATATAAAGCATTTCCCTAGGTAGGGAAAAGGAAAGGTAAAAGAAAGGACAATTTACGTGGCCTGACCAGTGTGATCGGTGTCGCTGGTGGCTATGAAAACAGCTCAGTAAAATAGACGTAGAGTGATTATTGGTTGAATCACTCGGGAAAATGGACGGACGTTGTCCATTGGTCAAGTAACCAAGGGCTGGTAATGCGTAGAGTTAGATGAGTACTCACTGAATATGTACTCAGGAAGAGCGCAGGAAGGAAAAATAAAGTATAGGAAGGAGATGGCTTGGGGACACTGACCAGACAGGTTGTTTGGAACTGCAGAACGAGATTCACCTGTAATCGACCATTACCAGGTGAGGTATAGACAGATAGGGAGAGAGAGAGAGAGAGAGAGAGAGAGAGAGAGAGAGAGAGAGAGAGAGAGAGAGAGAGAGAGAGAGAGAGTTAAGAAAAGGGAAAAAAGGGAAAAGAATTCATCATTATTCAGATTTTGAAATAAATTACTTACACGGACTTCATTCGTGTTTCAGCCCTTCCCGGTGCTGTGGCAGCACCAGTAATGGGATAGGCGACTGTGGCAGTCGCACAACAAGTATTTGGGTTCCAGTGCTGTGGCAGCACCTATTTGTCTCCATAGCTGGAGAACCTAGTAGAAGAGGACAACGACTGCGGCAGTCGTGAGAGAACTTTGAGAGCGTTCGTTACGTTGACCCACTATGATTTTTGATTGTCCCCCTGGGTCGGAACTCAGATATTGTTCCTGTATTTTAAGCCATCTTTGATTCTTCTTTGGAAAGTGTATAAATTGTTTCTCCATTGAGGAGGAGAAACCTGTAAAAGAAGTTCTTGTTAATTACTATGTATAATGAGATGAAATTTGGTCCCAGCTAGTGGATCTGTGGAATGTTTGTACCTCCACTGGAGAGGAGGAACAGAAGATAATTCTTGGAGAACAAACCTGTTGTATATGCTGGAAAAGTTGATCATCGTTTAGTAAATTATTCCCCGGAGAGGAGGGGGAGAAGAAGAGTTATTGTAGTGCGCCTTCTGGTTGTTTGGAGAGACTGCGTGTGCACGGAGTGAATGCTGAGCTGAGTGCGTGCATGCATTTGTGCTCAGTGTGACAGTATTATGATGGAGAAATTCAGGCAATCTGTCCGAACTTCAAGACAATGGTAAACATTCACAATATTCTGTTCAGAACATGCCGTGCATGCAATCTTTACACAAGAATGCATGTTACCTTTTCAAAAGCATGCTGATCTCTGCCGAAATGGATTGGTTTGTACACTGGGACGTGTTTGGAGCAGAGAAGACTAGACTTCGCTACAGACGATAACTCCACTGAGAGGGAACGGACCTGGAAGAAGAGCAGAGAAGACTAGACTTCACTACAGACGATAACTCCACTGAGTGGGAACAGACCTGGAAGAAGAGCAGAGAAGACTAGACTTGGCTACAGACGATAACTCCACTGAGTGGGAACGGACCTGGAAGAAGAGCAGAGAAGACTAGACTTCACTACAGACGATAACTCCACTGAGTGGAAACAGACCTGGAAGAAGAGCAGAGAAGACTAGACTTCGCTACAGACGATAACTCCATTGAGTGGGAACAGACCTGGAAGAAGAGCAGAGAAGACTAGACTTCGCTACAGACGATAACTCCACTGAGTGGGAACGGACCTGGAAGAAGAGGTGGCCATACTTTTGATGAAAAACCACAAAGGATTAACTTTGCAGGCAATGTCTAGACCCCCCCCCCCCCCCTCCCTTCCATCTTTTCCCATCCCCGGTCCTGATCCCCTCTGGGTGTCATATGGCAGGAGAGAGAGCAAGGGTAGTACGTTTCACCGATCAGCATCAGTCTTCCACTGACAGGAAATTCCGTCCCTTTGAGGAAATCCGATTACGTGATTCTGTCAACAGTCTCAGATGACACTTCAGAAAATGAGATAAGGAACAGTAGGAGACGGGTGGAGGTGAGGATAGGGGTGGAGGGATGTGTGTCAGGGTAGTCTGGTATTATGAGGCTGGGTGGTTGCAGGGCTGACCGGTATAGAAGGGTGACTCGACTACTGCTATGGGCCAGGCAAGACCTCCAACAATGCTGGGAAGAACACTGAAGGTGGCGAACGAATTCGAACTGTGTTCTCATTATTCTGCATGCTGGCAAAGTTCTGTGGAGCAGGTTTTTGTGTTCATCATCCTGGTCAGTTTTTTTGTTTTTGTGTGAGTGTGTGTGTGTGGTGTTGTGTGTGTGTGTGTGTGTGTGTGTGTGGGGTGTGTGTGTGTTGGCGCGGCGCGCGCGCGCGTGTATGTGTGTGTGTGTGTGTGTGTGTGTGTGTGTGTGTGTGTTGTTTTGTTTCCTGCAAGATAACCCATAAATATTTGAGCGAATGGATCTTCATTAATTTCGAAAAGTTTGCTTACAGGGTTAGCGTCTAAAAGTGTCTAAATGTGTATCTTTGTAGATGCAAACTGGATAGGAATACCAGAGAAAAAGACTCAAAATATTCCCCACCCCTCGCTTTCTTTTTTGTTTTCTGTCACATTAACTCCTTTGTAGCATTGATCCCATTCCACTCGTCTTGGCTTTCCATACACAACACCCACCCTGTCGCTATCCCGGCACACACTCCACAGGCAGTGATTCTTATGTGGTCGCCATAAGGCAACCCAACACAGACGACACTGCACTGTTGCCTAGTTACTTCAGTGGTGTTCAGGGATGGCTGCTCAGACAGCAGCATACACAGTACACAGTACACCATCTACTGGTCCCCTCTCATACCCCCCCCCCCCCCTTACCGCCCCAGCTTTTTTTTTAAAGACAAAAGACTTGTTTTGGAGGTCGGTGAGTTGCTGTCACATCTGGAGGGCACACACACATTCATCCAACTGCATTGCCTTTGAACTTGCACATACCGACGACATTCAATGTCTTTTGGTGTAATGGATGATATTTGACGACAAACAGCTCTTAATCAAAAACTCATTAAATTTCACATCCATCCCTTCAAATCTACTATACAAACTCAAAATATTGATGTTCAGACCTTCGTAAAAAGATTTAGGAACGTGGTTTGAGCAACACCGGGTGCAGCTTAAATAATGCATGGGCCAGGCAATGCACAGCCCCATATGTGTCCACATACCGTTCTCTTTATACGTTCTGGTTAACATTAAACAATTGAATAAAAGGTGCAGCACATTCCTATTTCCTTTGCGGATACTCGTAACGCCACAGAAGATTAGTTCCCACGTGTTTAAACTCAGCTTAAAGATTACATTCGCTACGTGTCTAGGACAGGTGAGCGATTGTATCAACACTTTATCTTTTACGACTATAATTTACCGATACGTAGAGACTTCAGGAAGAGGACATTGCAGTTCGGAACATTTACTGCATGTCCCCACGTTCCTTATCAGAAACCTGTTAATGAAAAAAAAGGAAAAAGTGCAAACTGCGCAGCCACTGGTGTAATGGTTACTGTCACTGTTTTGCCGGCTTTGAGGTTGTTGGTTCAAGCCTATCAGAGGCGTACATTTCAGGAAGTTGCCAGGCCAGCCCCTTTACAGACCTAGATGTGCCATGGGTAAGAATGGGAAGACTGAAATTTCTTTTATTTAATGTGTGCGTTTCTTAGCGTGCCGAACCCAATTTTCTGGCTAACTCTGCGGATTTCTCTGTCTCTCCAGCCTGGTTACCACCGGAATCTATTTTGAAAACAGACGTAGATTACAGCCCTGTTTTATAATCCAAGACCAGAGAGGAATTACACGTACCGTTTCATCGTGCCCATTCTCAATGATCATTTTTGAAAAGAATTCTTCTGTTTCTAAGTCTCAGTCTCTGTAGCCCTTTGTGGTCTGTTGTAGTTGTCATCTCAGTTTCAATTTACTCTCCACGTCCACGTCCGTACTGAGTTTGCGTTGATGTTGCCATTATCAGCTAATTTATGTGGCTTGTTGTTAGATGGGCATGGTGACACCCTCCAGACAGGACACCCTCATTCATGCATGCTGACTATACGGCTAAGCAATCAGCGTCTTCAGTAGAGGGCGTGATGAGAGATGAACTGCGAAGGTTAGATCAAAGAAGTCACCACTGAACACAGTCAAGCTGACTCAACAACAGTGCAGTGCGTCTGTTGGTGGGTTGCCGGACACCGACAGGACATTCATTGCCCCCTGTGCACTTTGGTGGTGGGGCTACAACAACATTAAAGTGGTTATGGCTGTGGATGGGAATAATGCCAATAATGCGGCAAGAGTGAGATAGCCAAACAAAAAAGTAAACTGTCATCTGTATTTGCGTATGCAGCAATGTCAGGGCACGGGATTTACCTTTCTTTCTTGGGGCAATGTGTTTATACAAAAATGTTGTGAGCATACCCTTCACATCATTGATATATAAAGATTGAACTGTTTGTTTTATTTTAAAGTAAGAATTGGTTACACTGGATATGTCTTGTCTGTGTTTATAAAACGTATTCGATCTATCTAGAAATAAAATTTGTTGCAAGTGTGTGTGTGTGTGTGTGTGTGTGTGTGTGTGTGTGTGTGTGTGTGTGTGTGTGTGGTGCGTGCATACGTGCGTGCGTGCGTGAGTGCGTGCGTCCGTGTGTGCATGCGTGCGTGCGTGCATACTTGCATGCATGTGTGCATGCACATGTGCGCGTATATGCGTAAGTGGTGTCTGTACGTGTTATTGTTTTATTTCTGCTACCTTCTTCAGTGTCATCATTCTGTAAATGGTCTTCTTCAGTGACATCATTCTGTAATGATCTCCTCGCTTCTGTATGCTCAGTCTTCATAACGAGGAGCAGCACTTGAAACATATATGTGTGTATGTGTATATATATATATATATATATATATATATATATATATGTGTGTGTGTGTGTGTGTGTGTGTGTGTGTGCGCACACACACACACACACACACACACACACACACACACACACAAGAGAGAGAGAGAGAGAGAGAGAGAGAGAGAGAGAGACAGAGACAGAGACAGAGAGAGAGACAGAGACAGAGAGAGAACAGATTATTTCCAACAAAATTTAATGGTGTACTGCCATTCAAGAAACCTGCTCAGTTGGAGTGAACATTTTCAAGAATCAGCCACTTGATGCTTACAACCAACCTCTACACCCTCACCTCATTATTGCATGTGGTTGAGGAGAAGAGGGCCAAAGGAATGAAGGGTGGCGCAGAACGGGAGGGGTGAAGGGGGATTGATTGACAGCTGATAGCTACGGTCCCAATCTCGTTTCTGCACACTCATTCATGACCCTGCCCGCCGTTCTTTAATCACGCAATGTAACAATCAGTCTTAACATCCATATCTTGTTGTTGTTTTTTTCTTGTTCTTTGTTTTCATTCAGTCAGTTTGTCTGTTTTTCCTTTTCGTAACTCTGG
>CM065715.1:51240653-51250653 GCA_033310375.1 Conus canariensis | reverse complement strand
TCAAACCGTGTTCGTTTCAAGAATGTTCTCTTTATCTGGATATTAATGAACAGCAACATGGCGGAAACGCAATCGTAACAATGTAATATAACCGATGAACATTTTCTGAATGAGAAAGTCGCGCGCGGGCGCGCGCGCGCGCGCGCGTGACACACACACACACACACACACACACACACACACAACACACACACACACACACACACACACACACACACACACACACACACCGAGCGTGTGAGCGAGCACGTGTACGCCCGCACACAAACACACACACATACACTTACGCATACACTCATACATACTACCACATCACCCGCCCAGCACACACACACACACACACACACACACACACACACACACACACACACACACACACACACACACACACACACACACACACACACACACACACACACACACACACACACACACACACACACACACACACACCCCGCGCGCGCGCGCGTGTATGCATGGACGGAATTTCATCACTTTTGTTTGCTTAGAAGAAGAAGAGAAGAAGAAGAAGAAGAAGAAGAAGAAGAAGACGTACTAGTAGCAGTAGTAGTAGAAGTAGTAGCAGTAACAGCAGCAGCAACAGTAGCAATAGTAGTAGTGGAAGTAGTGGTGGTAGTGTAGTAGTAGTAGTAGTAGTAGTAGTAGTAGTAGTAGTAGTAGTAGTAGTTGTTGTTGTTGTTGCTGTGTTGTTGTTGTTGTTGTTGTTGTCGTTGTTGCTCTTGTTGTTGTAAAGGAAGAGGAAAAACAAAAACAAGCAGAACAAGACCAAGAAGACCAAGAACAAAAAGAATGAGGGAAAGAAGAAATAAAGAGGGATAAGAGAAAGAAAAAAAGGTAACAAGAAAGATAGGAACTGCTACCATTGATTTCCTCCATGATGTCCAGCCCCTTCCCTGACCCCCGTCCCCTCCAACCCCCCTCCCCTCCCTCCTCTCTCTCTCCCTCTCTCTCTCTCTCTCTGTCCCACATTCTAAGCCCTCTTCCCCATCCCTCTCTCCTTCCCCCGTTTTGTCCTTTGTTAGTATGTTTTTACTTTATGATTCCCTGCATAAGTTAGTTGTTGTGCACATCAGTGCAATAGCGCATGAGGTAGGGGAGATAGAGGTCATCACGTGCATGCGTGCCCGTTACGATCTGATTGCATAACCAGCTACATACAAGTCAGGCTCAGGATTACATCCTTCTATCCAATTCTGCCCGAACTCCCTAACTGCATGCGACGTTGGCCTATTCTCCGTACCCTTTCAATCATCCATAGCTGTTGGTTACCGTAGCGTTACTTAATGATTGACGAAGTGTTGAGGAAGGAGGTCACTCGGACATTCGTGACCTGCATCTGTCTTTTTTTCAGCATACTTGATTTTCCTTTTTCAACATATTATTTTCTCTTTTCCCTTCATCCAACCCTTCAGCCCCCCCCCCCCCCCCCCCCCCCCCCCCGCGCGCTTTCCCCATTAGCAATCCCGCTCTTACAATCTGTTCTTTCCTGTTCTTCCTTCGATTTATGTCCTAACGCTGAATTCTTAAAGGAACCCAGAGAGAGAGAGAGAGAGAGGGGGGGGAGGGGTAGTGAAAGAGGGACACAGCCAGACAGGGAAAAAAAAGAGGAAAAGAAATACACCACCCCACACAAACAAACAAACAAACAAACGAATAAACAAACAAACAAACGAGCAAAAAACGAACAATTAAAAACGCAGAGTTTCTGACCCCCACAGAGTTGTGCGGGTTTTGCTTGTTTGTTTTTTTTTTTATTGGTGGCTCTCCTTCTTCACTTTTCTTTTTTTTTTTATTTAACCAATAATGAACATTATTATTCATTACCTGATAGACACCCAATTGTGCACAGTGAGAATTGAGAGGATATGTAGTGATGTTACTTCATGTTAGATGTGTGTGTGTGTGTGTGTGTGTGTGTGTGTGTGTGTGTGTGTGTGTGTGTGTGTGTGTGTGTGTGTGTGTGTTTGGAGGTGGAGGGTGGCAGGTAGGTCGCGGGAGAAGACGGGGAAGGGATGCAAGATAGATCGAGTATGGGTGATGGTGGGGATGGGTGGCAACACAACGCTGTTACACAACCTAAGGGGCTGGACAGCAGTGCAGTGTCTCCTCTGGTAGGTTGCCTCATGACGACCTCACACTGACTGGTCTTTGCAGACTGCTGGTGCTGGGTCTGCAACAGGACAGAACTGCATGTGACTGGATAGGGGCTGGCCAAATAAGCGGAGTGGAAGTAATCCACTGAGAAGGCATGGAACATGAGATTAAAAAAAAATTACAAGGGCACTCGGGAAATGGCAAACCTGCAGGAAGGCTGACGAACAGATCCAGGATTTGTGACTGGATCCGAATCTGCGCCAAACGTTTTCACATCAGCATTGAATAGGTTTGTCCTTGGACCACATTTTAACTTTCTGGTATTATTTGTTAAAACTTATTCAGAATCTCTCTCTCTCTCTCTCTCTCTCTCTCTCTCTCTCTCTCTCTCTCTCTGTGCATGTGTGTGTGTGTGTGTGTGTGTGTGTGTGTGTGTGTGTGTGTGTGTGTGTGTGTGTGTGTGCGTGAGTGCGCGTGTGTTTTAAAAAAAAGAGAGAGAGAGAGAGAGAGAGAGAGAGAGAGAGTAAGATGCGATGCGATAGAGGATGAGGGTGGGGTGGAGGTGGGGCACATGGAGAATAGTAGGGACAGTGGGAGTGAGAATTCAGACTGCTTCGTCTATGAATGATAGGACCTTACCATTTCTGATGCTTCTGACTAAACTGTCTGAACACACATTAGAAATTCTTTCCTCCTTGAGGCCTGCTGATGATAGCCTGTAAATTGTTGGTGTTGAAGGTACAGCGGATTGGACACGAAAAACTGTCTTCGTTTGTCTTGTATATTTTCATTTCAATTTAGACTGATATATACGTCAAGTTACATCATTCGCTGAATTGTCTAAACTTCTGAAGGCCGTAATTGGCCCGTTGAATTTCAGGGGCTCTTCACATGCCCCTGCTCCCCTCCTTTCCAATCCCATTCTGAAAGAAAATCTGCAATCTTTTGCAGAACACATTCCAGAAAAAAAAAATGTCACATACATGAAATGCCATCAGCAGGTTTTCTCTAGAAATTGGAAAGGGCGGGTTTGCACCCCTCCCTCTTCCCTCCCTTTTCTGTCCTCAAACTCTTTGTATCCGCAGTGGCGAGTGTTTTTCATTTGCTTCTCAAAGTTGTCTTGCCCCATCCCACTGTTCTCCCAAACGTATTGCGCACAATACACATAAGAGAGAGAGAGAGAGAGAGAGAGAGAGAGAGAGAGAGAGAGAGAGAGAGAGAGAGAAGAGAGAGAGAGAGAGAGAGAGAGAGGAGTATGATCAAGAGATCCAAACTGCAGTTGTATCACATACGCAGAGTTCATAACATTGGCCTGGAGGCTATGTATTTGGTCTGCAGCAGTCGCTTCATCAAACAGTCCTGTCCCCTTCTCATTGCCTCACTGATTTCAATTGATCTTGGATGACTGAAATTCTGTATTGTACAGTTTCGTTTCTAGGATCAACGTTTGAATCAAGAAAGAGAAAAAGAAGAAATAGGAAGAGGAGGGGGGGAGAAGAAGAAAGAGGATAGGACGGATGACGAGGCGGACGATGAGGAGGAAGATGTGGAGGAGGAAAATTTAGAAGAACTACGAAGAAGATGACGAGTAGGAATTAAAGAAAAGGAAAAAAAATAAAGAGGAAACTGGACGGCAGAAAGAAAAGGAAAAAAAATAAAGAGGAAATTGGACGGCAGAAAGAAAAGGAAAAAATAAAGAGGAAACTGGACGGCAGAAAGAAAAGGAAAAAAAAATAAAAGAGGAAACTGGACGGCAGAAAGAAAAGGAAAAAATAAAGAGGAAACTGGACGGCAGAAAGAAAAGGAAAAAAAATAAAGAGGAAACTGGACGGCAGAAAGAAAAGGGAAAAAAAATAAAGAGGAAACTGGACGGCAGAAAGAAAAGGAAAAAAAAATAAAGAGGAAACTGGACGGCAGAAAGAAAAGGAAAAAAAAATAAAGAGGAGGAAACTGGACGGCAGAAAGAAAAGGAAAAAATAAAGAGGAAACTGGACGGCAGAAAGAAAAGGAAAAAATAAAGAGGAAACTGGACGGCAGAAAGAAAAGGAAAAAAAAATAAAGAGGAAACTGGACGGCAGAAAGAAAAGGAAAAAAATAAAGAGGAAACTGGACGGCAGAAAGAAAAGGAAAAAAAATAAAGAGGAAACTGGACGGCAGAAAGAAAAGGAAAAAAAAATAAAGAGGAAACTGGACGGCAGAAAGAAAAGGAAAAAAAAATAAAGAGGAAACTGGACGGCAGAAAGAAAAGGAAAAAATAAAGAGGAAACTGGACGGCAGAAAGAAAAGGAAAAAATAAAGAGGAAACTGGACGGCAGAAAGAAAAGGAAAAAAAATAAAGAGAGAAACTGGACGGCAGAAAGAAAAGGAAAAAAAAATAAAGAGGAAACTGGAGGCAGAAAGAAAAGGAAAAAAAATAAAGAGGAAATGGACGGCAGAAAGAAAGGAAAAAAAATAAAGAGGAAACTGGACGGCAGAAAGAAAAGGAAAAAATAAAGAGGAAATGGACGGCAGAAAGAAAAGGAAAAAATAAAGAGGAAACTGGACGGCAGAAAGAAAAGGAAAAAAAATAAAGAGGAAACTGGACGGCAGAAAGAAAAGGAAAAGCAGAAAAGGAGGAGGAGGAAGAGGAGAAGGAAAACAGAGGAGAAACAGCAGGAGGAGCAGGATGAGGAGCAGGAAGTGGAAAGGTAAAAAAAAAAAAAAAAACAGTAGGCGAAAAGGGAGAAGAAGAAGAAGAGAAGAAGAAGAAGAAGAAGAAGAAGAGGAGGAGGAGAGGAGGAGAGGAGGAGGAGAAGGAGGAAGGAGGAGGAGGAAGGAAGAAGAAGAAGAAGAAGAAGAAGAAGAAGAAGGAGGAGGAGGAGGAGGAGGAGGAGGAGGAGGAGGAAGAAGAAGAAGAAGAAGAAGAAGAAGAAGAAGAAGAAGAAGAAGAAGAAGGAGGAGGAGGAGGAGGAGGAGGAGGAGGAAGAGAAGAAGAGAAGAAGAAGAAGACACAGGGGAGGAGGAAGAAGAGGAGATGGAGGTGGAGGAAGAAGAATAAGCAACATTAGCAGCTGCAGCAGCAGCAGCAGCATAGCAGCAGCAAGAAGCAGGAACAGCATCATCATCATCAGCAGCAGCAGCAGCAGCAGTAGCGAGCAGCAGCAGCAGAGAAGAAGAAGAAGAAGAAGAAGAAGAAGAAGAAGAAGAAGAGAAAGAAAGAAGGAGAAAACTAGGATGAAGGAGAAGGCAAACAATGAAAAGAAGGGGAAAGAAGAATTGAAAAAAAAAATGAAAAGAAAAACAGGAGAAACAGGGAAATAAAGATAATGATCACGACATGAACAACAGCGACAACGACATCAACTACAGGCAAAGCAAGAACGACCGCCACAGTGAACATGTAAAGACACAAAGGAAAATGCAAAGAAAGAGCGACAGCCACAGTGAACATGTAAAGAAGACACAAAGGACAAAGAACGACAGCCACAGTGAACATGTAAAGAAGACACAAAGGACAAAGAACGACCGCCACAGTGAACATGTAAAGAAGACACAAAGGACAATACAAAGAAAGAACGACAGCCACAGTGAACATGGAAGAAGACACAAAGGACAATACAAAGAAAGAACGACAGCCACAGTGAACATGTAAAGAAGACACAAAGGACAAAGAACGATCGCCACAGTGAACATGGAAGAAGACACAAAGGACAAAGAACGACAGCCACAGTGCACATGTAAAGAAGACACAAAGGACAAAGAACGACCGCCACAGTGAACATGTAAAGAAGACACAAAGGACAATACAAGAAAGAACGACCGCCACAGTGAACATGTAAAGAAGACACAAAGGAAAATGCAGAAGGAAAGAAAGCACGACCAGTCACGAAACTATTCCACACCCAGCCAGCAGCTCCCATCAGACGACTTGCAAAGCTCCCCATTTTCACCACACGCTAGAGCAACATACAGGCACAACAAAGGGAAGAGGGTGGGTGGTGATGGCGGAGAGGGAGGTGAGACACAGGCAGGGAGATGGATAAGGTGTAAAAATTCAGAAGACAGGGAACCGGCCCAAAGAGGCAGACAACTTGTCTCTTTTCATCTGTTCATTTCCCAAGTTGGAGAGGCGGCGTAGTGGTTAATGTACTCGTCCAGAAAGGGAACTTTCTCTCTCTCTCTCTCTCTCTCTCTCTCTCTCTCTCTCTCTCTCTCTCTCTCTCTCTCTCTCTCTCTCTCTCTCTCCAATTTCTTCACTTGCTTTTGAGAGTTTTTGCCAGGAAACACTCACTGGTTTCTGGGGTTCTTTTATCAGCAGTAAGAGCACACCACACACAAGGCCTCGGTTGATTGTCTTATCCGAAGAACTTGCACACAGCCCACTACTTTAGGTGTAATGGTGAGAGAAAGAGCAGTGAGGAAGGTGGGGTGGAGAGGAGTATGTGAGGGGAAGGTAAAGGGGTCGAGAAAGGAGTGTAAGGGAAGGGGGGGGGGGTTAGGTGGAAGTGGTTGGTAAGTATGATGGTGGGAAGGTACAGGATGGAGAAGGGGAAGAGGGACTCTAGAAAGGAAAGGAAGAGCGCAAGCTTGTATCTATGATCATAAAAAAAATCATATTCTCAGGCACACACATTCAAACCATATTCATAATGATAGAAATGGACACTGAAGAAAAGCTAAAAAGTACTTGAAAGATTCTGGACCTGAAAGTGCTTAGGGTTAGACTGAAACACGTCGTAGGGTTAGACTGAAAAATGTCTTAGGGTTAGACTGAAACACGTCGTAGGGTTAGACTGAAAAATGTCTTAGGGTTAGACTGAAACACGTCGTAGGGTTAGACTGAAAAATGTCTTAGGGTTAGACTGAAAACACGTCGTAGGGTTAGACTGAAAAATGTCTAGGGTTAGACTGAAACACATCTTAGGGTTAGACTGAAAAATGTCTTAGGGTTAGACTGAAACACGTCTTAGGGTTAGACTGAAAAATGTCTTAGGGTTAGACTGAAACACGTCGTAGGGTTAGACTGAAAAATGTCTAAGGGTTAGACTGAAACACATCTTAGGGTTAGACTGAAAAATGTCTAAGGGTTAGACTGAAAACACGTCTTAGGGTTAGACTGAAAAATGTCTTAGGGTTAGACTGAAAAATTCTTAGGGTTAGACTGAAAAATATCTAGGGTTAGACTGAAACACGTCTTAGGGTTAGATTGAAAAATGTCTTAGGGTTAGATTGAAAAATGTCTTAGGGTTAGACTGAAACACGTCTTAGGGTTAGATTGAAAAATGTCTTAGGGTTAGACTGAAAAAGCTAGGGTTAGACTGAAAAATGTCTTAGGGTTAGACTGAAACACGTCTTAGGGTTAGATTTGAAAAATGTCTTAGGGTTAGATTGAAAAATGTCTTTTGGGTTAGACTGAAAAAATCTTAGGGTTAGACTGAAACACGTCTTAGGGTTAGATTGAAAAATGTCTTAGGGTTAGACTGAAAAATGTCTTAGGGTTACACTGAAAAATGTCTTAGGGTTAGACTGAAACACGTCTTAGGGTTAGATTGAAAAATGTCTTAGGGTTAGATTGAAAAATGTCTAAGGGTTAGACTGAAAAATGTCTAAGGGTTAGACTGAAAAATGTCTTAGGGTTAGACTGAAAAATGTCTTAGGGTTAGATTGAAAAATGTCTTAGGGTTAGACTGAAAAAATGTCTTAGGGTTAGATTGAAAAATGCTGTGGGAGTAGAATATTTTCCATTTAATGGAAGAGAGTTCGAGACCTGGGGACTACAGCCAGATAGGGAATGGCAGCCATGGAAGCCGGTTTTGTTTTTGTTTTCTTTTGTTTTTTAACCGAAGAAATCAGGAGTCAGGAGAAAAAATGAAGGGAGAGAGAGAGAGAGAGAGAGAGAGAGAGAGAGAGAGAGAGAGAGAGAGAGAGAGAGAGAGAGAGAGAGAGGGTGTAGAGGATAACTGGGTCAGACAAATGAGAAAGGACAGTGCACATTTGCGATATGAGACTGAGCCAAAAAGGAAAGGAAAAAAAAAAAAGAAGAAAAACGGTGGCCATGAGGATGGGATTGAAATATCAAAGGTAAACACAGCTTCAATTCACAACGAAGTTTTAAAAGGAGATGCAAAAATTAAAATTAACCAAAGGATCAGACTTCTATCAACCTTTTACTTTCATTATAGGCCTATTCACCATAAACGATCATCTTGTCAGTTTTGTCACCACAAGGGTGGAGAGAGAGAGAGAGAGAGAGAGAGAGAGAGAGAGAGAGAGAGAGAGAGAGAGAGAGAGAGAGAGTATGTGTGTGTAAATTGAAATAAAATGTATAAAATTGTATGCTCTTCTCATGTATATGTTTAATTTTTTTTAAAGCAAATTTGTACAAATTAGGAGCTAGCCATAGTACCATAAGCCTCACACACAGCGCAGTTTCTGCCTATTTGAATAAGAATTGACTGCAGTCGGTAGGCATCCATCACCTGCTGACTGATGAAAGGAGTATTTCATAGCAGACCTTTTATTGCCATAATAGAGAGAAACATGGGATGTTATGCCGGACTGTCTTTCGTGGAATAGCCAAACATGGAAAAGATAGATCTGAAACACTTGGGCCTGTCCTTACACACTCTGCTTGTATATAATGTGAAGTTTAAAAAAAGAATGGAGGTGTCATTGTATATAGTTCATTAAGGCAGACTGGACAGGGAACACATGCATCTTCCCCTCTAACTGGAAGACTTTGAAAAAGAAATACTGTGCGTAGTGTCTCATTTGAAAGAGTATATTCTCAGAACAATAGCTCTGAGAAAAGGTAGAGGTCTTTTTATTTCCTACACCAAACCTCATTGAAACATCTCCAGGGAAACTCTCAGTCGATGGATTAACACAGTTTAGAAATCTAGAGTATCGACACTTCACACGTATGGCATGCTGCTGTAATGTTAACGTGCAAAAAGTGATACAAGCAGCTGTACAGTCAAATATAAAAAGACATTCTGTAAATTTCAGTTCATACTTGTAGCCCAAGAAAGACAAGGAAGAGACTACTACAGTCAATGCTAGATAGATTTGTCAGCAAAGACTGCTAATCAGTAAGCAAGGCATCAATCTTTGTCTGCTCATATGATTGAAATTTTTGTGTGTTTCTCTTTGCTAAAATCTCAAGTTATTTTCGTCTGACCAATGGCATATGGGAAATTGTTACAGAATTAAGCGAGTCTTACCTGGAAGATAATGCTAACTTTGAATTGTTTTTTGGGCGACACTGGAGATGGTGATGACATGAGTTGCAGTGCGCGAGAAACTCACTGGTGTTTAGCCGTGAGTGTTCCTCTTCACTGTATAATGAGATAGGTCAAATGTAGGAGGGTCATCAAATCATTTCAAGAATAACGGGAGGGCTGTTAAGATTCGTTTAATTCTATCAGTACTTTTATCAAGATCAGACTTTCTACCACCAATTCAATTGGGCAACAATGCATATATAGAAAACTATATTACAAAGTACAGAACAAAATAGTCAGTGTACAAATACAGCTTGCCAAACATCACTAAGTAAGACTGTCTGTGATGAATCCATCTGGTGAAGCCCGATTAAAGCAACTGGCAAAAATCCTGTCACAAATACATAATGAAAATCAAAATAAAAGAAAGGAAATGCATCGTCAATTTGAACGCTTTGAATAGAGAATAATTCCAAAATGAATACATTATGTAAGACGTAATATATCTTATATTAAAATAAGACTGATACGTGTTAAATCAAAGATATCTGGCGATGCACAGCTGAAAGAAGAGCCGGTGAGTAGCGAACTGTCAATCAAACTGGGTCCAAGACGTCTGTCAAAACTAGGTCACCGACATTGCACATGCCTGTTTCACCCCAGTATAGTACTTGAGAGTACTA
>CM065715.1:51228153-51235653 GCA_033310375.1 Conus canariensis | reverse complement strand
CGTAACCCAGAGAAGCATTTATGTCAAATTAAAAGAGTACACATCAACCACTAGCCCAGAGTAAGAGATGAAAAGTCACATGTCAACGTGGGTCAGTGGTCAGCATTGCAGACTTGAGGACTAGGGAGCCATGGGTTCGTTTCTATCCACGTTATTTATTTGTGGGATTTGGAAGACCTGCCCAACTTCCGTTCACAGCTGAGCGCTCTGTGGACTCTAATGGGAAGACTGGAACAGCACAGCTGAGTTTCAGCCATGCGTCTCTGAGAATGTTGCTCAGTGTTCATGACCACTACTGAATCTTAGGAGTGCCCATTCTGTTTTGATCAAATCACTGCACCAAAAGGTATTCAAACCCTCTTATTAAAAAAAGAAAAGAAATGCAACGGTATATCTAAATTGCGTGCCTTTTCTCGTTGCTGTCATGGTTTTTGTTATCAAATAATGTATATTGTTTACATGATTTGTATACTCTCTCTCTCTCTCTCTCTCTCTTTCGCTCACTCGCTCGCTCGCTCACACAGGGAATGATCATGTGAATGCAAGCAAACCTCTTAAATGGCTGTGTCAATCTGTAGAGGAAGAAAGGAAAGTGTCAGTGGCAGAATTCATGACTTTTGCGTTGATGGGTGCCAAACATACGGAGATTGTTTCTCAAGTTTGCTGGCGTCCAGTCTCAACAGTTCTTGTTCTTCCTTCAGTCCAGTTATCCTGTCAGTTCATTTGTCTGTGTTCTGCTCCCTATCAGGTCATGTGTCAGTCGTTCGATGTTTGAAGTCAAGTCTGTTTCAGTGTCTGCCAATGTTTTGTGTTCCCTTTCAAGCGACCACAACGATGATGAATGTCAACATTTGTTTGTTTGACTTGCTCCAAGTCAGTCCTGATTTCCACACTGTCTGACCGTAGGAATCGTGCTACTCGTTCATTTGTTATTACATTGACAGGGAAAACCCGGTTACTATTTCATTGACAGGGAAAACCCAGTTACTATTTCGATTAAAAGTGAAGCTGTGTTGCGTACGGTGTTTTGTTCTGTGTTGCGTCCTGTGGTTTATGCCTGTTCACTGGATAGGTGCTGCGTTTATTCTACATTACCACGGAGTACAATTCGATGTAGGCTGCACATGAAGTTTTAGTGCAGACAGCAGAAACAAGCACAGGTAGGCCAACACACTGTGTGTATCATGACCACTTCACCTGGAATATCAGTGATACACGACACATCTCCAACCAGCACCGTCCCCTTAACATTTTTTTCACGTCCATGTAAAGTCATTCCTTAGCCACCTTCGTGGCATTCAGCCAGAATCTACATATTGAAGCCAGCAACCGGAAACACCACAACTAACGGCAACAATGCCAATTGAAGTCAAACATCATGCTGCCAAGATCACCATTGTAGTGTGCTTACAACTTCTGCTAATCGTCTGTAAAAGATGCTGATCACAGTCCTCCAAACTGTTTAACTTTAATGTTGATGCTCCTTTTCACACGTGGCTATAAAATTTACAATATTTACCTTATTTAGGACTGTGTACACTTCCACTGATTCAGAAAGACACAAAAGAGTCTGTAAATAAAATTGCTCAGTTTAAAAACACAACCGGTTATCCTCCGCTGGTCGTGGCTTGATGAACACAGGTGGAAATTTCCAAGTCAATGACGTAAGCCTACGTCAACCTGCTGTGGCATGCAGGGCTTGTGCTGTGAGCTGATACACAGGAATATGGGAGTGTGTTGACTCAAGTTCCATGCCATCAATTCTGTCACTGTTTGTGTCAACCTGCAGAGGAAGAAAGGAAAGTGTCAGTGGCAGAACTGAAAGCACCTTCTATGCCACAGCTCCCTCGACCTTCCAAGTCACTTTTCTCTCCTCAAATGGAATGCATGAAATGCACATCATAAACGCTGTTTCATGTAGGAGCTATGTTTGGTTCTTTGATTTCGTACGCCTGACAAACATATTTCTTTATATTCCATTTGATTAGATTTATGAATTCATGACTTATATTAAACAATAAAACCCTGTACTCAAGGTCAGAAATCTGGTGGTGTGGTATTATTTGTCAGGAAAAAAATCTCATTAAACAGTATGTTACAGAAATTGAAGTAAGTTGTAATAATGCTGTTGCTTTCAGAATTGATAAGAAGGCTTTGAACTTTTTTTTTTGCCTTCTTTTGCAACATAAAGTAAAATCATCATACAACAGAACTAGCAAAAGCGAGTACAGCGAGCAAACAAGCACACATCCAACCAACCTCCTGAGTTCGTTAATGAGGCTCGACAATTGTGTTACGACCACTTGTAACTTTATTCCCAGAAATGATGCCAGTTCTTGTTAGAGAGAGGCCAAGGGTTTTTAAGATCCCTCTTCCTTTCTAATCCCCTCAGTTATATTCCTGTCTTCCGAACTCAAGTGGTCTGGAATTGCCGATTAGACGGACCACTCGAAGTATGTCATTTTGAAGCCAAAGACATCGAAAAAGACAGTAAAGATCTTTCCTCCAGCCCCAGCCAAACTCCTTTCCCCTCACCTTGCTGGTTTATTGAAAAGTAGAGGAGGGGTAGGAATAGTAGAAAGGAACTGAATGATGGTTAAGGTGAGGGCAGGAGGAGGGAGATAAGGAGAGACAGTGAAAGGACAAGGGGGTGTGAGGTGGCAGTGATGGGGAAGGGAGGGGAGAGAAAGAGGAGGTAGAAAGGAAGTGAAAAAGTGGGACTGACAGAATGAAAAATGTAGCAGCAGGGGGTCTGTGGCGATGGAGGTGCAGCAGGGTCTGTGTGGCGCATGGAGGTGTAGCAGGGTCTGTGGCGATGGAGGTGCAGCAGGGTCTGTGGCGATGGAGGTGTAGCAGGGTCTGTGGCGATGGGTAGGTTGTATGTAGCAGGGTCTGTGGCGATGGAGGTGGGGATGGGTAAAGAGGAGTAAGGTGGGGTAAGATAGGGTGGAGGAGAAGACGTGTGAAGTAATGGAGGGAGGGGGAGAGGTTGAGGGAGCAGTGGTGGTGGTGAGGGATGGAAAATGGAAGAGGAGAGCACGAAGGGTTGAGAAAGGTAGAGAGGAGAGCTTGATGTCGTGCATGATCGACTGCACAAAGTGTTAAAGAATTTCCAAGTGTGTCAGAGAATGGTGGCGTGACAGGAACACATAAGGACGATAAAGAGAACTGAGACGTGTTAGATGGGGGGTGGAGGGTGGGGAAGAAGGCTTCGGGGAAGTGGGATGGGAAGAAGTGTAAAGGTGGACAGTTCCGCAATCCATCCAAATGGTCCCACAGGCATCCCAAGTCTGTCTCAAACTAATGTGACACACAGCTACACCCATATGTGTTAAATGCCAGTCACCAGCATATCAACAGGCCACTATGAATAGCAAGTCACCACGAGACAACCCTCCATAGAAAACACTGCACTGTTGCCGAATCACTTTGATGGCATACAGCGGCGCTGGTCATGCAAAGGCAATCCCATTCTATGCACTCTGTTACTGATGAAGAGAGAGAGAGAGAGAGAGAGAGAGAGAGAGAGAGAGAGGAGAGAGAGAGAAGAGAGAGAGAGAGAGAGTTAGTTTTATTAAAATGGGGCAGAGGGACAAGAATAAATAATGCTTTATTACATCTAGAGTCTGGACAAAAATTCATATGTATACCACACATACTATGAGCCAGCCATTGTACTATAAACCACGCACACACTGCAGTTTCTGCCTCTTTGGATGAGAAGAGACTGAACTCTGTAAGCAGCTACCCAACTATCTGCAGACTGTGACAGGAGAATTTGAAAAGTAGACTCATTTTGCCACAGTACGCTTAAACATGGGATGCTGATGTTGTGCTGGGTTGTCTTGTTGAACATACAGATCTGAAACACTTGTCGTTATGGATAGTCATCTTTTTTAAGTTTCAGGGCACGGGAGCCATTGACACACTCTGCTTGTGAATGATGTAAAGTTAAAAGAGAGTAAATGTGTTTTTGTATATGGTTCGTGCTTTTGAATATTCCTTTTTTAAAACAGACTGGAGTGCGACCTTATGTATTCTCTCTCATTTGAAAGCTATAAAGGGGAAAGAACGATGGATCATGGATCTTATTTGAAAGAGCATTTTCGCAGAACAATGTCACTGAGAAAAGAAAGAAAACTTTATTTCCTATACCAAATCTCAAAATCACAGCTGTGGAGACACTGTGAGTCACTGGATTAAAACTGTTGTAGGAACAGTGGAAATGGGCGTGTCTCAGTTCTCGACTCATAATACAACAGCTGTTAGCGCATCTGTGGCATACTGTAATGATGTCAACATGCAAAAAAAGTACCATGGAGACTGCTGGACATTGTAATGAAGGGGCATTCTGCAGATTCCTGGTGAACCTGTGACCCAGGAAAGGCAAGGGAAGAGTTTGTCACAGTCAGAACTGCATAAGTTTGTCGATAGAGACAGATGATCAATCAGTATTCAATCAGCGAATGTCTGATCATATGACTAGAAATTTGCTGGTATTTCTCTTTGCTATAATGTTCAACTGACCAATGCCAGACAATACACAATCATAGAATTTAGCAAGACTTACGTGGCAGATGAAGAATGGTTTCGGATTTGGATTATTCCAGGATGAAATTAGAGACGATAATTACATGTCCACACATGACTGGATGACCCTTACAGATTATACTCGTTTAATTCTATGATTCCTTTTTATCAAGATCATACTATCTATTGTGAAATGCTCTGGGCAGCAATGCAAAAATAGAAAACGAAATATATATCTTACATTAAAAAAAGACCAACACGTGTCACAAAACCTGTCTGACGGTGCAATTTCAAAGAAGCAGTCGGTGAGTAGCGATCTATCAATTAAACTGTGCCTACAACGTCTGCCAAAACTAGGTCACCGACATCACGTGCCTGTTTCAGCCCAACTGTGTGCTTGCGAGTACTGTGTAGACAGCCGTCCTTCCCTATTCCTCTCCGAACTTCACCTCTAAACATTGGTGATATCAACAATAACAGTAGCGGAGATTAGTCTAGCACTGCACCTCACTTGCATTGCAAACTCTGTGGTGTATAATCCCGGAGCATGCAAATCAAGAATAAAAAAGCATATAGGGGGAAATGACTCAGCTGCTCAAACGGAGACATAGAACACTAACCGATGGGTACTTCTTCCCACCATCACATGCCCCAGCCTAGCAGTCACACACACACACACACACACACAACACACACACACACACACACACACACACACACACACACACACACACACGCACGCACGCACACACACACACACACACACACACACACAGAGAGAGAGAGAGAGAGAGAGAGAGAGAGAGAGAGAGAGAGAGAGGACATTGTAGCAAAGAGTAATGGAACAGGCAAGGGATAAGCCGTTTTGAAAACATGGCATTTTACTTAAATAAAAACAAAACAATTACTAGAAGATGAATTCATTTTAAAAATTGTCATTGGCAGACAGACTGTTTCATTCATGTGGTCCAGCAAAAGGAAATGCTCTCCGGCTAAAAGACTTTTTAATGTGTCTCAGCCAGATGACTGGTAGCAACAGATGATCGACGTTGTCTACTCTCATCAGAGTCTCACTCGTTCCCATTCCTTTCCTCCTCCTCCTCGTCCTCGTCTCCGTGTCCCCCTCCTCCCCCCTCCTCCTCCTCTGATCACAACCCTCAGAATGTTTTTGACACATTCCTGCCATGGTGGGCACTGACGTATCTAGCCTTTGATTATTTTGTAAAGGCCATGTCTGTTCCTATCTGGACGCGTTAGATCTTTTCCTCATGCTTTGAAATCTACATGCCTCTCTTCCTCCCAGTTTATCTCACCCACCTTTCATCTTTCACCTTTCTTTAGGATTTAAAAATGTCCAGCTGTCTTTCTTGTTACCCATGCATAGGCAGAACAAAAGACTGATGATTGCTGAGCAGTGCTCAAACTCGGCAACCTGATCCCAAACCTTACCCCCTCCCCTCCCCACACGCACATACACGCACACACTCATCCCTTATTCTCCTTCCACCTCCATTACTGTTTTAGGTTTAGATAGGTGGAGGAACATAGTGACTCAATCATTCATAGAAACTTAGATTTCCACCTACTGTTTCCACGTAAGCCTGATTAGCATTCACGTCAAATTTAGAAGAAAAAAATCAACAACGAAACCAGGTAAAGAGCTAAAACGCCACAAGCCACTGTTGTGCAATAGTATAGTCAGCATTGCAGTCTTATGGACTGGACAGCAATGTATTTAGTTCTATCCAAGCTATTTATTTGTTAGGGCCCTCATCAACTTCCACCCACAGGTGAGTGCTCTGTGGGCTTCAGCAGAAAGAGTGGAATGACACAGTTGAGTTTCTCTCAGGCCTGCCGAGGCATATTTTAAAAGATCTAAAAAAGCGCAGAGTACAGCCTGTCACATAATCTAGTCTGGACCAAAATAGAACTCATAGCATCATTATCATGGTCAAAGGTAATCACAAAACTCATCAGATTCCGTGGTCTTTCATGTCCTGATGTTGTGGTGACTGTCTTTGCCATCTATACCATGTGAGGTCATATCAACGTCGCTTGTATTGTGGTGACTGTCTTTACTATCTATACCATGTGAGGTCATATCAACGTGACTTTCTTTTTACCATCTATACCATGTGAGGTCATATCAACGTCGCCTGTATTGTGGTGACTGTCTTTGCCATCTATACCATGTGAGGTCATATCAACGTCGCCTGCATTGTGGTGACTGTCTTTACCATCTATACCATGTGAGGTCATATCAACGTCGCCTGTATTGTGGTGACTGTCTTTACCATCTATACCATGTGAGGTCATATCAACGTCGCCTGTATTGTGGTGACTGTCTTTACCATCTATACCATGTGAGGTCATATCAACGTGACTTTCTTTTTACCATCTATACCATGTGAGGTCATATCAACGTCGCTTGTATTGTGGTGACTTTCTTTACCATCTATACCATGTGAGATCATATCAACGTCGCCTGTATTGTGGTGACTGTCTTTACCATCTATACCATGTGAGGTCATATCAACGTCGCCTGTATTGTGGTGACTGTCTTTACCATCTATACCATGTGAGGTCATATCAACGTGACTTTTTTTTTACCATCTATACCATGTGAGGTCATATCAACGTCGCCTGTATTGTGGTGACTGTCTTTACCATCTATACCATGTGAGATCATATCAACGTGACTTTCTTTTTACCATCTATACCATGTGAGGTCATATCAACGTCGCTTGTATTGTGGTGACTTTCTTTACCATCTATACCATGTGAGATCATATCAACGTCGCCTGTATTGTGGTGACTGTCTTTGCCATCTATACCATGTGAGGTCATATCAACGTCGCCTGTATTGTGGTGACTGTCTTTACCATCTATACCATGTGAGGTCATATCAACGTGACTTTCTTTTTACCATCTATACCATGTGAGGTCATATCAACGTCGCTTGTATTGTGG
>CM065715.1:51198153-51213153 GCA_033310375.1 Conus canariensis | reverse complement strand
CTTGCGATAGATATATATGGAATGCTATTTTGTGTTAAGGTTTCCATTCACTCAGCACAGGATGCTTTACGATTAAGCCTGCAGTTCGCTCTTCAAAAGGTACTTTAACTGATTGGTATTTAATTCCACCCCCTCCATCATTTCTCTTCATAATTAGGAATGTAATATATGGTCATTAATTCAACTCAAACAATTCAATCAATCTAAATCACCTCCTCATCAGGGTTTGATCGTCGGTTAAACACATCTGTTGCATAAACCCAGTGTCGAACTGTTACTGTATGGTACTGTGGAAGAAGTGTATTGAGCGAGGCATTTTAAAAATAATAATAAAACCTGGAGAGAATCGTCTTTTCTAGATTCGAGTTGGAACAAATATCATAAACGGAATAAATGTCATCACCCGATTTATTTAAACGCTTAATTTTGAAGGAGGGGCTTGCGTTTAGTGGGGCGTAAGAGGAACCTTTCCTTTGAATGTTTGTCTAACTGCTTCTTTATTTCATTTTGGGACAAATGCATTTAGCGAGGTGTTTGTATACGTAATAATAAAACCAGGGTTGAATCGCGGGTGCATTTAGCGAAGCATTTGTACATGTGATTATAAACCCTTGCTTGAAGAGTCTTTTCTAGTAAAGGGAGTGGAACAAAGTAGAAAGAAACTCGTGGAGAGCGTGGCAGCAGAGAGTCCTCAGAAGAGAAGCCCCCTTCAAGCAAGTGTTTCGGCCCTTATCTCCTGACACTCTAGGGGGGTTGGGCCACACCCGGTTCATGACTCCGGATGTCCCTCTGCTGCCCTTTTTTTCCCATCTTGGGACGAGCCATGGCTGGGATTCGAACCCATGACCCTCTGGACATGCTCATTTTCCACTTAATGACTCGCGCTTTAACCACTGAGCCACAGGGACACCTGATATTTGTAGGGAAATTAAGCCTTATGAAGTTCACTTTTGTTCCTCCTTGACCAGATCCAGCTTGAACACCTCTCTGCCGCTTCTGCCATTGCTTTCAGGGCTCTGGTTTTTTCCTTCCCTGCAACTGAGAGCTGTTTCATGAGGCTGTATGCAGACGTTCCTACAAACCCCCTAGCTCCGATTTCTGCAGTGAGGACTTTGACCTGATAGCCTTCTCTCCTCAGGCTGTTTGCCAGATCAGCATACTTTTCAGTCTTGTAGATTTGAGCTGCCTCCATTCTGTTCTCATATGGCACCGTGAGCTCGATCATGATCAGCTGCTTGGTTGACTTAGAGTGGACTACTATGTCTGGTCTCATGCCACTCTTGCTGATGATCTCTGGGTGACTCTTCCATTCTGGGAGGTCTGCAGTGCACTCCCAGTCATCTGCCCCGTCCAGCAGACTCTGCCTGCATGTTTCGAGTGGCACTGTTGTTCTTGGCCATGATTTGCTGCCTCCTGCCGTGAAGAATGTTGCGGGTGCTTTTGGAGTCCTGATTTTCCCTTTTGTGGTGTTGGTACTAGCCCAGACTACTTGTACAATTTCTTTGAGCACTTGGTTGTGCCTCCATGTGTACCTTCCTTGAGCCAGGGCTACTTTACATGAGCTTAGGACATGCTCCACTGTTTGTTTTTCATGGCAGAGGGGGCATGCAGGATCGTCTGTTTTCCCCCACTTCACCAGGTTTGCATTTGAGGGCAGAAGGTCATATACAGATCTGAGAATGAAGCTGATCCTGAGAGGGGCCATGTGCCAAATGTCATTCCAAGTGAGACTTCTTTGGAGTGCATTCTCCCACGTTGTCCATTGCCCTTGCTGGCTCTGCTGGACTGCTTTTTGGAGTCTTTTTTGGTCTTCTTCTTTTCTCATCTCCTGAATCATCATGTCTCTTTTGGCTTTTCCTTTGGCCTTTGACCACCATTCAGTTTTGGTCACCCCCAGTCCCTGTCTGTTGGTCTGTGTGTGTCCTGTTATTTCTCTGATCTTGAGACTTTCTTTTGCAGAATCCATCGCCTCTTGAACTTTCCATTTTCTGCCTGTCTTCAGCTGGGGCTTAATTGCTTCTACCACCTTGTCTCCTGAGTCCTCCAGCATGCTTTGAAGTCTGATCTTCCCTGCTTTGTATTCCTCCAGGATGGATTTCAGGGGTAGTTTCAGCTTTGCTTGGCGACAGTACAGCGCTATGTCAGTCAGACAGGGTGGGACACCAAGCCATTTCCTTGTGAACTTGTTGATTTTGGCTTCCATTGCCTCCACTATGCTGGTGCAGATGTCGTATATCATCAGAGGCCATAGCAGCTTTGGTATCAGCATGAACTGCAGACACCAGACCTTGTATTTGCCAGGGAGCCCACACTGGTCAATGGTCTCCAAGCCTTCCTCCGCCATCTGCTTGGTTTCTTTTGCTCTTTGTGTGTCTTTCAGCGTATCATCATACCATCTTCCAAGGCTCTTGACTGGTTCTTCTGTGACTGTTGGAATGGCCTGGTTGGCAACACTGAAGACCACAGATCCGGCCACTTTTCCTTTCCTCAGTGAGAGACTCCGTGATTTCTTTGGCTTGAACTTCATTCTGGATGAGGCAACTATGTCGTCCAGCCTCTCCAGCACATGACGTGTCTCGTCTTCTCTGGATGAAATCACTGTAGTGTCATCCATGAAGGCCTTGAGAGGAGGCATCTTGTATCCATCGCCAAGGTCTGTTTGTCTCGCGTTGTTTGTTGCTGCTTTCAAGATGACTTCCATTGCCAGCACGAACAGTATTGGGGAAATTGCACAGCCCATTGCAATACCCACTTCCAAGTTGATCCAGTCTGTTGTGTACTCCTTGGTAGAGAACCGCATTGAGAAGCCATTGAAGTACTTCTTGAGCATGTCGCGGATGTTCTTTGGCACATGGTACATCTCAAGAGCCAACTGTATCATCTCATGGGGCACAGATCCATATGCGTTTGCCAGATCAAGCCACACTACGTCCAGGTCTCTCTTTTCTGTTTTTGCTTTTTGGATTGCGTCCCAGATCATTGTGGCGTGTTCTACACAGCCCGCCACGCCTGGGATGCCACCTTTCTGGACTGACACATCCAAGTACTTGTTTTCCATCAGGTACTTGGTCAGCCTTGCTGCCATGACAGAGAAGAAGATTTTCCCTTCGACGTTCAGTAGTGATATTGGCCTGAACTGGCTAATGTCAGTTGAGTTTTGCTCTTTGGGGATGTACACACCATCTGCCGTCATCCACTGGCCGCTGATCTTCTGGTTTCTCCAAGCCGATCGCAGCAGCCTGTGGAGCCACTCCAGCACCTTGGGACATTTCTTGTAAAGCTGGTAAGGTATTCCGTTTGGCCCTGGTGATGATTTGGCTCTGGCTTTGTCGACCACCTTCTTGATTTCCGCCAACGTTGGAGGCTTGCCATTGAACTGTTCCTCAGGGTTGGTTGGCCACACCAGACCTTGAATGTCGAGTGGTGCTTTGCTCTGTGGGTCAGAGTATGTTTTCCTCAGATGCTGCTCAAGAACTCCTTTGTCCACACTTAGGGTCCCAGATTTTGGCTGCTCAAACAGTGTTCTGGCAAACTGGAAGGGGTCTCTGAAGAAGCGCTCTTGTGTCTTCTTCTTTTTGCTCTTCCTCTTCCTCGCAGATTCCGCTTTGCTGAGGGCACTGTGTTTTTCTTTCAGGTCTTTCCACAGTTTTTCCAAGCCTTGTTTTTCAGCTGGCAGTGCGGTCTTCATTTGCATCTTGAGGTTTTTCTTTTGGACCCTGATCTTGTCCATCTTTTCTTGGCGTCTGGATTTCTTTGGAGGTGTTTTCTCTTTGGGTAGTTTTGCTCCATAGGCGTCTCTACATGTGGCATACACAATGTCCCCATATGTGGCTAGTTTGTGTTCCAGGGTGCTTTTCCCTATCAGTGCATCGAGTCTTTGGACGATTTTTGCATCCAGTTTCTCCCAATCTTCAGTTTCGTTTGCTCGTGGCAGGTTGAGTTTCAGGCGCCTGGCATCGAGGGCCTGTGCAAATTCCTCATCCGAACCAACAGCGTGGATGTCCTTGGCACTGTGGTTTAAATCCTGGCCTTGGTCTTCCGACGTCTTATCTGCTGATGCAGTGCGCTGCTGCTCATTCAGATGAGTCTTCACACATCCCATCTTTGTTCTGTGGATCTTCATGCCACGGGTGGTAGCGAAACGCTTTCCACAGACACATGGATATTCCATTTGGTCCATGTTCATAGTCCGTTTGGGATTTGCAGTCATGATTGGTTGAGCACCGATGGATTCATCATTCTCTCCCCCTTTCGGTGAATCCTGGGAGCATCTTTTCCTTTTATTTTTAGTAGCCACATGTTTAAGGCAAAGTGGGGAGCCAGCCCACAGAGCCCTTGGTTCTGGTCTTTCCCAGTGTCCTCCGGTCTTTCCCGGACGTCCTCCGGCCTATTCCCGGAAGTCAATGGTTTACCCATGCATCAGTAGAAAGAAACTCGTGGAGAGCGTGGCAGCAGAGAGTCCTCAGAAGAGAAGCCCCCTTCAAGCAAGTGTTTCGGCCCTTATCTCCTGACACTCTAGGGGGGTTGGGCCACACCCGGTTCATGACTCCGGATGTCCCTCTGCTGCCCCTTTTTTTCCCATCTTGGGACGAGCCATGGCTGGGATTCGAACCCATGACCCTCTGGACATGCTCATTTTCCACTTAATGACTCGCGCTTTAACCACTGAGCCACAGGGACACCTGATATTTGTAGGGAAATTAAGCCTTATGAAGTTCACTTTTGTTCCTCCTTGACCAGATCCAGCTTGAACACCTCTCTGCCGCTTCTGCCATTGCTTTCAGGGCTCTGGTTTTTTCCTTCCCTGCAACTGAGAGCTGTTTCATGAGGCTGTATGCAGACGTTCCTACAAACCCCCTAGCTCCGATTTCTGCAGTGAGGACTTTGACCTGATAGCCTTCTCTCCTCAGGCTGTTTGCCAGATCAGCATACTTTTCAGTCTTGTAGATTTGAGCTGCCTCCATTCTGTTCTCATATGGCACCGTGAGCTCGATCATGATCAGCTGCTTGGTTGACTTAGAGTGGACTACTATGTCTGGTCTCATGCCACTCTTGCTGATGATCTCTGGGTGACTCTTCCATTCTGGGAGGTCTGCAGTGCACTCCCAGTCATCTGCCCCGTCCAGCAGACTCTGCCTGCATGTTTCGAGTGGCACTGTTGTTCTTGGCCATGATTTGCTGCCTCCTGCCGTGAAGAATGTTGCGGGTGCTTTTGGAGTCCTGATTTTCCCTTTTGTGGTGTTGGTACTAGCCCAGACTACTTGTACAATTTCTTTGAGCACTTGGTTGTGCCTCCATGTGTACCTTCCTTGAGCCAGGGCTACTTTACATGAGCTTAGGACATGCTCCACTGTTTGTTTTTCATGGCAGAGGGGGCATGCAGGATCGTCTGTTTTCCCCCACTTCACCAGGTTTGCATTTGAGGGCAGAAGGTCATATACAGATCTGAGAATGAAGCTGATCCTGAGAGGGGCCATGTGCCAAATGTCATTCCAAGTGAGACTTCTTTGGAGTGCATTCTCCCACGTTGTCCATTGCCCTTGCTGGCTCTGCTGGACTGCTTTTTGGAGTCTTTTTTGGTCTTCTTCTTTTCTCATCTCCTGATGAACAAATATTAAAATCCGTTTCAATTAAATGCTTGATATTAAAGGACAGGCATATGTTTGATAAGAGATGATTTCGTCAAGTCAGTACTTTCATTGTTGTATTATTTCTCCAAATCATGAGTGGGTGGGAGGGTGGTTAGGATCAAGAAACAACAAATAGTTTGCTTTGTGGAAAGCGTAATAGATTTCGTTTGGATCCTGCTTACTTGCAGAGCGAGAACCATTTCCATATCAGTAAACAGGAAACTCTCAAAATTGGGTAGATTCTCCTGCATATATGATAAGTGTCTCCAGAACACGAATATGAGTATCCAGTGAATGGGAATCTAGGAAGTTTTAATAAGATAGCAGGCTAATATATGTCTGTAAAGTGCACAACATACCGGGCAAGTCTCTAAGAATGAAAATCAGCAAGAATTAACCAATTTGCCTTGAACAATCCTGAGCTAAAATACGGAAAACATTGGACTCTGCTCTACACGTTTGAAGACCTCTTGGATTGATGTGGGACATGCTAAAATAGAAATGATAACAAAACCTGGGCCCTAATGTAAGTTTTAGACAAGGAAATGAACTAACATCAAAATATGTCCTAGTTAAATGCTCAACATTAAAAAAACAGAATCGCCCTTAAAGGGGAAAGGGACAGAAGAGGACATTTTCCACCAGTTAGTGCTTAGATCGTCGTTTCTCCAAAGAAGAGATTAGCAGGGTGAGCAAACAAAAGCCGTTTTATTTTTTTTTTAAGCTCTTCAGGCATGCTGCTGGCCTGTTACTTGCTGAGTGAGAACCACTTCAGCAAACAGATAACTCTCGGAGTCTCCAGAAAACAGACAAGAGCAGTAAGTGAAGAAGGAATTAGGAATGTTGAATAATACAGTAGCTAGAAAAAAACCAAAGAGCGAAAACATAAAAGACACTGCCTGCTTGGGCCAGTGAGGATCGAAAAATCTCTCTCTCTCTCTCTCTCCTCTCTCTCTCTCTCTCTCTCTCTCCTCTCTCTCTCTCTTTCATACACACGAACACGCGCGCGCGCACGCGCGCGGGCGAGATCGAAAATTACCTACAAATTGTGTGAACAGTTTTATCCCGTTTTTATGTTAAACAAAAACGACAAGCGCTAGCAAAGCGGGTGATAGTCTCGATCCATTTTATAACATCACATTTCTATTATAATGACGCCGCCCTCCTCCCTCTTCCCCCCCCCCTTCTCCTCCTGTCAGTCTTTCCTTCCTTCTCTCCTCCTCAACGACCTGTCCGTTCCGTTCCCTTTCAGGATGGGATTCGTTTCATATGTTCCAAGGCTTAACTTAAAGAATCAATGACAGTGTACTGTATATGAAACTTATTTACCCCTCTCTCCTCTCTCTCTCTCTCTCTCTCTCTCTCTCTCTCTCTCTCTCTCTCTCTCTCTCTCGTCTTGCTTATGTTATCTATAGGAATGAAGATTCTCTCTCTCTGTCTCTCTCTGTCTCTGTCTGTCTGTCTGTCTGTCTCTCTGTCTGTCTGTCTGTCTGTCTGTCTGTCTGTCTGTCTGTCTGTCTCTCTCTCTCTCTCTCTCTCTCTCTCTCTCTCTCTCTCTCTTTTCTTGACTATCTCTCTCTTTTCTCTCTCTCTCTCTCTCTTCTCTCTCTCTCTCTCTCTCTCTCTCTTTCAGGGAAGTGATCCCACTAGTGCTAACATTGTGTTCCGTGGTTGATTTAAAGGTTGTTTCCACCTGTTTCATTATGCATAGCACGTACCGTTATCACTTTTCCCCCTGAAAAGTCGCAATCGATCATCATTCACAACTTGCAGGACAGGATGGTGCTTACAGTATTGGCATTCACGGTGCTGAACCCACAAATGGATTCTCCACATCAAAACGCGATACAGATGCTTCGTTTTAAACATCTACAAGCACGCTCGCACGCACACACGTACGCGCGCGCGCGCGCCAGCGCACACACACACACACACACACACACACACACACACACACACACACACACACACACACACACACACACACACACACACACACGGGAAAAAACAACAACAGAGCTTCGTGGAAAAAAAACAAACAAATCAACTTGCATTAACAAATACTTTGACGTGACCGTAAACGAAATTAATCTAGGCGAAGCTGAAGCTGCCCAAACGAATGCAGAGGGAAGAAAGCACCCCAACAGCTCTGAGTCTCTGGCAAATCGTTTCAAAGCGACACAAGCAGCAAACGGCTGACTCGCCTTTCCAGGGCAAACAAGAGTAGTAAAGCCCAGTTTAAACTGTCCATATCAACTGGTTTTAGTTAGACTAAAAGCAAACAAGCAAACAAAAGCTATCGTACGTGTAGTTTGCGAATGGGTTATTTCTCAACGAGCGGTTAGTCGCATTCAATGCTGTATTCAGATGGACAAAATTGAATCCTAGGCACAGCACACACGTGCACAAATGCAAATGTGCTTGCAGTTGAAATGTGCATGGATAGTACTGCCGATAGCAGGCAGAAAAACGTAACAGAGGCGAGACGTGAAAGAACGAAATGTTACAGGGTAAACTGGGATGTCACAACATAAGAGTTTTTTTTTTTTTTTTTAGTTCTAACCCTAAGACTGATTGCTAAACATGTGCTTTCTCCCACCATACCCCTGCTAGTTTTGAAACGACAAGTTTAAGAAACTGCAATTGCTTTATATGTAACCTATATCAACAAACACACACACACACACACACACACACACACACACACACACATCCACGCACGCACACACACACACACACACACACACACACACACACACACACACACACACACACACACACACACACACACACACACATCTCCCTGTCCTTCTCCTCCCCATCCCCACAGTAAGAAGACTAGAGCATCGTAGATATAGAAGAAATACAGAGCATGGTGATTATTAGCTAAACACACACACACACACACACACACACACACACACACACACACACACACACACACACACACACTACCACCACCATCACCACCACCATCACTACCAGCACCACAATCAACAGCAACAACAACAAACTTCAAGAAGAGAGAGAGAGAGAGAAAGAGAGAGAGAGAGAGAGAGAGAGAGAGAGAGAGAGAGAGAGAGAGAGAGAGAGAGAGAGAGAGAGAGAGAGAGAGAGAGAACAATCGAAACGAACGAAATGGAAATCCGTAGCATCATCATAGTCATACTCATTCTCATCGATCAGCATAAAAAAAGTATCAAATTCTGTGGCCCTTCATGCCCTGCTCTCATGGTGACCTCAATTTCGATGTCCTCTCCACGTCTATGGCCTTGGTTTAGTTCCGTCGGGGTCACCGGTATCGGCGAGTCCATGGGGGCTGTCGTTAGACGGACGTGGTGGCGCTCTCCGGAGGGAGAGCTCACTCATGCGGCTCCGCGACTAAGCAGTTATTGTCGTCCGTAGGGGGCTTAGTAGGTGGTGTCCTGCGTATGTTGGATCAGAACAGGCGCCATTGAACACCACCGAAGTGACTCGGCAGCAGTGCAGTGTCTCCTCCGGTGGGTTGCCTCTCGACGACTTGACATTGACCGCTCCCTGTGGATTGCCGGTGCCGGGGCTGCGGCGGGACTGACCGGGCTGTGGCGGTGGACGGGGTGTCGGCATGAGCGGCGTGAGTGCACTGCCACTGAAGGTGGCACAGAAGATGGGACAGCAAAAAAAAAAAAAAATAGCTGTGCGCAACCTGAAAAATTGTTTGCTATTATCTATCTATAATGAGGAACTGAATAGGTCAAACAATGCAAAACAAGTGTATTCTCCTTACCAGGTTGAAAGGCCGTAGAATTTATATGCGTAGCAACAATTTCAAACACAACATAACGACAAGACTTTGACACCAAAGCAACCCAAACATATGAAGATCACTACATCCTACTGTAAACAATTACATTATATCAGAATTAAAGAATTTCAGGTTGAATGATTTTTTTCCCCAGTTTGTTGGAGAAATCGACAAATTATATTCCAGTGTGTTTGGTTGTGTACTATGATATATTCCAGTGTGTTTGGTTGTGTACTATGATATATTCCAGTGTGTTTGGTTGTGTACTATGATATATTCCAGTGTGTTTGGTTGTGTACTATGATATTAACGTTATTCCAGTGTGTTTGGTTGTGTACTATGATATTCACGCTAGTATTTTCTTTTCTGGTGAAACAGAAGAAATATCACTTGAAGAAACTAAGAAATGCCCAAATATGCCACAAAGCTTGTGGCACAGACGCTGATATAAACTGGCTCCTGTGTGTGTGTGTGTGTGTGTGTGTGTGTGTGTGTGTGTGTGTGTGTGTGTGTGTGTGTGTGTGTGTGTGTGTGTGCGCGCGCATGTGTCTATGTATGTGTGTGTGTGTGTGTGTGGTGTGTGTGTGTGTGTGTGTGTGTGTGTGTGTGTGTGTGTGTGCACTTATATCTCTTTTTGTGCTTACCTAGTCGTTCTATTAGCATGCTGAGCATTGCAATCATAGTGTAGAACTCTTTCATATGTATTGTTTGTTAAATGTTACTGCTAGCATTTGTTGTGTAACTCTTGTTTCAGTTGAATTAATAAAAAAAACATATAGACAAACCTTTCTTCGCAAAGTAAATCCACAACAAGAAACAACAAAACTAGCAAAAATAAGTAAGCAAGCAAACAATCAACTCGTTCTCCCAACCACCCAGCGTGTTGCCGGTAATGAGATTGGACAATTGTGTGACGGCCACTTGTAACTTTACTCCAAGAAATGAGAAGAGTTCTTGTTAGAGAGAGAGGCCAAGGGTGATCAGATCCCTCTTCCATTCTAATCCTCTCAATCATACTCCCATCATCCAGACTCAAGAGGTCTCCAACGACGATTAGACAGACCGCCCGAAGTACGTCATTATGAAACGAAAAATGTCGAAAAAGAGGTAACGTTCTCTCCCCCATCCCAACCAGCCCTATTCCCCTCTCCTGGCTGGTTTATTGAAGAGTGGATGAGGGAGAGGACAGGTAGTGAAGGGGGTGAAGGATGGGGGGGGGGGGAGGGTGAGTGCAGAAGGTAAGCTAAGATGGTAAGGGAGTAAAGTGGAGTGAGGAGGGAGTTATGGGGAGAGGTAAGGGAGGGGAGGGGAACAGGGAGGTAAAGGAAGGAAATGATGGATGAGGGGACTGACAGTATGACAAAAGGTGGCAGGGAGACAGTATGACAAAAGGTAGCAGGGAGACAGTATGACAAAAGGTGGCAGGGAGGCAGTATGACAAAAGGTGGCAGGGAGACAGTATGACAAAAGGTGGCAGGGAGACAGTATGACAAAAAGGTAGCAGGGAGACAGTATGACAAAAGGTGGCAGGGAGACAGTATGACAAAAGGTGGCAGGGAGACAGTATGACAAAAGGTAGCAGGGAGACAGTATGACAAAAGGTAGCAAGGAGACAGTATGACAAAAGGTAGCAGGGAGACAGTATGACAAAAGGTAGCAAGGAGACAGTATGACAAAAGGTAGCAAGGAGACAGTATGACAAAAGGTAGAAGGCATTGTGGCGATAGGAGTGAGGATGGGGAATGAGGATCGAAAAGATGGGGTAAGATGAGGGGGGGGGGAGATATGTAATGGAGTGGAGGGGGGAGAGGTTGCGGGAACAGGGACAGTTGTGAAGGATGGGAAATGAAAGGAAGAGGAGGGGGCAGAGCATTGAGAACGGCAGAGTTAAGAGCTTCATGTCTTGGTGTGCATGGTCGACTGCACGAGACATTCAGGGGGTTTTAGTGTGTCAGGGAATAGGGGGTGAGGGGGGGGGGTGAGAGGAGGAGAATAGAGAGGGCTGAGACGTGTCAGGTTGGAGAAGGAGGAGGGGGATGGGGAGCTGTGTCAAGGTGGAGAGTTCTCGTGATTGAATGAAGCCTGCAGGTGTCCCAAGTCTGTCTGGAACTAAGGTGATGGTGTTATACATCGTTCTGCACCTCGGGCTGTTATCTACTGTGCATTTTCAGTGTTCTTTCTTCCCGTGCACTTCATTCCTTCCAGCAGCAACATACACAGCCACGCCCGTAATTATCAATTGGCAGTCACCAGCATTTCAACGAGCAATCATCAATAGCAGTTATCATCATGAAACAACGCTCTGGACAAACATTGCACTGCCGCAGACACATTGATGGTGTACAGTGACGCCAATCCTGTGAAGGAAACATTCCACTCTAAGCACTGTGTTACTGATGAGAGAGAGAGAGAGAGAGAGAGAGAGAGAGAGAGAGAGAGAGAGAGAGAGACAGAGACAGAGAGAGATAGAGAGACAGACAGACACAGACACACACACACACACACACACACACAGAGGTACGATAGACAATTTCAGCAGCAGCAGCAGCAGCAGCAGCAGCAGCAGCAGCAGCAGCAGCAGCAGCAGCAGCAGCAGCAGCATATACATCCCCTGCTCAGATCTGAAATCCAAAATTAACGATTATGTCAGAGACCTCTGGCAGGAGGAATGGAATACACAGACGGATAACAAACTCTTTCAGATCCGTCCAAACCTTAAGGGGTTCCTCTCATCTTCATCTGGTGGTCGTAAACAAGAAACGGTTCTGTGCCGGCTGCACACCGGACATTCGTATTTTATCCATTCATACCTTTTAAAGAGTGAAGAAGCTCCGTGGTGCATTCCATGTCATGTGCCACTCACAATGAAACATATTCTTTTAGAGTGCTGGGACTTGCACGATGTGAGACACAAACATTTTACAGCAGATTCCATGAAAACCTTGTTCAGAGATGTTCCACCTGACGCGATCTTTGAGTTCTTGAAAGAGATTAACATTTTTCATCGGATCTGAGGTTTTACAGTGGAAAGTATTTTTTTAACAAACTTTGGATGGGTTTTTAGAAGATGCATTTTAGGGAATTGTGTGGATGAAAGACTTGTGAGTTGATTTTAACGTGGTGACAGCCCTGATATGGCCATTTGCGGTCGGCTGGGTTATAAGCAACATTATATTATCTTATCTTAGCAGCAGCAGCAGCAGCAGCAGTAGTAGTAGTAGTAGTTGGAGAGGAAAAAAAAAGAAGAATGGGAAGAAAACAAGATGAACGAGAACAAGAATAAGACGCTCAATGGGAAGAAGAATGGGAGAAAGGAGAAATAAAGAAGAATAAAAGAAGGAAAAAAAAAGGAAACAAGAAAGATAGGAAATGCCATCATTAAGATCCTCTATGATGTTGAGCCCCTTCCCTCATCCCTGTCGCCTCGTATCCTCTCTCTCTCTCTCTCTCTCTCTCTCTCTCTCTCTCTCTCTCTCTCTCTCTCTCTCTCTCTCTCTCTGTTTGAAATATTGCCCGTCTGTCTGACTACCTGTCTGTCTGTAACTCTGAGGCATATAACATCTATCTCTTTGCCTGTTTCTCTCTCTCTCTCTCTCTCTTTCTCTCTCTCTCTCTCTCTCTCTCTCTGTTCCTCATCCCAAACCCCTATTCCTATCCCTCTCTCCTTTCTCCGTTCTCTCCTTTTGTCAGTATGCTTTCACTTGTAGGACTACCCGAACAAGTTTGCTTTTTGCGCACATCAACGCATGCACGCATGGGGGTGGGATAGGAGGGAGGTTATAATGCGCATGCGTGCTCCATAGGATCTGACTGTATAACGAGCTACATACAAGTCAGGCTCAGGATGCCATCCTCCCATCCAGGTCTGCCCAAACTCCCTGGCTGCACGCAACTTAGGTCGGTTCTCTTCCTGTTCCTGTTCCTTCTGCTTCCCCTCCTGCTCTGGCCCACCTCAATCATCCACAGCCGTTGGTTTACTGTAGCGTGACTTAATCAATGACGAGATCTTAAGGAAGGCGGTCACTTGGACGTTCGTGACCAGCATCTGTTCTCTCTCCCGCCCCCAACATTATTGGCTCTCCTCCTCCTCCTCCTCCCTTTCCCTTCATCCTACCTCCTTCCTCCTCGCTTCCCATTCCCCGCTTCCCCTACCAGCAGTCCCACTCTCACAATCATTCTTTGCTGGGCTACCTTCTATTTTGGTCCTAACGCTGCATTATTAAAGGAACCCAGAGAGAGAGAGAGAGAGAGAGAGAGAGAGAGAGAGAGAGAGAGAGAGAGAGAGAGAGAGAGAGAGAGTAAGTTTGGTGGCGGAGATGGGCAAAGCTTTTTTGAAGGCGTTTGTTTTTTTTTTTTCTTCTTTTTTTTTTTTTTACTTCGCACAGTAACAAGAAATTGATTTTCATCTACCAGTGAGCTGAGTAAGACAGGTTCGTCCATTCCTTGACGTTAATTTCCCATCTTTTCTTCTGTCTCTCTATTCCCTGATCTTATTCTCCGATCTGTTCTTCTGTCTCTCTATTCCCTGATCTTATTCTCCGATCTGTTCTTCTGTCTCTCTATTCCCTGATCTTATTCTCCGATCTGCTCTTCTGTCTGTCCATTCCCTGATCTTATTCTCCCACCTTTTCTTCGGTCTGTCCATTCATGTTATCCTTTCATCTTTTCTTCTCTGTCATCCTGGTGCCGTGCCTTGCAAGATGATCTTGGAAAGCCTGGTAGATCTTGTCACATGTCTGTAGCACTTTTTTTTTCTTTTCTGCTTTTGACGATGGAAAATAGGTCATCATTGAATCTTACAGTTCTTACATGGCTTCGAATACCTTTGTTCGTGACTTGGTCATGGAATTACGCCTATATTTTTCCCAGGAGTTCCTTATCTCGAAGGTTTAAATTCTTTGTAGACTAACTGTGAAAGACCGTGAAGGGCCAGGGGAAACAGAAACTGCAGGAGAGGCAAACCGCAGAACGATGAACATGGGAAACGATGGAATGGATCCCTCCGCTCCCTCTCCAACCCCCCCCCCCCCCCCCAGAAAAGGAACAAAACAGTTCAGCGATAACGTTACGGAATTTCCCTCCTCCCCCTTCCCCAAGCAAACAACCTGAGCAACATTCATGTTAACGTTTCCCCCATACAAGCAACGAATTTTTAACAGGATGTTCATGCGATTGTGGTACAAGCAATATAAGTATAGTTGGTACTGAAGACTGATTATGACAGTCTGGGTTAATCAACACCCTTTTGAAAACACGCTATTCCGGAACCAAGAGTATCTGAACCCACATTTTTTTGTCGGGGAAGGGGGGGGGGGGGGGGGGGGTATTTTGTCTACTATTTTCTTCAGCATAGTTATATTCCCCCCTTCTCTGGCTTTTCTCTTTTTATTATTTAACCTTAAGTATATTTCCTCATTGGTTAGTTAATTCGTATATATCAACTTGTGTACGATAGAAAAAAGTGGGGATATATAGTGAGGTTAATTTATGTTTCATGTGTGTTTTTTGGTGGGTGAGTGGGCGGCAGGTGGTGGGAGAGAGTGGGGAAGGGAAAGGAGAAGGGTTGTGAGGGTGGCAGCCTGGCAG
>CM065715.1:51165653-51175653 GCA_033310375.1 Conus canariensis | reverse complement strand
GCTGAAGAAAGGATATATGAGTAGGCAATCCGAAGCCAGAAGAAGACACCTTCCTACCTGTAGCACCGTGCTGATACAGAGTTCCAAAGACATTCTTCACCTGCTTTGTGTGCTACAGTAATAAGACACACTTGTCATCAGAGTGTCAAGGCTTTCAGCCACCTTTTTTTCTACCTCTGCTACAGCTCTGAAACATACTATACTTTTCACCTGCCTGTGTGCCACAGCTATGAAAAACACCATTCATCTGTTCGTAAATACAGCTCTGAAACACATTTTTGATCCACCTCTGTTCTAAGCTCTGCACTCTCCACCGGCCAGTGTAAGGTCTGAACCTTTTTCATCTGTCTGTGTACTCCAAGTCTTAAACACGCTTTCCGTCCGCTGTGCACAACAGCCCTGAAGCACGCTTTCCATCTGACTGCATACGACCAGTTTGACACACGCTTTTTGCATGGCTGGGTAATACAGCAGAAACAAACTTCCCATCTGCCTTCCCCTCAGTTCCGATACACATAATTCATCTGACTGTGAACAACAGGTGTGAAACAGGCTTTTCTCCTGTATGTGTAATTCGGTCTAAAACACATTTTCCATTTGCCTGTGTATCCGTCTGTGCACTACGGATCTGAAGCACAATTTTCAGGTCTGAACGTCGCTTTCATTAGTGTAATAAGGCCTTAAACGCATTTCTACTTCCCGTGTACTGTAGGTCTCTAACACACTTTCTGCCCGCCTGTGTTCTTCAGGACCAAATCGCCTGCCTGTGTAAAACACAACTAAAACACACTCTTCTTCTCTGTTATGTCTTAAATACACTTCTCGTTCGCCTGTGTTCTACAGTCCTGAAACGCAGTTTTCATCCCGTGTGATCCATGTCTGAAATTATTCCCCATCGACCTGTGCGCTTCACTTCTGAAACACACTTTTCACTTGTCTGTGTAATCCAGCTCTAATACACACTTTCCACTTGTCTGTGTAATCCAGCTCTAATACACACTTTCCACTTGTCTGTGTAATCCAGCTCTAATACACACTTTCCACTTGTCTGTGTAATCCAGCTCTAATACACACTTTCCACTTGTCTGTGTAATCCAGCTCTAATACACACTTTCCACTTGTCTGTGTAATCCAGCTCCGAGCCAAACTTTTCACTTGTCTGTGTAATCCAGCTCTAATACACACTTTCCACTTGTCTGTGTAATCCAGCTCTAATACACTTTCCACTTGTCTGTGTAATCCAGCTCCGAGCCAAACCTTTCACTTGTCTGTGTAACCCAGCTCTAATACACACTTTCCACTTGTCTGTGTAATCCAGCTCTAATACACTTTCCACTTGTCTGTGTAATCCAGCTCCGAGCCAAACCTTTCACTTGTCTGTGTAATCCAGCTCTGAAACACACTTTCCACTTGTCTGTGTAATCCAGCTCTGAAACACACTTTCCACTTGTCCGTGTAATCCAACTGTAACACACACTTTCCACTTGTCTGTGTAATCCAGCTCTAGCACACACTTTTCACTTCTCTGTGTAATCCACCTCTGAGACACACTTTCCACTGGTATGTGTGCTACAGTTATGAGTCACACTTTCCAGATGCCTCTGTATTAATGTGCTGAAACACGCTTTCCACCTGCCTCTCTTCTACAACCCTGAAATACACTTTCCAGTCATTTAAGTAGTCGAGCTCTGGAATTCTGTATTCATATGTTTGTGTGTGGCTGTGTTGGAACACAACTGTCCACATGTCTGCGTTGTATACCTCTGAAACACAGCCTCTCCTCTCCTGTTTAATCCACTTCTGAAGTTAACTATCTCATCTCTCTATGTACTGCAGAGCTCTGACACAAGTACTTTGAATCCGTGTATATATCACCCTTTCCATCTGTCTTACTTATACATCACGGGTTTAATCAGTTTTTGTTTGTCTATATTATACAACACAGCTGTATATGAGACACGTTTTAATCAGGTTGTGGTGTAATTCAGCACCATGGTGAACTTTTCATTTGTCTATGTGATACAGCGCTGAAATACCTGTTTTATTTCTCTGTGCAATATAGCCCTTAACATTTTCCATCACTTTATGGAATACACGGCTTTAAGACGCACTTCCCCCAACTGTAAGACTGTGAGACACAATTATATGTGTCTGTGTAGTAACATTCGGTCACACATTCATCTGTCTGTATAATGCAGCTTTAAGACATGTTATTCATCTTGTAATGCAGATCTGAAAGACAGATAACTCGTGTGTCAGTAAATGGCAGGTCTGTCACACATGGTTCTTCTGTCTGTGTAATGCAGCTTAAAGACACATGATTCGTCTGTGTAATACTGGTCTGAACGATGGGTTATTCATTTGTACGTGCAATACAGCTCTAAACTGTCGGAGAAGGAGGTGGGATGGGGTGAGGGTGGGAGGGGTGGGGGCGGAAATGCTCTGAGACACACTTTCTATGTCTGGTGCTGTACAGCCGCCACTTTTTCTTTGTCTATGTGAAACACTTCTGAAACACATTCTCCGTGTACCTGTGCACTAGAGTCATAAGCCTGCAAGCAGGTCATAAGACAACTCGGTTCTTACTGGAAGATGTGAAATAAAGAAGCCAGCATTTACACTTTCCTAATTATGTGAGCAATTTTATTCGAAATGTGCTTAGAATTTAAAACAAAATCTAGACAGTTTTGAAAACACACGGTAAAACATCACATGCAGTGGAAATACCACTCTTGCGGACATGAACCATACACTGACAGTGGCATGGATATAAGGTGCCCGTTTGGTGTCTTCTTTCTGTCACGACGTGTACGGCCTGTTTCGAGTCAAAAGGGTCACCTGACCTGGGATTAAAGCATAAACACGTTAAACAAGGTAGGGTAAAACAGCTGGATTTGCAAATCTCAGTAATGCAGCTCTTCGGTAGGTTGAACAATTAACTAACACGATGCTGCACTTGTCAACCAATCAATGTAGAGTGAACTTCGCATACAAGGTGTGTACTGTTCTATCAGTAGTGGTCACATTTTCGCAGAAGTCTTCCGTTTCCCAAATTCGTTTTATCATGCCTGGCATATTCCATAATATTCAGCGGAGGTTGTGGGTCAGAAAAACGAAAAACGTTTGTCTTAACTGCCGTTTAAGTTTATTGCCCGAACTCTTTTTGTGTTAGCCTCAAGGTGCCCGAGACCGCGAACCATGATCTTCGCATCAGTCTTGGGGGATTTGTCCTTATTCACATTTGAAAGTGGCAACATATCGCAGCCTTTGCAGTTGAAAATGTAGCACAATAAAGTAAGTTTACTTCTAGTAGGGAGACTCTATAGGAAAGGAAAAATACACGGGGTTAGTTGTGTGCATATTTAACGTTTCTGGGCGTGTTCGTCTTTAATTTGGTGTGAAAGAGTAAACATTTTCTGAGTGCATGACACAGCTCTGAGATGCATTTTCATATGTCCGTGAGTACAATTCTATGACACAGACACACTGTCTGCTGATACAGCATTCAGTTCATCAGGTTCATGACTGGGTCTGTCTTGCACGACTGTAAGACACAATTCGCCATCTGCCTGAACAACACAGCTCACAAACACACACCCCATCTCCTTTCTTGTGCAGCTAGAAGCCAGATGTTCAAATGGGAGATAAGAAGAGAGAGAGAGAGAGAGAGAGAGAGAGAGAGAGAGAGAGAGAGAGAGAGAGAGAGAGAGAGAGAGAGAGAGAGAGATCGTATATCCTCCCATGAGTGGTCTCGACTTGAGAAGAGTTTTGAGAGTTGTCTCCTCAGTTGTAGCGCACAAGGCACTCTCCATGAAGAGGATGTCCATTCAGGATGTTTGGTTTATGCCATTGACCACTCATCGGGGACAAAACTGATAACATCTCCTCTGATAAGCTTGGTCCCAAGGTCACCGGAGTAATTCTAAATAGGAACGATACAAGGCCTGTACTGAACATTCCTTGGTCCGCAAGTTGTGAGGAATGGGTTTACTGGTTTATCTCCTTTCAGACTCAGGAGTGATCTTACTGTGGAAGCATTCAAAACGCAGTGAAACCAAAACTTTTACAATCAGGAATTGGTATTCTATATTTCTAAAAAAAAAAAAAAAAAAAAAAAATCTTCGTCTCAAACTCAATACATTTTTCAATTGTAGTAGATCTCATAATCATACATGTGATCGCTCATCATCACCTATCCTGTCGACTCCCAATTGTCCACCTCTTATTTAAAAAAAAAATCAATTCCAGAAGGCAGTGTGATCAGTCGCTGAAACACTGGATGATCACATGAACACTCTACATAAAAAAGAAACAGTCATCAAGTTCAGCCAAGAACACGTCAAACTGGAGTATGTGTGACCGACTTCCATAAACATCTTCATCTTAAAGTATACTGAGGTTCTGCACTCAGAAACATCGCTGTGAGCCAGATTCTGACTAAATTATCTCTGAAAGTATTCAGCTCAGTTTTAATTATGGAATGTCTGAACTTCTTATGCATATTTATAGTACTTTAGAGAAGACGTCACTTGTGTACTTATTTTTTCGGTTTTAATTTGTTTGTTGCTACACTTTGGAAACATCCTACACATCTGAATGGCAGCTGAAACTCTTAGCTGACGTTCAGACTTGCACTGTGTAAAATTCAACACCATACACTCAGAAGTGCACAAGATCATGCTCTTCAACTTAGTATCTTTCGGTCACCTGGTCTGCTACAGTTTACTGCAGGTACATCGTCAGATGGTATATATTTGCTGTGCACGATTCTTTTCACTTTATTTTTCTTATTTTGGTGTCCTTTTTTTCGTGCAGGCGCAGTGGCTCTCAGGCCCACAAAGGGCCGACCTGTCGTGCAGTCGCAGTGGCTCTCAGGCCCACAAAGGGCCGACCTGTCGTGCAGTCGCAGTGGCTCTCAGGCCCACAAAGGGCCGACCTGTCGTAGTCGCAGTGCTGGCAGCCCACAGGAAGAAATCAATGTCTGATCGTCATGAGGCAACTCATCAGACGAGATACTGCACTGCTGCTGAATAACTGGTGGTACATGCTGGTACCTGTTCTGAGCCATGATATTAGAATGCCATCTACTTAGTCCTTACAGACTTAGCAAGTATTTAGTGGAGAAGCCAGCATGAGTGTCTTTCTCTCCACAGGGCGTTACTTCGACCAACCAACGACAGTGCCCATGACCTTGCTGATACTGACGACTTTAACATGAAAGCATCGGAGGTAAGGACACAGCAGGAAATCAGATCTGATGTCACCATAGTAAGAGAGCACACAGGGCCACAGAATTACGTACGTTTTGTGAGAATCGATGAGGATGGTGATGATGAAGACGATGATTACACACGTTTTGTGAGAATCGATGAGGATGGTGATGATGAAGACGATGCTTCGCAGTTCCATTCCGGTCAGAGACGACATAATACGGCTGTCACACATCTTCACTGTGTTGTGCAGCTTGAAGCCAGACGTTCATGCGTAGTATTGAGCATGAAATCCAAGCCATACTCTCAGAGATGCATACATTAATCGGATGAAACGTCTATGCTTCTTATTTCATCAACAGCATACTCAGCTCTGGGCAGATCCTGCAAGGGCAAAACACAAAGCAAAACAAAACGAAACATAAAACCCCACAAATAAATGCCTCTGCTAGGATTCAAACCCGCAGCCTCCAGGCCTGCAATCCATGATGCTAAGCACTGCATTACTGCAGCTGGAGAAATAGTAATGTTTTTTTTCAAACAATTTGAGCTATTCACAGCTTGATGCAGAATAAATGCAGCATTGATATACGATCCAGCATGTTGGACGAACCAAACAGAAGACCATGTATCCTTTCAGACATAACTATCGCATCCACAGCATTTTTTGAGATGACGTCATCATTCACTAACAGAGCATAATCATACAAGAACTATCCCACGACGTCTCTATCCACAGCACAATCGAGATTCACGTTTAAACGATCCATTCAGTCAGTTGTATCTACAATAGATTCACAATATTATCACCATGCATGAACAGTAATTGTTGCCTTCTTGGTGAATGTTAAAGACCCAGTGGACTGTCATTGATGAACACAGTGAATGTGACCCAAACAATCCACAAACAAATGAACACTGGTGTGTATGTATCAGATCTAGACGGGAACAAGCCAGAGCGCCTTTACGTCCTCATCCACTAAGGCTGTATCTTGACAAGAAATACTACCGTAACAATGTGCTGTTGTTTCAAACAAGGACAAATGGAAGTCCAGAAGAAGTGGTGTCTTTTGCTCATCCTGATCGTTCAAGGGGTCAACTAGCCTGTCCTTCAGTACCGTGAGCTTCGCAAAAGGTACACTGACTGCAGTGCCTGGGATGAATGAAACACAAACACATGCTAAGTCAGAGGAGTAGTCAAGAACACCATCTCTAGTTGCAGTTCATAACATCATGACCGTCAGACACAGTTTCAGAACCACACACTTTCTGTGACATGCACGGTAGCCAAGATGTAGCGTTCATCATCGACATGACGTGCAGTCTCTCGACCTATCTTGGCAACCAAGAGGTCAGTGCCATTACTAACCAGTTCTGCATGAGCACCGTCATGATCCATGAGAAAAATGCAATACAGGTACTAGATTTCCTCCATTTTGGATGCACAAGTCGTGTTGATTTCTAGGTTGTCTACACTGCAAAGCCTCACAGAAGTAGAGTGAAAAAAGTAAACTCCAAAGAGAACCGTGTTACCATATTACGATGTTATAAAACTGAACAGCAGCTAAAACGTGATGAAAAAGATGTAGTCTTATGATGGCAGCGGAAGTATTGTCACCAACCTTTTTCCTCGCTGATATTTTTGTATATCACTGCACGGCTTGTACTGACTCTTGTGTGTTCAAATTATGTTGCAGCAATGATTATGAAGAAACCTACACCTAACTCAAGTGTCTATGAAACTTTAACTAGTCCCTAACCCAGACTTGGCTACTTGTTCTTATGCACAGTATCTGTTCTCTTTTTCAGATCACCATAAATTCTCTTTTTTTTTCTTTTCGTTTCGTTCCAAGTTTCCTAAAGAATTCTATATTTTCAAGCAAAGGAATATAATCTATTATGATTTTTCCCATCCTGTGCAGCTGCTTTATTGTATGAAGCGTTTTTTTTTTTTTCGAAAATCAGTTTGAAATGGAAAATCCCCAGCTTGTGGTGATATGAAACTGACATTGGTACAGAAACAGGCATACTGAAGCTGTAATATCAACAGTCTGCATGCACACGAGACGTCCGTCTCCTTTGGAATGGAAATCGGAATTACATGGTCTTAGATTGTTCAGTAACGTGGAATCCTGGGGTATTTGATTCTTATAGTTTTACGAGGTTGTTTTGGATCTTAAATCTTCCAAAGGCAAGCTCAAATGTCTTCTCCAGTTATCTTGTGAAGACCATTTGCACAGCTGGATCAACGAGGACAGCGACGACGTCACGATTTTCCAAGTACTCAGTTCAAAGCAGTTTATAGGTAAGTCTAAAACTGTGGAAAGCCCAGTGAGTGAGCGAGTCAAAAGATGTTGTTTATTGCCCAGCTGAGCGCAGAATCACGTGAAGGCTAAAGACACAGAGCGTCATGCACAGACCACATTTTAGACACTCGTGGATTCAAGTCCTACACGATTCCAACGTACAAACCCACAGAAACTGTAAAAAGAAAAATATCCGACGGTGATTTCTGATGGTTGTCAAAACATCTCTGAACGTTAAGTCTTCCTAGAGAGACGTCAGATCACAAACCTTTGTCTCCACTGAAAAATCCAAAGCATTCAGAACAAGTTTTTGTGTGGGTAGTCCAAGCTCTTCGAAAATGTTCCGAAATGCACAATCCTATACACCAGTTCCGAAGATCATGTTCACAAGACTCACAGTATGTACAGTTCAATGTGCAAAACTAATGTCAGAGAGAAAAAGTCCCACGTGCAAGGTCTCCAACGGACAATTCCTCCAGAGGGATGGGATAAAATCCACAAGTGCTGCACAGAGAGAGCAGCACATCTCCAACTTTTGGGTCCTGCATGGATACAGGGCCTGTCCCCAAGAGTGAAGCTGTTCACGGATAAATAACGCTTAGAATGAAGTGTTACACAGAGGCTGGAGCGACGTCCTCCAACTCCTCGCCATCCTCAGAACCCAGCCCACTCTCCGCAGGGTCGGAGGCCTTCCTGAGTGGAACAGTCTCCCGTCTGTCTTCACCCCCATCACAGTGGAATGTCAGCTCCTTTCTCTTTCCTTTGCTCCCCTCCTCCTCCCTCTTCCCCACTGCCTGCTCCATCACTCTCAGTTCGTAAGCGTCAGCGGGTGCCTCGCCCACCTTCACCCCATTCCTGTCCCCAACGGGACCCATGTAGCCCAGCAGTCCCCCACCTGCCCCACATTTACTGCCATCCACAGTGGTGGTGACCAGCCGTTGACGATGAGTCTGGTGCTCGTGGACGTGAGAGAAGGACGTTTCAAAGGGCACGCCCCGCCCATTCATCAGAAGCAGCTGGTCGTGGCCCCTCCGGCAGCAGGTGTACTTGATCTTGCGGATGATGAAGACGTAGCCGCTGCGGAACTTGTCACTCATCCACCAGTAGATGAGGGGGTTGTACATGCAGGAAGACATGGCCAGCCAGTGGGCCGAGTTCCAGATGTAGCGCATAGCAGGCAGCTCCCAGATGTCGGGATTGGTGTCACCCAGGATGGTGATGATGTGGATGGGCAGCCAACACACCGCGTAGATTCCCACCACCGTCATCATCATCTTGATGATCTGCAACAACACCCGCTATTATTAGCATTGTCATTATCACAACCCATTGTGACGAGATCTATGTCAATTCAATTATCTGTTTTATTGTCATTATCATCATTGTCGCCGACACTGCACTGCTGCCGAGTCAGCATGGTCATATTCATTTGGTGCCTGTTCTAGTTCCAGCATACGTAGGACACCACCTATCAAACCACTTACTGGTGACAATAACTGCTTGATTGCACAACCAGTGTGAGGGCGTCCATCCAACAACAATCTCCATGAGCATGCCGATACCGGCGATCTCCACATAAACTAAGCATGGACATAGACATGGAGAGGAGACTGAAGTCACCATGACAGCGCATCATGAAGGGCCACAGAATTCGATGCTTTTTTGCTGATCTATAAGGATGAAGATGATGAAATTAATGGAAATCCATTCCAGTCAGAGACTGTATGACAGGACTGTTAAGTTTCATATTATATTCCACGTCAACAAGGCCCGAGTGATGCAGACGCCTGCAACGTTCGTCAGGAAATCTGAGCAACACTCTCAGCCATGCAAGCATTAGCTATGAAACTCAAATGTGTAGTTCCTGTCTTCCCAGCTGAGACCATCGTCCACTCAACACTGGGTAGCAACCAACCGGGGCAGAAAACTGCCACAAATAAATGGTTCTAATGGGAATCAAACCCACAACCTCCCAGACTGGAATCCTTGGTGATGATTACTGTGCCATGGTGGCTGGTAACAGTTACACAGATACTGGTAGTTTCAATATGATCATGTGCAGTTTAACTAGTTCTGTCTAGACTGACCATACATTTAGACACAGAACATTTTTGAAAATGTACAAAATGATGACGTCATTACAAGAATCTTTTATACAGAAAAAAACTAACAACCAAAGAAACAAATGCAGGCAAAAACATAAACTCCTTGGCGAGATTAATGCCAAAAGATACAGAATTCGGAAGAGGGGCTTATGACCGTCTTGGTCAGCCAATTCCCGATCAAGGCATTATTCCAACGTGCAGGTCACGCCTTGAATAACCTAAAATTATCAGCATCATTACGAGAGTTGTACGTGAGAGACAGGTATGTGTGTTTTTGCTTGTGTGTACGCGTGGGGAGCCATTAATTTTGTTTGTTTTGTTTTCTCTTTATTTTATTAGAATGTCTAAAAGATGAATATGATAACAGTATAGGTTGGCT
>CM065715.1:51158153-51163153 GCA_033310375.1 Conus canariensis | reverse complement strand
TTCCTATCATGCACCGTATGCGTGACTGTACATGCCTTGCTAGCATGTATTTAGGCACCGATGCAAATCTCTTCAAAGTATAAAGATTATGTACCGATAAACAAATCTACCAAGCATGCATTGTATGCTCTCCTGTACAGATCTTCTTAGAATGTGTTATGTCTATCTATCTGTCTTTCCATCTATCTATCTATCTATATTCATTCTCTCTCTCTCTCTCTCTCTCTCTCTCTCTCTCTCTCTCTCTCTCTATATATATATATATATATACATATATATTACTACAGATATTGTCCTTGTTTATAATGAAACCGATGTGTTCTTGTATCGTAAGTAACTAATGTAGATAATGTATACTCCTAACATGCTTTACGAACTGTACCATTCGTTTTTTAACATGCAGTAAATGCACTGGTGCACATACCTTCCTACTAAGGTATTTTGGCCCCTGGTTTCCTCGCTGTGATATGGCAGGAATAACTACTGAATGTGCAGAAGCAGTATTAACAAGGGTGACTAACGAAAGACACAGAACAGCGGGAGGAGGGAGGAGGGCAACAACACTTCCAGCCACCTCGTGTGCCACCACCACCACCACCACCACCACCACCACCACCAAAAACAGTAATGAAAACAAGATAACTATGCTACACATACACTAGATAGCATTCCTAATGAATGCGTTGTGGCAGAGCTGATGAACTCCTCAGGACAGTGACCTTCCCATCTCTGTCCAGCTCGTGTCACGTCGTAACTCTTTTAGTCCCCAGCGGCTTCCACACCGGCATGTCTACATGATACACACACAGTGAACAATGGCACAGGCATGTCTACATGATACACACACAGTGAACAATGGAAGAGGCATGTCTACGTGATACACACCGAGTGAATAATGACGGTAACATGTCTACATGATACACACACAGTGAACAATGGCACAGGCATGTCTACATGATACACACACAGTGAACAATGGCACAGGCATGTCTACATGATACACACACAGTGAACAATGGCACAGGCATGTCTACATGATACACACACAGTGAACAATGGCGGAGGCATGTCTACATGATACACACACAGTGAACAAGGGCAGGGCATGTCTACATGATACACACACAGTGAACAATGGCGGAGGCATGTCTACATGATACACACAGAGTGAACAATGGCACAGGCATGTCCACATCATACACACACAATGAACAATGGCAGAGACATGTCTACATGATAAACACACAGTGAACAATGGCGGAGGCATGTCTACATGATACACACAGTGAACAATGGAAGAGGCATGTCTACGTGATACACACCCAGTGAATAATGACGGTAACATGTCTACATGATACACACACAGTGAACAATGGCACAGGCATGTCTACATGATACACACACAGTGAACAATGGCACAGGCATGTCTACATAATACACACACAGTGAACAATGGCACAGGCATGTCTACATGATACACACACAGTGAACAATGGCAGAGACATGTCTACATGATACACACACAGTGAACAATGGCACAGGCATGTCTACGTGATACACACACAGTGAACAATGGCAGAGGCATGTCTACATGATACACACACAGTGAACAATGGCAGAGACATGTCTACATGATACACACACAGTGAGCAATGGCAGAGACATGTCTACATGATACACACACAGTGAACAATGGCACAGGCATGTCTACATGATACACACACAGTGAACAATGACAGAGACATGTCTACATGATACACACACAGTGAGCAATGGCAGAGACATGTCTACATGATACACACACCCAGTGAACAATGGCAGAGACATGTCTACGTGATACACACAGTGAACAATGGCACAGGCATGTCTACATGATACACACAGTGAGCAATGGAAGAGGCATGTCTACGTGATACACACCCAGTGAATAATGACGGTAACATGTCTACATGATACACACACAGTGAACACGGCACAGGCATGTCTGCATGATACACACAGAGTGAACAATGGCGGAGGCATGTCTACATGATACACAGTGAACAATGGCACAGGCATGTCTACATGATACAGACACAGTGAACAACGGCACAGACATGTCTACATGATACACACAGAGTGAACAATGGCGGAGGCATGTCTACATGATACACACACCCAGTGAACAATGGCAGAGGCATGTCTGCATGATACACACACAGCGAACAATGGCAGAGACATGTCTACATGATACACACACAGTGAACAACGGCACAGGCATGTCTACATGATACACACACAGTGAACAACGGCACAGGCATGTCTACATGATACACACACAGTGAACAATGGCAGAGACATGTCTACATGATACACACACAGTGAACAATGCCGGAGGCATGTCTACATGATACACACACAGTGAACAATGGCACAGGCATGTATACATGATACACATACCCAGTGAACAATGGCACAGGCATGTCTACATGATACACACATCCAGTGAACAATGGCGGAGGCATGTCTACATGATACACACACAGTGAACAATGGCACAGGCATGTCTACATGATACACACACAGTGAACAATGGCAGAGACATGTCTACATGATACACACACAGTGAACAATGGCACAGGCATGTCTACATGATACACACAGTGAACAATGAAAGAGGCATGTCTACGTGATACACACTTAGTGAATAATGACGGTAACATGTCTACATGATACACACACAGTGAACAATGGCACAGGCATGTCTACATGATACACACACAGTGAACAATGGCGGAGGCATGTCTACATGATACACACACCCAGTGAACAATGGCAGAGGCATGTCTACACGATACACACACAGCGAACAATGGCAGAGACATGTCTACATGATACACACACAGTGAACAATGGCGGAGGCATGTCTACATGATACACACACACAGCGAACAATGGCGGAGGCATGTCTACATCATACCCACACAGTGAACAATGACGGAAAGGAAGCTCTCTGCTGTCTTCACAGAGGCGTCATCAACCTGATTCTGCTGACGGCAGAATGCCAGACGTTTCCCTGTCGGTGACATATTGCATGCTTTTTCCTTCAACATACCCTCGTCTTCCTCCTTTCCTCCCCCCCCCCCCCCCCCCCCCCCCCCCCCATCTTCCCTCCACGCCTTATCCCTCTTCTCCAGTCTGCGCACATTTTTTTTTGTTGGGTTGTTCGTCTCAGATGAGTGGAGTGGGCTTGCGGTGGGGTGGAGTCTTGGTAAAGGGGATTATTCGGGGCAAATTACTGGACTGTGTGGGAATGAAAGGAAGGATGTAGGTAGAAAGGCGAGAGGTTTAAGGGGATTAAGAAATGTGGGATGGGGACAGGCGGGGTGTGTGTGTACACATACACACACAAATACACACACTACACACACACACACACACACACACACACACACACACACACACAAAAATACACAGACCACACACACACACACACACACACACAACACACACACACACACACACACACACACACACACACACACACCACACACACACACACACAGAGGATGACACTTACAAAATAAATCTCTTTAAGTACCTTAGTGCGTGCTGTAAAATACAGGTGTCAGTACTGTTCATGCCCTACGACCAATCATACCGCGTGCTGTGCTCGCTGCATGAAGTGTGCACTGCATTTCGCTCAATCACGTTTTGCCTAATCCCATTTCAACCCCCTCGCGTTTTGCCTAGTCATGTATAATCCAGTGGTACTTTCTTCCGACACATCCATTAATTCACGCCTAAAATAAAAATGCCAAGTTGTAAAAACCTATTGGATGCATTAAACATACAGTTGAAACTTGTTTTGTATTGACTGACCATTTTGGTAAAAAAAAAAAAGTTTTACAAGAGATTCTAATCAGAAACGACCACCCTCAAACCTGCAGACCACAGTATGCAAGGGTTTACAGGTAGATTAATGCTGCTTGCTGCTGCTGCTGCTGCTGCTGCTGCTGCTGCTGATGTAATGATGTTGATGATGACGATGATGATATAATAATGATGATGATGATGGTGATGATGGTGATGATGATGATGATGATGATGATGATGATGATGATGATGATGAAATGTAATGATGATGATGAAATGTAATGATGATGATGCTGATGACAACAGTAGTAGCAGTAGTAGTAGTAGTAGTAGTAGTAGTAGTAGTAGGAGGAGGAGGAGGAGGAGGAGGAGTAGGAATAGTAGTAGTAGTAGGAGGAGGAGGAGGAAGTGTAATTGTAGTAGTAGTTGTAGTTGTGGTAGTAGTAGTAGTTGTTGTTGTTGTTGCTGTTGTAGTCGTCATCGTCATCATCATCATCGTCATCACCATCACAGTCATCATCGTCATCCTAAAGCATTTGGAAGAGGGTTCCATGGACAAGAGACACGTAGCAGGTGCCCTTCCTACCCATTAACGAATGCCAGGTCCTGGATCCCACAAAATGATCTGGTGATTCGTGTACGTACGCTACACATCAGCCACGAGTTGCATGATTAACCGTACGCTACACATCAGCCACGAATTGCATGATTAACCGCCGTCTACACATCAGCCACGAGTTGCATGATTAACCGCCGTCTACACATCAGCCACGAGTTGCATGATTAACCGCCGTCTACACGTCAGCCACGAGTTGCATGATTAACCGCCGTCTACACATCGGCCACGAGTTGCATGATTAACCGCCGTCTACACGTCAGCCACGAGTTGCATGATTAACCGCCGTCTACACGTCAGCCACAAGTTGCATGATTAACCGCCGTCTACATGTCAGCCACGAGTTGCATGATTAACCGCCGTCTACAACGTCAGCCACGAGTTGCATGATTAACCGCCGTCTACACATCAGCCACGAGTTGCATGATTAACCGCCGTCTACACGTCAGCCACGAGTTGCATGATTAACCGCCGTCTACACATCAGCCACGAGTTGCATGATTAACCGCCGTCTTACACAGAATTTGAA
>CM065715.1:51130653-51150653 GCA_033310375.1 Conus canariensis | reverse complement strand
CCTCCCGGGGGTAGAATGGCTCGGTCCAAAACCCCCATTCCCCCCCTCCCCCCCACAACACACACACTCACAACACCAAACAAACAAAACACACACACCACACATTCCTGGAAAAACCACTCGATTTTCTTTGTTCCAAAATAACCCCATTCTTTAAAATCTATAAAAAAAAAAATCATTCTAACACAGTTCACTGAACTTGAAGGAGGGGGGAGGGGGTGGGTGATTTGGACTGAAATCTCCTTTACCATTCCAAACCTTTTGGGGTATCGGGCAGATCTAGAAACGCTCCGTGAATGAATATATTTATTAGTATGTGCCAAGTACCCCTTGTGTGACGCCGGGAAAAAACCCGGCCCCTTTCTCGAGTCTCCATCTGGCTTAACCAATCTCTTTAACGCCAGTTGCAGAATCCACCGAAATATCATGAATTGCGTTATTGTCACTTGCCACTTGTGTGTAGATTGAGCTGTTCACCATGCTAATGTTGGTCCATGAAGGACACGGTGCCGTGGGGGTGTGTGTTGTGTGTTGGTGGTGTGTTTTGTGTTGTGTGTGGGAAAACTGTAAGGCCCTGTAGCTAATTTGTTGGATGGGCGCTATAGAAATTGTCATTATTGTTTATCATATTATCTTTTATCGCCCACTTATGTGTTATATAAAATAATCATTTCTAATATAAAATCACCATAATTGTTATTTTATTTTTCATTGTAATTATTGTTGTGTTTTATTATGTTTAAAGTGTTGTTGTTGTGTCTAAATTCACTCCATGGGTGTTCTAACCGTGCCGAACCTCAAAGTTTGGACCAGTTTGGGAGAGTTCCTTTAAGTGAAGGGGCTTTGATAACATGTTTTACGTGGGAACACTGCCCCAGTTGAAGGATGCAGGATTTGGAGCGAACGGTTAACAGTTTTAGGATCGTACGAGTGATCGGCCACATGTCCCTTTTCCGCGGGGGCGATTGGAGGAGGGTGATTACGTAATAAAACGAAGCTTTTTCAAGGGGGTGCCCCATTTTCCCCTTAGCTCCCCAGCGCGAGTTTTCCCCGATTTTCACCTTCCGCAGATGTAACCCTTCTGGTGGATGTTGATTGGGGTTTCTGACCCCCGCCGTTGCCCAGTGGGTCAGTCGACGGGGTTTGGCGGTACGATGAGGTAGTGGGTCCCCCCATGTCCGCATGCAAGGGGTCACGGATTCGGACGTTCTGGGACAGCGGCACTTGGTGTAATTTACAGTCAGCTGGCGTGTGGGTTAACACTTTCCTTCACAATTTACTACTATCCTGCTAAGACACAGGAAGGGGATTACAATATGGAACACTTTTATAGCTTACAATGACCTCAATGACAGAGAGGAGAATGAACAAAGTAAGGGAACGTTTCCCGGGATAAGATTTCGCAAATTATTTCTATGATGAATAGAGGGAGCCCCGGCACGTTCATTATCACGTGCATCGCCAGCTGACAAAAGGGGGAACCAGGGACTACGCTCATCAGATAAAGCCTCCGTGCTCGCTGCCTACATTATTCATTTTTGCACATCGGGGGAGGACGGAGATAACACAATCGGAACAGGTCCCTTGATAATTGTATCATATCCTTACCCTGTTGGTAAGGAGATCCGGGACTGTGTTCATCAGGCGGTTCTCACGGACTATTGCATTCAACTCATTACCCTGCTGACCATGAGGACTCATGATACAGCAAGTATCGGACACATTCTCTGATAATAAGTACATTATTTACCCTAATGATCAAAGAGGGAGACTGTATTACATTATTTACTTTCATGATCGAAGGGGAAACCGTTATTACTATAATTACCCTGATGATCAGAGGGGAGACTGTTTCATTATTTACTCTGAGGATCACAGGGGGGGGGGGGGGGATTTTTTATATCATTTACCCTGGTGTCTGTCTCTCTCTGTCTATCTGTCTCTGTCTCTCTCTGTGAGAGGGCTCGTGTGTCCGTGCGAACGCGTTTCCACCTTGAATTTAAGGTTGGTCACACTCACGATTCTTCAGCGCGTAGTATATGAAGAAGGGATGAGGGATCGAGCAAGCGGGTAAAATGTGTGTGTGTGTGTGTGTGTGTGTGTGTGTGTGTGGGTGTGTGGTGCGTGCGTGCGGTGCGTGCGTGCGTGCGTGCGTGCGTGCGTGCGTGCGTGCGAGCGTGCGGCGTGCGTGCGTGGTGTGTGTGTTCAGGGGATCCAGGAGGCCTGGTGTGGGGTATGGGTGTGGGGTGGGGTAATGGATATTCAACTGGGTGGACTGTCCATCACTGTGACGTGGACAGGCAAGGTCCAGACAAAATCAATGGTCAGCAAGTGGCGGAAGCCATCTGCGACACAGGATGGTCATTCTGCGGAAGGAAGGAAGGGATTCCAGCCAAACGCTCTCCTGCTGTATCCCTGTCTGTGTGTCTGGATGTATTCCTGTCTGTGTGTCTGGATGTATTCCTGTCTGTGTGTCTGGATGTATTTCTGTCTGTCTAACCAGCCATTCCTTCCGCCTCCCTGTCTCAATTCCCATTCTCCTTCCTCTCTCCATTCCTCCCTTCCACCCCCCCCCCCCCCTCTTTTTCATTCTCGCTTCCGCATCTGACAATCCACTTCCTTTCTCTTAAGGTCTATAACCTGACGTTCTGTGCAACCTTCTAATCCTGTGCATGAATCAGGTTCCCTAGTGCGCCCCTATCTCACGTAACTTGGCATATCAATATTCTGCCACATACATCTTGTCACGGCTCCCTGTTCTAGACCCTTCCTGTTGGGCACAGCAGAGGAGGAGACTTCTTACAGAAAGACCTAGCCGACAAGTGAAGACATCGGCCTACCCAAGCCTAATATGGCACACCTGTTGAACAACGTCATGGAACGACAACAACAATGATGGAGAATTATTTCATCTTCGTTATTTAGATTGTGTATACATTTCAGCAGCATCGTCATTTCATCCCTTCGGTGATGAGAATAGCACAGACTGGCGGAGTGCCTCTGTAAGATGCCATGGGCGGACTTATTACATATGCCGTGGGCGGATATATTACATATGCCATGGGTGGACTTATTACAGATGCCATGGGTGGACTTATTACAGATGCCATGGGTGGACTTATTACAGATGCCATGGGTGGATTTATTACAGACGTCATGGGTGTACTTATTACATATGTCATGGGTGGACCTATTACCGATGTCATGGGTGGACTTATTACAGATGCCATGGGTGGACTTATTACAGATGCCATGGTGGACTATTACAGATGTCATGGGTGGACTCATTACTGATGCCATGGGTGGACTTTTTACAGATGTCATGGGTGGATTTATTTCAAAGCGACTTTTTTTTCCCCCAGTCACAGTCCATGTTTCTGTTTGATGAAAATAAAATAAAAAATCCTCTGAGAGCAAAAACACTGAAGGGGCGGGGGAAGTGTGTATGCCTGGGAAAGAGGGCGGCCGGGAGGGGGAAATGAGGAAGAGCGCGAAAAAAAAAATGAACAATGAACAAAAAGGTTTCTCCAGTTCTTTGGGGAAATATCTACGTGTTTATCATGAAACGAATGATGTCTGCAATACCCGCCCACGTAGTATACACATAAGAGGCGCGCACGCGCGCGCGCACACACACCCACACACACCACAGACACACACAGACACACACAGACGCACACACATACACGCACGCGCGCGCACGCACTCAGGGAGAGTTTACCAGTTTGTCCCTCTGTGCCTCATGTCTGGACGCGTCAGGTGAAGGGGTATCCTTTCCAGCATTCGTTCGGAGCTAGAGGCATGCGCTTGTTTTACCAGGAGAACTAAAAGGTTACCTTTCCTGTTTATTATTCTCTTTTCAGAACAGGAGACAAAATCCTTTATCAGGGAGGACAGTATATGAATATCTTGTAAAACAAAAAAAGAACAGGAGGAGGAGGAGGAGGACGAGGAGAAGAAGAAGAAGAAGAAGAAGAAGAAGAAGAAGAAGAAGAAGAAGAAGAAGAAGAAGAAGGAGAAGAAGAAGGAGGAGGAGGAGGAGGAGAGAAGAAGAAGAAGAAGAAGAAGAGAAGAAGAAGAAAAGAAGAAGAAGAAGAAGAAGAAGAAGAAGAAGAAAGAAGAGAAGGAAAGAAGAAAAGAAGAAGAAGAAGAAGAAGAAGAAGAAGAAAGAAGAAGAGGAGAAGAAGAAGGAGGGAGAGAGGAGAAGGAGGGGGGAGGAGGAGAGAAGAGAAGAAGAAGAAGAAGAAGAAGAAGAAAGAAGAAGAAGAAAAGACAATGTTTACAAAAGAAGAAAAAAGAAAAAAAAATTCCACAACCCTATATGTCTCTCGCATGAAATGCAAGCGTCTTAAGCCAAATGTTACTGATTGCTCTTCAGAGAGAGAGAGAGAGAGAGAGAGAGAGAGAGAGAGAGAGAGAGAGAGAGAGAGAGAGAGACAGACAGACAGACAGACAGACAGACAGACAGATACACAGGCGGAAGACAGAGACAGAGATAGAAAGGGAGAAGAAGAAGGAGGGAAGGAGAGGAAGGGAGAATGAAACGGGGAAATGGTACAGCAATAAATGCCATGGGTATTAAGCAAAATATTAAGCAAAATATAGAACATGTGCGTGCGTGCGTGCGTGCGTGTGTGTGTGTGTGTGTGCGCGCGCGCGCGCGCGTGTGTGTGTGTGTGTGACAGAGAGAGAGAGAGAGGCACACAGACAGAAAGATAGACAGTGAGACAGACAGACAGACATACAGACAGACAGACGAGCAGACAGACAGACAGACAGCGACAGAAACAGACAAGCAGGCAGACAGACAGACAGAGCAGACAGAAAGACAGACAAGCGGGCAGGCAGACAGGCAGACAAAGGGACAGAAACAGACAAGCAGGCAGACAGACAGACAGACAGAGTCTGAGAGACGGAAGGCCAGAGAGAGTCTTTTTAGGCTCTGTAGATGGAATTTGGCGAAGGGGGAAAAAAATGATGATCCACGCTATCTCTGAAATAAGAAAGCTATATTTCTTCCCTGGGAACAGAAAAAAGACAAACGTTATCAAAGACAGGAAATTACAACAATCGATCATACATTTGCACCCTTCGTTCTCTCTCTACTTATTTCCTTGCTTGCTTATTTATATTTCGTTTATTTATCTATTTATTTTTTATTTCGTTTGGCTTACTTTTATTCACTTATTTATATATCTTTTCTTTATGAATGCTTACTTTTATCAAGCACACTATTAGAATCTATTTGGTTAGCCTCACTTACGCATGCGCGTCTGCGTACAACACCACAACACACACACACACACACACACACACACACACACACACACACACACACACACACACACACACCACACACACACACACAAGCGCGCGCGCGCGCGCTTTGTACTTCGGTCTCTCTGAACAAACACTTTTCAAAGCTCACCGAAAGTTGAGCTTCATATTACTGACCTAGAACGGCACTCTAGAGACCCTTGACCTCCACCAAGGCTGCATTCTTTTTTCATATCAACTCTTTGAATCCGCTGATGAATATCAACTCTTTGAAACCGCTGATGAAAAAAAAAAAGCATTTTACAACAAGGGAAGTAACAACTGGTAATGGGTGTATGAGTTATAAAACCATATATTTTCATTTCAGAAAAAGAACGAAATGTCGATGATATATTAATAGAAGCGTTCAACATTCCAAGAAAACATAACATTTCACAGCAACTGGTCATTTCGTAGGAGTGGCTTCAAACGGTTCATGTTAACTAGAACATTTGTAATAATTCTGCAAAATGAATCCTGGAGTCAAGAGTTTGAGCCATATCCGCGTTAAAATCTGAGTTAATCCAAAACCTCATATTCCAGATTTTCACAAGGGTTGATACAGAATTGTCCCCTTTTGTCTGTGTAATCTTACTGACAAGCAAATAATCCCACAAACAAGGTTAAAACCCGAAAGCTGTATGACCGTGTGGTTAGCGAACTGTCAGACATTCACCATGTTTGTGATAGAGGGGATTTAAGCTGAAAACAAGATGACACACAGCGGTCCCCACTCACATGCGCGCACACACACACACACATGCACACACTCACATGCACACAGACACAATCATGCGGCACGCACGCAACAACACATCTGACTTCTTTCTTTCAATATAACAGAATAGAATAGAATTCGAAATTTCTCCCCCGGTAAAAAAAAAATCGCTTTCTATTCGCTCCTCAATTCTTTTGGCGCGAAAGGTTTTAAATATATTTCCTCTATCTATTTTTCTAATATGTTATTCAACAAGACGTCCCTTGTATACAAAGTGTTAACACTGATCTCGCATGAAATAATATCTAGGTCACACTGACCTCAATTCATTCTTCAGTTCCACCCGCTTCTTTTTCAGGTCACACAGTCGACCAATTTGCCTCGGATAAACAGCAAGCCATTCTGGATTCAGACACCCTAAATTCCCTTTCAATTTTTTTTCCCATGGGAAAAACCTCCTCTTTCTTTTCAGTCACCAAAAATTATACATTCTTTCCATGACAACTATCATCTCATAAAATTTCTCTCGTCAGCGGACATTTATTTCCATGGAGAGTTTTTTTTTTATGACCGCGACTCTTGTCTCTACTGACAGCCCAAAGCTCGTTGCTCCTGCAGCACCTCCAGCACTGCACGGGGGCTACGTCCAAGCAATACCTCCGACCTACATAGTGCTCGCCCCTTGGATCAATGATATTACGATCCTACAAATAGTTGAGAGTTCATCTCTCTATCTAAGTCATACTTCTTCGCTCTCCTCTTCTCCTTTTAGCAAATCTCTCTCTCTCTCTCTCTCGCTCGCTCGCTCGCTCGCTCCCTCCCTCCCTCTCTCTCTCTCTCTCTCTGTATAAGTATTAAAGAAATGGTGTAAAGTTCATTAATTGAAATTGTACCCCTTCATGAGGGGCAATGCCTACGCATGAAATAAATTATTCATCCCTCCATCCCTCCATCTCTCTCTCTCTCTCTCTCTCTCTCTCTTTGCTACTCCGCTGCATCCACCAAAGTGACAGGCAGTCTTTCTTTCCCCAAGAATACAAATCACTATTCAAAACCCTGATCCCGGAGGAGCAAGCACCCCTGTAAAGGTGAGTGTTCAATCCCTGCAGCTAAAGCTCTCCTAAACACATAGCAACTATCCGCAGAGCAGGCCTGCCGGTTTAAAATCCACAAAAGGGAAAAATATATATATTTTCCCGGGGCGCATGACGATCAACAACCACACAGGAAAAAATAATCCAGCACTTGACAATGAGTCCTTCAATATGCGACTTTCTTGTAAAGGGTCATAGTCTCTCTCTTTCTCGCTCTCTTTCACACACACACACACACACACACACACACACACACACACACACACACACACACACCACACACACACCACACACACACACACACACACACACACACACACAACCAACACGACCGTGGGAAGTGAAGCATCGTTTCAAATCATGTGTGGGCCGATATTATACAAGCAAAGAACACGTTGGGATCTTTTTTTTACTACAGGGTTGGGCGAGTTCTATTACATCCGCCAGTACGGTCCAATGATCAGCCACAAAAGCTAAGGCAGATGGGTTTCCCTGTCCCAGGCCGTTGCGAAGGCAATGCTTCTTGGCTGTTGTGTACACCCACGTCAAGTGCAGCGTCGACAACACGAAGAAACGGAGGGCCCCAGATAAAAAAAAAAAAAGGAGCTGTGAAGTGGGGGCTGAGGGGAAGGAGGAGAAGGGAGAGGAAGAAAAAAGCAAGAAGTCAACTTCAAAAAACCTGTCACAGGAGAGAGAGAGAGAGAGAGAGGAGAGAGAGAGAGAGAGAGAGAGAGAGAGAGAGAGAGAGAGAGAGAGAGAGAGATAGAGAGAGAGAGAGAGAGAGAGAGAGAGAGAGAGAGAGAGAGAGAGAGACAGACAGACAGACAGACAGACAGAGAGAGGCAGCCAAACGAAGGCATAAAATTCAGCCAGCAAGACGGTTTAAGGTCACAACGATCCTAACATCTCCCTTCCTCTTTCGTCCTCCATCTCCCACCCCTTACCCCACACATACTCACAGAGAGAGAGAGAGAGAGAGAGAGGAGAGAGAGAGAGAGAGAGAGAGAGAGAGAGAGAGAACATACGCGCGTGCTCACACACACAGACTCACACACATACACACACACGCACACAAACACACACACACACACACACACACCGCCACGTACACGCACGCACGCAGGCACACACACACACACACACACACACACACACACACATACACACCAGCAACAGCGCTTAATGGGTAGAGCTATACATTCTATAAAAAAAAAAGAAGCTACAATGGCTGATATTTCTAGGTATATATGAATACAGAAATATACGTTATACACATGCTAAATTGTCAAGAACTTATGTCTCCTCGGGGGGGGGGGGGGGGGGGGGAGCAATTGGGGGGACGGGAGATAGGAAGTGAATGGGAAAGGGGCAGGGGCGGGGTGTCGGTAGTAAGCGTGCGTGCGTGCGTGCGAGTGTGTGTGGTGGTGTGTGTGTGCGCGCGCGCGCGCGCGCGCGTGTGTGTGTGTGTGTGTGTGTGTGTGTGTGGTGTGTGTGAGTGTGGATGGAAAGAGATCCGGCGTCCTGCCTGGACTTCCATCCGGCACAACAGAATCTTTATATTTCAAATTAGCCGTCACCCAACAACAACATTAGTATTCATTATTCTTCTCACATTCCCATCGGACATTCAGGAGGTTTCAAAATCACCCCCATTGTTCTTGCAACATTTTGCATAACTATAGAAGAGAATGATTAAAAAATTTAACAGTAAAAAGGCAAGAAAAGACAGAAATAAGGAAACAAAGGGGAAAAAGAAAAAAGAAAAAAAAAAAAAAAAGACGATCGCCCGAAGACAAGGAAAGAACACAACACACAAATGCAGGAACCTGATTTGACCCGTGTTTTTGAAACGCAGGACAACAACACGTTATAAACCGATTACCAAACATAATACAGTAGATCGTTAGAAATAAACAATTCAAATACAAACAAAACAGAGAAGTAATCAAAAGCAAGGAGAAAAATGAAACCGGATTTATAATCAAACCACACATTCTTTGTTTTTGTGCTTTTTTTTTTTTTTTAACTGTGTTTCTTTCAGAGGGCGATAATCACTTGGTCAAGAAAAATGAAAGACATCAGGCTACCTTCAATCATGTCATTTTACTTCATTTTATTTCTATTGTCTCCTCTCGTGCTCTGCTTCTTTTTTTGTGTACGCTATGCCAGACTTCCATTTCACTTACTAAAGAGCAAAAACTAGAATTACTGGGCCGCCAAACGAAGGAACAAACATATTACATAACAAGCACGCCGCGTTTCGACCTGTTGGGTTTTCTTCAGGCTGAACAAATAACATTCAAGACCAAAGTTTGCACCAAGATGGAAGAGATAGGTGAGTTTGTGTTTGATCTTTGTTTCCTCTGTTTTTCAAGTTATTTGTTCCAGTCTGGACAGTTACTGGTCCATCCATGGTCTGCAATATCAGAGAGAAACACAGAGGACACACACACACACACACACACACACACACACACACACACACACACACACACACACACACACACACACACACTCTACCATTCCCTGGGAGAACGAGAGACTGATAAACCACGGTGTAACTTCATGCACGCTCATACTAGGAGGGTATTAAGACATACGGACGGATACCAGGACAGGCAGGATTTGGGAGAGGAGAGGTTGGGGGCAGGGTTCCAGATGTTCGGCTTTCCCCAATCCCCACTACCCGCCAACCACCCCTTCCCCTTGATTGCCTTCCTTCTGGCTCGACTAAGGAAAACGAAAGAGTCTAAAAGAGTTGTTCCAAAAAGACAGGCAAGCCAAGCACACAAACAAATCATTTTAGAAAATGTACTCAACAAATAACATACATAATGTCATCCTTTCCCCACCCCCAAGCCACCAGCATTTGTAGGGTTTTAAACGAAGCCCCCATCCCCTCCTCCCCTCCCTCCAACATGTCCACTATCCACTTCCTTCCTTCCCTGTTCCCCCCCCCCCTCCCCCGCTCTGCAACTTAGCATCGCGTCTACTTCATTCTCTAAACGAAGCTCTCCTCTCCGTCCTCACTGTACCTAGCCCATTTCTGCACCCACCCACCCAACCAAACACACACACGCATGCGTGCCCCCCTCACCCCCCCCCCCTCCACACACACACACGAATGCGCGCGCGCGCACACGCACACACACACACACCCACACACACACACATACACACTTACGCACGCACACACACGCACAAATACACAACCACATAGACACACACAAACACAGGCAGACAGACACGCACACACACTTACGCACGTACACACACACGTACACACACACGCGCACGCACGCGCGCGCACACACACACACACACACACACACACACACACACACATATACACACACACGCACACACACACACATGCACATACAGACCGCAATTTGGAAAAGTGATTTTTTTTTCTCTAAACAAACATCTGCGACCTTCCATTCTAAACCAAACCTTTTCTCTGCCGGTAACACTCTACTCCTACACCTGAACAACTTTCGGTACAGTGGACCTCTACAACAAATTGGACCCCAACCTTATCCAAACACACAACCACACACACACACACACACACACACACACACACACACACACACACACACACTATGCACACACATACATACACACGCTAATTTACACATACACACACATGCGCGCGCGCACACACGCACACACACATCATGCACACTAGACACACACACACACACACACACACACACACACACACACACACACACACACACTCACACACACACACATACACACATTAATTATTTTAATTTTGTACAATCGTTTGATAGCATCATGATCCTATGAATGTGTTAATTACTTCAATATTTTTTTTCTTCATAATGTGTTGACATATGATTTTGTTTGTTTGTTTGTTCAGTGATTATTTTTGTGAGGGCAGGATGAAAAAAAGCTGTAAAACTTATTCTTTAACTCTCAATAAGGATAATTTTGACCTGACTTGACTTGACTTGACTTCACACACACACACACACACGCGCGCGCGCGCACACACACACCATGCACACACATACACGTACACACACATACACCATGCACTCACACACACACACACACACACACACACACACACACACACATACACACACCATGCACACACATACACGTACACACATACACACACACACACACGCGCGCGCGCGCGCGCGCACGCACGTACGCACGCACGCACGCACACACACATCATTTCCGTCCCCTCCCTCAGCCTCCATCCTCTGTCATCCATGGACAAAGCGATTCGTTCCGTGGAGAAAGAAACTGTCAACCAGACGTTGATGGACGCTGTCTTTTCCTTGCTTTTCCACCGTATCCCCCCCCCCCCCCCCCCCCCCACCCACCGCCCCCCCTTTGTTTTTAATTCTTCCTATTGTCGCGTCTACAGAAGGAAGACGTTGCGTCTCAAAGATCGGACATCACCACATCCACCTCCCACCCCCCATCCCCCGCTTCCTGGCACGTGAGCGCTGGTACCAGAAATCTGACACATTTGGCTCTTGTGGGTCTGAGCCAGGGGTTACAGTACAGTAAAGGTCATGGAGTTGTTTGAAGCGATATTTATTGCCCTGTTTCTCGAACGTAAAAGAAAAAGGACTTCGTCACTGGATATGGAGTTAATGAACTGAGTTAAATGAAATATATCAGCAAGAATAGTGGAAAGATGCGTGACCTCTGGAACCCAGATTAAGATCATACTTCCACATGAAGGAAAACGAAAAAAACAAAACAAAACAAAAAAAAAACCGCAAAACAACAACAACAACAACAACAATCCCAACACAAGAAGCAAAACAAAACAAACCAACAATAACAACTACAACAACAAAAACAACAACAAAACCTCAACAATGACAACAACAACAACAACAGACAGAACACCAACTCAGGGTCCAGCACAATATATCTCAAGGGCTAGACTGTGCAATTAGTAGTTGTTTTAGGGCTGCCTTACCCTCTGACACACGAAGCAACATGGAGTAAGTCACAGATCACACAAACCGTTTGGAGCATAATCTGTATCTGTGGACTCGAACCTGCATAGCAGTCGTTTGAAAGGGAGACAATAACGAAGCCGAGATTCCGTGTAGAGCGTGTGCTTAGCATTTTGGGGGGGGGGGGGGGGGGGGGGTGGAGGGGGAGTGACAAAGCCGAGGATTCTTTCCACCAATCAGGGGAAGTTACTATTTTTGGAGTACGGCGACAAAAGCGGGAAGGATTTCTGCTTTGACCCCTGTGCCCTTTTAGACAAATGTAACTTATTTATTTCGCTGAAGTGGATGTTAACCAGGGGAAAACGTTAAGAACACACTAGATTGTTAACATTTTGCTTTTCAGTCTCTTTCTTTTCTTTGTTATGAGAATTGCCTGCGACGGGTTACGTGATTGGCCTGATGTCTGTTCACTTCTTTCCCATTGGCAGGGACAGACTTTGGCATTCACGTCTTGTTTGTAAACGTACTCATACCAACAGGGAACAAGCGAGTTGTCCTTGGCAGAATTATTTAAACACAAACCAAAAAATCGCAATTAGGTGGAAAGAGGCAGAGGAGGAGGAGGACACGTGTGAGTGTGTGTGTGTGTGTGTGTGTGTGTGTGTGCGTGCGTGCGTGCGTGCGTGCGTGCGTGCGTGTGTGTGTGTGTGTGTGTGTGTGTGTGTGTGTGTGTGCGTGCGTGCGTGCGTGCGTGTATGTGTGTGTGTGCGTGCGTGCGTGCGTGTGAGTACATGTGTGTGTGTGTGTGTGTGTGTAAGAGAGAGAGAGAGAGAGAGAGAGAGAGAGAGAGAGCACCATGGCAACATGTTCTCCACGAGAAGTGCCCTCCAAACGTGACACAGAGACCCGTTGCGACCATTAGATTATCCAACTCAGTCCTCTTCTCAGCTTCAAGCCTTGCCAATCATTCTCTCGTTGACTGACGTGTCTGTTTCATTCATTGAATTATGGTTTAAGAGAGAAAATCGTAATTGGTGTTACTTCATTTTGTTTCAGTTTGGCACACCCACCCATCCACCCACCCACCCACTCGCACAACGTATGCATGCATGCACCACACACACACACACACCAACACACACACACACCACACACAGAGAAATGCGCGCGCACTAGTTTCTGCACGCTATTCACGCCACGATCATAATCGTAACCAGACGTTAAAAAGGCTACTAAAGAAATAGAAACGAGACAGGCCAGGCAAAGGGCGCTGGCTCAGACTGTGAACTGTGTTAGGGAAACACTGTGGTTAGTCGCTGTAATCACCTGTCAAGCTAAGAAGTAACTCTCACACCTTACTGGCTCGACAAGCTGACACAGTGACGCTCCTCCAGTTGGTTGGATCACTTTATGGGTGAGATTAGACTGCGGGAAAATGTATCTGATACCCCCACCAACCCCACTCCTCCCCCAACACACAGACACACACACACACACACACACACACACACACACACACACACACACACACCATGCTGTGTGTATAGATCCCTAAGGGTTCTCTTGACAAAGTCTGAGTCCCAGTCTGAGACTGAGTCATACACACACACACACACACACACACACACACACACACAGATAGCCGTGCACTTGCGCGACAGCACACTATTCGCGCCACGATCATGATTGTGACCAGTCTTTAAAAATGCTGCAAGAAAAAAAAAAGAAGAGAAAAGAGACAGGCCAGGCAAAGGGCGCTGGCTCAGACTGTGAGCTGTGTTTGGGAAACACTGTGGTTAGTCGCTGTAATCACCTGTCAAGCTAAGAAGTAACACTCACACCTTACTGGCTCGACAAACTGACACAGTGACGCTCCTCCAGTTGGTTGGATCACTTTATGGGTGAGATGTGACTGAGGGAAAATGTATTTCATACCCCCCACCCACCCCACTCCTTCCTCAACACACACACACACACACACACACACACACACACACACACACACAAGCACGCACGCACATGCACGCACGCACACATATGCACGCATACATGAGCACGCGCGCGCGCACACACACACACACACACACACACACACACACACGAGAGAGAGAGAGAGAGAGACAGACAGACAGACAGACAAGCAGACAGACAGACAAACAGTCAGACAGAGACAGACAGGCAGGCAGGCAGGCAGACAGAAACAGAGACAAGAGAGAAGAGGAAGGAGTGTATGAGATAGACGGAAAGAGGCATGAACTACACAGTTATCCTTCTTGCTGAAAAGACATTTCAACAATCACGTGATTAACAGTCAGAACGTGTCTTCTAGGAGCACGGACAACGTAAAAATATACGACACACGTCACGGCTAAGTGTGAAAATACAGAGAAGACAAGAAGAATAGATAAAGGGGGTTGTCATCCCGATTTACTAGCGAAGCTGGGCTTTAAATTAGGACATATCCCACTCCCACCCCCGTCTCGCAACCCCCCCCCCCACCCCCCACTCCTTTCTCATCCGATTGTTTCCGACTCTTTTTTGGACCTCATGTTGAAATTATTGAAGAAAAGCATGTAAACTGGGAACTACGAGCGTAAATACTGAACATGAAATTAGAGGAAAGAAAAAAAGTAGTAGATTGAACGGAGGGAAACAGGAGTGGTGGGAGGGGGAAGAAAAATACGGGTAGGAGGTAGGGAGGAATAGCGAGATATACACTGAGAGAGAGAGGAGAGAGGAGAGGAGGAGGAGAGAGGAGAAGGAGAGAGAAAGAGAGAGAGGAAGAGAGAGAGAGAGAGAGAGCCCAATATTGATAGCATCACAATTTTACTGAATCATAGCAGCGATAAATGCTTTACAGTGTTGATGCGGTTTTTTTTTTTTAATGCAGTAGGTTGTTTTCTTTTGTGTGTGTGTGTGTGTGTGTGTGTGTGTGTGTGTGTGTGTGTGGTGTGTGTGTGTGTGTAATGTAATGTAAAAGGATATTTATAGAGCGCTTTACCTTGCGAGAGCCCAAAGAAACATTCTAACTCAAAGCACACACACACACACACACGCGCGCGCGCGCGCGCACGCACATACACCCACCCACCCACACACACACACACACACACACACACACACACACACACACACACACACACACACCGAAAACCAAAACCACACACATGCAGAAAGACACACAAGCGCGTCAAAACAAGCAGACTCGCGCACAGAGGTAAGTGGATATTGTTAATCAGTCCGGGGGAAAAGACGTGTCTTTAGGGAGGTTTTAAAAGTCTTTAAGGAGTCCGTGTTACGCAGAGAAGACGGCAGACCATTCCACAGAGCAGGTGCCAGATAAGAGAAAGATCGTTGGCCTGAAGTTTTCAGGCGAGCAAAGGGAAGCCGAAGCAGACGAGAATCGGTGGACGAGCGTAAGTTGCGAGACGGAACATAGAGATGCAGGAGGTCAGAGAGGTAGGAGGGAGCCAGATTATTCAGTGATTTGAAAACCAGGAGGAGAACTTTAAAGTCAATGCGAGACTGAATGGGGAGCCAGTGTAGGGATGACAGAATTGGTGATATGTGATCAGATCTAGAGGAGCTGGAGATCAGACGGGCGGCATTGTTCTGAACTTTTTGAAGTTTAGAGATGAGCCCTGACGGACAACCGGCAAGGAGGGAGTTACAATAGTCAAGCCGAGACAGAACAAAAGCACAGATTAGAGTCTTCAGGGCATCTTGAGAGAGAAAGCGGCAAACTGAGCTGATTCTACGAAGTTCAAGGTAGCAGGACTTGCACACATTAGAGATAATAATATTATGTTTGAAAGAAAGGGTTTGGTCGAGTGTAACGCCGAGGTTGCGAACAGACACTGATAGATTTATCTCGTTTCCATCAACATTTATAGAACAAGGGAGAGAGTGAGTTCTGATAGTGTGTTTCGAAGCAATGAGGATTAGTTCAGTTTTGTCTGCGTTAAGTTGTAGTTTGTTATTGTGCATCCATGATTTAACATCGGTAATGCATGCTTGAGAAGAGGAGATTATTTCATGAAGCTGACTGAGATGGGCAGAGATTTTCTGCTGGTTGTCATCTGAAAAGCTATGGTGAAGGAGAGAGTGTTGGCTGATAATGGCCGAGATAGGCTGGGTGTAAAGCACAAACAAAACCGGTCCCAGGACAGATCCCTGAGGGACACCAAACTGAAGTGTGTGTGTGTGTGTGTGTGTGTGTGTGTGTGTGTGTGTGTGTGTGTGTGTGTGGTGTGTTACGTGTCCGTTTCGGTATCTTTTCATTTTTTTTTTAATTCCATGCATTTTTAAATTGCTCCTTCCCTTTTTCATTCATGTCATTCTTTATCGTCCTTTTTTTTCTTTCTTTTTCTTTTTGTTTTGGTCTTCCTGTCATTTTCTTACTGCCTCCGTTCCTTTATTTATTTTTCTTTCTTTTTATCTTCGCTTTTTCCTTCTTTCTTGATTTATTTGCTTCCTCCATCCCCGGCTTTAATCCTTTCTTTTGTTTTTCTTCTACCTCTCCTCCCCCCCCCCCCCCTTTCTTGTTTTTTTTTTCCTTCCTTCCTATCTCCAACGTCTCCTTTCATCCTCTCTCTTTGTTTCGTTTCTTTCCTGTTTGCTCAGTTCTTTTCTTTCGGTCTTTTTTCTTCCATGCTTCATTATTTTTTCCCCTAGCCTTTTTCTTTTTTCACTGTTTTCTCTTCACTGCAGGTGTCCCGGTTTCGTTGCTTCATATTCTAGCTTTCCTGCCAGACGGGTACTTTTTTTTCTTCTTTTTATTTAACTTTTTCTCCTCATACCCTCCTTTGACACCCCTCCCCTTTCCCTACACCCAACGTCCTCTCCCTCCCCCCCCCCACCCCCTCCTGCTCTCGATGCGCCTTTCCCTCACGCTATCCTATCCATAGTCTTAAGTCTTTAATTGGGGTTTAATTTCATTTACATATTCATTTATTCACTTTTTAAAAAAGCATTTTATTGTTGTGTCATATCACAAATTTGAATTGACGTTAAATGAAAGATTCATTTCTTCATTCATTTTCAATCATTTATTCATCCGTTCGTCTCTTCATTTATTCATTCATACACCTCACTCGCTTATTCTTTCATCCTTTTTACCCTTTTGTTCTTTTCTTCTTCAATCTCTTCCTTCCGTCCTTCCTTCAGCTTGATCGTACCTTTTTCACGGGGGCTGCATACAGTCACTGCGTGTCACCTTGCTCTCCATATCCACAACTCTAACATTACCCCTCACCCCCCCCCCCCCTTCCGTTCATCGTCCTTCCGTCCCTTCCTCCCCATCCGCCCCTTGCATTGTGCGCATTCTACAGTGTTGACGAGCCGAGACAGACATAAAAGAAAGAAAAAAAAATGCTGCTTTAAAGCACTGCGAGTCTTTATTTATCCCTACTGCGTCTTCCGGTTTGCCCACCGTCCACTGACCCGGATGTTGCCTCATCAAAAGAAACACACACACACACACACACACACACACACACACACACACGCACACACACACGCACAACACACACACACACACACACACACACACACACACACACACACACACACAAAGAGAGAGAGAGAGAGAGAGAGAGAGAGAGAGAGAGAGAGAGAGAGAGAGAGAGTTGCGCGCATGCCATTGAATCCGCTTTTTTCATCATAAAAATCCAGAGACGTGTACACGCACTCTCGTTCGCACGAAAGAATGCACGTAACACACACACACACGCGCGCGCGCGCGCGCGCGCACACACACACACACACAACACATCTCTCTCTCTCTCTCTCTCTCTCTCTCTTCTCTCACACACACACACACACACCACACACACACACACACACACACACACACACACACACACACACACTCACACACAACATTACGATCCACATTTTTCACATCATTCAAAAAAAAAAAGAAAAAAAGAAAGAAAGAAAATGTCCATAAATTGTCTTTGTTAGAATATTCTTCCAACATTTCCTTCCTTCTTTTCTTTTATATAATATGTACTTTTTGTTTTTTATCTTAAGAGCTTTGCTGCTGAAGTGACAGCACATCTTTTGTCACTTATGATGTCTCATGTGGGTTTTGAAACCTTGCTGTCACGTGTTTCGTTATTTGTTACCCGGAAAATAAGCTTCTTTCTAACAATGCAACATCGTTTCTGCCACAATAGTGTTGCCAAAACCTGTCGGTCACTGGAATAAAAAATCGCAAATGTAAAATAGTAAAGCTAGTTCCGTTCGTGCATATCTTTATGAAAATATCTTCGACGACAGTCTGATACTCTCTCTCTCTCTCTCTCTCTCTCTCTCTCTCTCTCTCTCTCTCTCTCTCTCTCATATGCTATTCACATATATTTTCTTAATAAAGAGATGATTTCTCACGGCTGTTTGTGTAATTCTTTATGTTACTCAGTTTGTTGACGTGGATTCATTTTGCCGCGCAAGCCATCCCACATCAGCCCTTGTATATTTGTGATTGCCACAGAAAACCCCGTTCCCTTGCTAAAGTCGCACCCCCCCCCCCCCACCTCCCTCTCCCTCCGCCATCTCACATCTTCTCCCCAGCGTCCCAGCCAACCTCCTAGGCCAACGTTTTAACAACGCCTAAAATCTGAAGTCATGAACAATGTATTATGGAATGAGAGGGGGTTGGAGGGTGTAGATGGTGGGAATTCAGCTGCGATCAAACTTCTTAAGCCTCTCTCTCTCTCTCTCTCTTCTTTGTTTGTGTGTGTGTGTGTGTGTGTGTGTGTGTGTGTGTGTGTGTGTGTGTGTGTGTGTGTGTCCGACTGTCTGTCTGTCTGTCTGTCTGTCACATACACATTTTTTTCTCTTTGGATCAGCCCTTTCTTTCATTCTCACATTCCCCCATCCTTTCTCTCCATTTCTCTCTACAAGGAAGATACACCGGAAGGTGCGGTGGGACCCTTGGAAGTATTGTCCTCAACTGCGGAACAAAGCAGCCGGGAGCAATCCTGCATCACACTTGGATGCCCGCGCTCTGTTCGCAAAGGGTGCAGGCACGCACAGCGCATTCCATTAAGACGTTAAGGGATATAATTGCTACCTGGCAGATTTCACACGACGGAACTTCCACGGGAGCGTCCCCATGGGTGTTCCAGCCCATGTTTAATGACTGCAGAACCACCGGCAAAAAAAAAACGCCACCGTCAAGCGACTGCCTTCTGCATCTTGCAGCCTCGCTCGTTGCTGTTCCGCTGACAGGTGAAGACGGTACTACTCTAGACACGGCCACACTTTTCGCCATGAGGTCTTACGTGCCTTCTGAAGAGAAGAGAATCCCGGGTTACAGTTTTTTTTTTTTTTTTTTTTTTTTGCTGTCCCAACCTCTGCGCCACCTCAGAGGCATTGCACTCACGCCGCTCATTCCGACACCCCGTCCACAGCCACAGCCCGGTCGGCCCGCCGCAGCCCCGGCACCGGCAATCCACCAGGGAGCAGTCAATGTCAAGTCGTCAAGAGGCAACCCACCGGAGGAGACACTGCACTGCTGCCGAGTCACTTCGGTGGTGTTCAGTGGCGCCTGTTCTGATCTAACATACGCAAGACACCACATACTAAGCCCCCTACTGACGACAATAATTGCTTAGTCGCGGAGCCGGCGTGAGTGAGCTCTCCCTCCGGCGGGCGCCACCACGTCCGTCCAACGACAGCCCCCATGGACTCGCCGATACCGGTGACCCCAACGGAACCAAACCAAGGCCACAGACGTGGAGAGGACATCGAAATTGAGGTCACCATGAGAGCAGGGCATGAAGGGCCACATAATTTGAGACTTTTTTTTATGCTGATCGATGAGAATGAGGATGATTAAGATGATGCTACGGATTTCCATTTCGGTCTGAGACTACATGACAGGGCTGTACTCTACGCTTACTTTCATAA
>CM065715.1:51123153-51125653 GCA_033310375.1 Conus canariensis | reverse complement strand
ATCCATCACTTTCCAATAGTCATGATGTGAACACGCTTCCTCAACGTGTGGGTACTGCTGACCTGCTTATTATTTTTCTTGTCGGATTTGCAATACAGATGTTGCTACAACTTGCAGGTGATGTCCACCCAAACCCAGGTCCGACTGATGATATTTCAAATGGACTATCCATCATCCACTTGAATGTACATAGCTTAAGCAAAAAAATTCCTCTAATTCAGTGTGAAGTAAGTTGTTTTGATGTGGTAACCATGTCTGAAACATGGCTTTCAGACAATATTTCTAATGACGACATACTAATTCCCGGTTTCCAACCTCCAGTCAGGAGAGACAGAGCAGGCGATCCACATGGAGGTGTTGCTGTGTACGTAAAAGATCATTTAGTTTGTAAACCTAGACCCGACCTGAGTGTGCCATTTCTGGAGGCTGTGTGGATTGAGACAAAACTAGGACAAAACACACTGCTGATAGGAACATTCTACAGACCACCCTCTGCTAATGTAGCTTACTGGGACTTAATTGATCAGGCAGTACAGTTAGCTGGAAATACTCCTAACAAATTCATTATTCTTGGTGATTTCAACGCAGATTGTACAGTTCAACCACCACCGCATCTTCAAAATATTATGTCAACGAATAATTTATTTCAGATAGTTAATAAATCAACTCGTATTACTGAAAACTCGTCCACCATAATTGATTTAATACTTACGCCATGTCCAGACCTCATTCAAGGTTCAGACGTACTGTCACCAGTCTGTAGCGATCATTGTGCTCCGTATGTTGTCTTGAAAAACCACCGCAGATTTAACACCTCCTACAAACGTACAGTGTTTAATTATGCTAAACTAAATGCTCAGAGACTAACTGCTGAATTATCTAATACTGACTGGGATTCCATTTTAACCTTGGAATCTATTGATGATGCTGCCGAGAAGTTTTCTGATCTGCTTGTGTATGTTGCAAAACTATGTATGCCAGTCAAAGAGGTTACAATAGATGACCGCGATGCGCCATGGATTACGACTGAAATTAAAAAAATAATCAAAAGAAAAAATAGTATCCATAAATTGGCTAAATCATTAAATTCTGACTGGGCTTGGGCTTTCTTTCGTCGTACTCGAAATGAGCTTACACATATTATTAGACTGAGGAAGGCAGAATATGTATTAGAATTAGACAACAGAATCTCCTCTCCGAATTGCTTTGGAACCAAGGACTGGTGGAAACTAGTTAAAACATTCATTCGTAACAAAGGCATGCCTCAGGACGAAATCCCTCCCATTGAAGATAACGATGTGATTTATTACACTCCAAAAGATAAGGCTACTGCCCTTAATAATTACTTTGCCGCGCAATGTTCGGTCGATGACGATGATGAAGATTTACCTAGGATAAATGAATATTGCGGTTTGATTAGTCATTTAGTTATTACCAAAGACGTTGTTCTAGAAATACTGAAAGGTCTTGATAGTAGAAAAGCTGTCGGACCAGACCTGGTACACAATAGAATTTTAATTGCTGCTGCGGACGTCATTTGTGAACCATTAGCATACCTGTTTAATCGCTCATTAACAGAAGGGAAATTTCCTTTAATATGGAAACTGGCTCATGTAACCCCCATATTTAAAAAAGGAGATAAACATAAATGCGAAAACTACTGTCCTATTTCATTATTGAGCTGTATCGGTAAAATCTTAGAAAAATGTGTTCAGCAACATGTGTTTAAACACCTTTTAGGCAATAATCTTTTATCAGATGCCCAGTCGGGGTTCATTCCAAGAGACTCAACTGTTTTTCAACTTTTGTGTATATATGATGATTTTTGCAAATTTCTAGACTCAAGAACTACTGCACAGGTGATTTTTTTCGACGTATCTAAGGCCTTTGATAAGGTATGGCACCGTGGATTACTATATAAACTTTCTGCCTTGGGTGTTAGAGGACAGTTGCTTGATTGGTTTGCTGACTATTTGACAAATCGTACACAGGCAGTAGTTTTAAAGGGAAGTAAATCACCGTATCTCCCGATATCGGCAGGCGTCCCCCAAGGTTCTATTCTTGGACCAATGTTATTCCTTATTTATATAAATGATATTGTTCATGATATTGAATCTGTGGTAAAGCTATTTGCTGATGATACCAGTATATATTTAGGTCTTGAAAATACTCGTCTTAGAACAGAAATCTTAAACTCAGATCTTGAAAAAATCAATACTTGGGCTCTCAAATGGAAAATAACATTTAACCAGTCTAAAACTAAATTAATGACAATTTCTAACCATGCGGTGCCACAAATTGAACCTCTGAGGTTTAATAACGTGACATTACATGATACTGAATTCCACAAACACCTAGGAGTTATCATTCAAAATAATTGTAAATGGGATCGACACATCAAATCCATGTTGTCAAAATGTCGTGTTCTTGTTGCCTGCCTCCGCTCATTTAAATACCGTCTTAGTCGGAAATCACTCGAAATAATGTATAAGTCATTTAT
>CM065715.1:51115653-51118153 GCA_033310375.1 Conus canariensis | reverse complement strand
TATACATAGCTACATCACGAATGACTCTGATTTCCTCACTACACAATAAATGTCGGCACTTTACCTTTGTTGACCAGTTAACCTTTAAATGCTTTGATATATATTCATCTCTTATGAATGCGTAAGCTTCGCATCGGAAGAAAAACATGTAGCTCATCTTCACTATTCTTACAAAATGGGTACTGCATATATCCTCAGAATCATTTTTCCTATAGCGTCTATTTATATTTAAATCATTTATGCCAAATCTGAATCCGGTGAGTGCTGATATAAATTTGTGAACGGTTATTATTGATAAGTATTGTTCACGGTGTGGAAGTAATTTGAAAGAGCAATCTGTCACTATCCTTACTCTTGGATTCCCATGTCTGTTGAAAACAGTCTATCATTCTTTGTTTGAATTTTCTCAAGAACACGAACACACACACACACACACATACACACACACACACACCACACACACACACACACACACACACACATACACGCACGCACGCACACACACATACACAGAGAGAGAGAGAGAGAGAGAGAGAGAGAGAGAGAGAGAGAGAGACAGAGACAGAGACAGACAGACAGAGAGGAAAAGAAAGCACACATGTGTCCAATGTTTGCATGTCCACATTTGAGGTGACGTGTCAATGCTTCACATTTGAGGTGATGTGTCAATGCTTCACATTTGAGGTGATGTGTCAATGCTTCACATTTGAGGTGATGTGTCAATGCTTCACATTTGAGGTGATGTGTCAATGCTTCACATTTGAGGTGATGTCTCAATGCTTCACATTTGAGGTGACGTGTCAATGCTTCACATTTGAGGTGATGTGTCAATGCTTCACAAGAAGAGGAGGAAAACGGGAAGGGAAGAGAAATGGAGGAGGGAGGTGGTGGGATGATTGTGGTGGTGAATGTATCTGGGTGGGTGGATAGAAACACTTGGATGTATCAGGGGCGACAGACAGGGATTGTATGACAAGAGTGCTGAAATGTGGGGGGACATGTGGTTGAGAAGAAAAGAGGAGGAGAAAGGTATTCATGGCGAACAGGAAGGGTGGATGGTGGAGGTGATGGTGGGTGGAGTTCTCTGCCATGGGAGTGGTGTTTCGGGTTGTGAGTATGGACGGCTGGTAAGGCACAAGATCTGTACTTTACTCATCCTAGTGTGTGAGTCACCTTGTCTTGCCATTCCAGACTATGGAAGACTCGAGAGTGTTGTGGACTGCAAGTCCTAAGCAGGCACTTTACTAACCTTGTTTATGGTCTTTTTTTTTCTCCTTCAATATCAAATGCGACGTGTGATGGCATACATTTGTGTTTACATATTCAGCACCAAGTTATGATGAATGTACCACAGACGCTGTTTGTTCTAATGGTGACACGACATCCTAGTGGACTGCAGCTCTAAGATGTTGTGTGTTTGTGTCTCCTTTATAATGTATGGAAAAGAAAAAAAAAAACAGACTTTAAAGAAACGTGTATATTTTTAAACATACAAAAAGGTTAGCAGTGGGAAAATCTGTTCAGAAATAGTAAAGTTATAAGCATTTGTCAAAACAGACTCTTAAACAGAGCTGGTGCTGAAAAATACTGGATTTCTGCACGCTTGGCAACAAACCACAGAGAGAAGAGAGAGAGAGAGAGAGGAGAGAGAGAGAGAGAGAGGAGAGAGAGAGAGAGAGAGAGAGAGAGAGTTGTCAATTTGTTGAATTTTTGGGTGTATTATTCTGATCCACCTCCAACCCAAGACTATTTAACCTGAGGATGAAATTGTCCAACAATCTTTCCACACATACACACCTAAAGGAGAACGTCATGAAAGCCTACTGAAGAGTGCGAACGGAAAGCCCAGTCCTACTAACCAGTAAAACGCTTCCTGGTCGTACTGGTGATAGATTGAAAGGCTGGCTGCCTAGCCTTAGGCTAGGCTTGACTAAAGTACCCAACCAGAATATTGTGCAAAGAGTCTAGGAAATAGAGCAGTTCTGGTCCCACAAGGAGAGCAAAAGGCCCATAGGATGAACAGAGAGGGAGAGGCACTGTCTGTCTGTCTGTCTGTCTGTCTTTTCTTCTCTCTCTCTCTCTCTTTCTCTTGCAAGTTGGACTGCCTTTCTCTTTACTGTTTCTTTCTCTTGTGCCAGATCATCTGCAATCCAATCTTACCCACACACACACACACACACACACACACACACACACACACACACACACAGAGAGAGAGAGAGAGAGAGAGAGAGAGAGAGAGAGAGAGCTAACCCCTATGTCTCTATCTCTCTTTGTGGGACCGGATGTGTTCCATTTCTAAGATTTCATGTACAATTTTCTGGTCCGATCATGCATAGCCCAAAGCCAGGCAGCCATCATTCAATCTGCAGTAAGTACGACCAGGAAACGTTTTACTGGGTTTGTGGGTCTGAGCTTGAAGCAGGCTTTGCAGAAGTCCTCATCAGGAGATGTAGTTGTGGCTGAATTGGATGACGAGATTGGTCCTTGGCTCGGAATG
>CM065715.1:51108153-51110653 GCA_033310375.1 Conus canariensis | reverse complement strand
GGCGTTCATCCACGCATTGCCTCCTCCCCCCTCCCCAGCACAAACACACATTCATATATACATACAGAGAGAGAGAGAGAGAGAGAGAGGAGAGAGAGAGGATCTAGGAGAGGCGGGAGGGTGAAAGGGGGAGAACATGTATGTATCCAGTGTTTACGAGTTCGCATGGGTGTATTGATACTGCAGGAGAGTTTAAGGGAGCTACGGGATCAGTGGGATGGTGGTGAGGGTTGGGGAGGGGGAGGGACTGGGAGGGTAGGGCAAGAGTTCAGGCGTGACCTGGGGGTGTGATGAAAAACAGGGAGGGAGGAGAAGTAGGATATTCATATTTTTCGTGAGGGCTGGGATGGTGTGAAGGGATGTGTCTGTGGGTGAGTAGCTGCCTTGGAAGCTGTCTGTCAGTGATGCAGTCCAGGCGCATGATTTGCACATTGTGTGTTCTGATACATGAGTCACCAAGACCTTGTTATCATGGTCACCCTCAACTTACTAGACAGGCAGACTTCAGCATTTGTCTTGGGCACACATTCTTTATCTTATGAACACAGCTTAAGGTTTTGAAATGCTTCATGTTTTGTTTTCTTTGGATTGTTGTTGTGCTTTGATTTCCCTTTCTTTTACAGTCACGTGGGGTGCATATTTAGCCACAGTTGTCTTTACACCTTCTTTAGCAAAGTACCACACTAAAGGACAAATGAAAGAAAATGTGGTTCTAAGTGCTCATGCTGACATGCCAACGTAGGAGACTACTCCATAGCATTTTGTGTCTGTATGTGTGCGTACTCCTCGTCATCCAAAGACAACGGGTAAATTGCAATCACTGGAGATACATGTATTGTACTTTAGTGACAAAAATGTAGAAACGGAAAGTCTATAATGATCAGGAACACACACACACACACACACACACACACACACACACACACACACACACACACACACACACACGCCTTGCTGATCCATTTATGCGCATTTCAGTTTCTCTGCCCTACCTTCCCCCGCCCCTCTCCTCCCCTGGAACACTAAATATAGGATCAATCTCGTCAACCACTCCCTTCACATAACACACTATACCCTGAGGAGGACGTCTGAATACTCTAACGCGGAGGCGAAACACAAGGCGCTGCCAAGAAGACGAACCCAGTGAAACACTTCATGGTCGTCACTGCTGTGATCACAGAAAGGCTGCCTGACTTGCCTCAAGCCAGACATAATCAAAACATCCAACAGTTCGTAGCGAGTCTAAGAAAAGAAGACAAGTTCCCTGCAAATTAAAGGTAAAGACATAGGGGAGGTGAAGAGTTTCATGCTTGAAAATTGGAGGCTGGGTTCACATTCACACAATTATACATACTTATACACACACACACACACACACACACACACACACACACACACACACACACACACACACAGATATCAGATAATTGCAGACTTTCATCATTAATGTACTTTCAATCATAAAAATGATACTCCTCCTCCTACTACTACTACTACTTCTACTACCACCACCACTACTACTACTACTCATAAAAAGAACGAAAGAAAGGGAGTAAAGAGAGAAAGAAAGAAAGAAGTAGAGGAAGAATCTCTTTCAAAATGCATTTTATAATGCATTTGTCAAAACAAACTCTAAAAGATCTGGTTCGGGAAAATACCAGAATTGAGAACAGTTGGCAACAAAACACGCACAGAGAGGGAGAGAGAGAGAGAGAGAGAGAGAGAGAGAGAGAGAGAGAGAGAGAGAGAGAGGAGAGAGAGAGAGAGTTCTCAGTGTGTTGCTAATCCACAAACATGTATTTCAGTTTCTCCTGAAATACTGGCTGGACCAAATGAACAATCTTCCTACCCAATCTATTCACACATACACACGTTGAGGAGGATGCCATGAAAGCTTACTCTAAACCACAAACCAAATACAAAGCGTTGCAAAGCCCTACAACCCTAGAAAAGGCTTTGTATTGTTCCGATTGCAAACTGAATGGCTGGCTATCTCGCCTTCAGTCGATTGAAGCGTCCTAACCAGAACATCGCGCCTCGAGTCTAGGAAACAGTGGACGTCTGGTCCCACGAGAGGTAAAGACTTGTGGGATGGATAGGATTGGAGGTTTTAAAACTGGAGGTTCAGCACACACAAACACACACACGTGTCCAGTGGGAGAAGTTGAGGGAAATAGTGGAGATGGGAGGGGGGGGGGGGGAATGGTGTCTGAACAGAATGGTGGTAGGTTTGAGAGGAGTGGGAGGGGGAGGCCATTGGATGTGTCAGAGATGAAAAACTGGGACTGAAGGACGAGAGTGAGGTGTGAGGTGAAGGTGTCATGTAAAAGAGGATAGGGAGAAGAGGTACGATATTCATGGTTTGGGGGAGGAGGTGTAGATGGAGGGCCAGTCTTTGTTTATGTCGGGGGATTTCTTTTGTGCCGTGCAGATAGCTGAGGGACTGAGTGAGAGGAAAAGGGGACAGAATGGACAGAGGGTGAGAATTAGAAAGAAGTGG
>CM065715.1:51100653-51103153 GCA_033310375.1 Conus canariensis | reverse complement strand
AGTTTTCTGTGGCGCCCCAACGGTCTTCAACACTCCGGAATAGGTGATAGGTGACAAATCTAATGAGCATGTGAGAAGTCTTCATCAAGCGTCACAAACAGCAGGCATAAACATTTATCAAACAACCCCCTCAAGACAGCTGCCGGCAGCAGAATGGTCAGTGCTGGACAGACGGTTACCAGAAGTCTTGGTTTTTGTGTTTAGTCTGACTTGCTTTCAACAAAGTTGCAGTCTGTTTCAGTCCCATTGTCTCTCTAGCATTAGGTTAGACATCGTTTATGATCTATTTTTCACTTTAATATTATACCAGCCGTATGATTATACACATTTGCCTGAATGCTTTCAGTTCTGAAATGCCACTGTAGGCTTAACGAAACGGTGATCCCTAGGAGTCACAATTGACATTCCAACTTAAGAGGTAGTGCGTCTTCGTTGTCACAGAAGAGGGGAGATAACTGCAGTTTTTGTTCTTTAATGATACAAAACGTAGCATCAAAGGAATCGTTTAAGGAAATGATCAAACAACCACTAGAACGTGAAAATACAGAGAGAGAGAGAGAGAGAGAGAGAGAGAGAGAGAGAGAGAGAGAGAGAGACAGACAGACAGACAGACAGAGAGAGAGAGAGAGACTGACAGACAGACAGCCGATTAAAGCAGAGACAAAATAGTGGGCAGACAGGCACAAATTTGAGAGAGAGAGAGAGAGAGAGAGAGAGAGAGAGAAGAGAGAGAGAGAGAGAGAGAGAGGGAGAGAGAGAGAGAGAGAGCCAATGCGACTGTTTTATTCAGGTTAAGGCAAGGGGTTTCATAAATGCATCATACATACAACATTCCTAATACGTAACAAAATGAAATGATGAAAAAAAAGTGTAGATATGTTACAAAAGGCAGAGTACGTCAAGACATTACTGTCCGAATTCTCTTATTTGCTTTAATAAGTATACATGACTAAATTCACAAGTGTATTCTCATTCCTTATCGATAGTAAGAGAATCAGCCGGAAATTACATACGTCGGTGTCACATTTAGATTGAATAAGTTTTATTCTGAGAGAGAGAGAGAAGAGAAGAGAAGAGAAGAGAGAGAGAGAGAGAGAGAGAGAGAGAGAGAGAGAGAGAAGAGAGAGAGAGAGTCGCCTGCATTACTCGCGCCTGATGCTTTTGATCATATAACTAGCACCATGAGGCGAATGAATTGCGGCGAGGTGAACACGGTGAAGAGGATTAAGAGAAGAAGGAAGGAACACAGTTTGAAAAGGAGAGAGAGAGAGAGAGAAAAAAAAAAGGAATGAAGTTCATGTCGTCTGTTGTAAGGGACACCAAGAGCACCATTTGGTGGAGGAGGACAAAAAGGGTGAGGAGGATGAGAAGGGGAAGAAAAAAGGCTTGTGCCTGCATTGGTATACAGTATTCCGAAATCTTTCTTGTAAGCACGCATGACGCGGGGAGCCTTCCGCGATGTTGGAAAGAAGAATCCGAACTCGGGAAAGGTGTTACTGCAAGCTAACAATCACAAGCGACAGTGATCATGTCATCAATAAACAAGAGCAAGAAACGGCATTTCGAATTAGATATAAAATTCTGCTGAAATCACACGCAACGCAATATGCATGTGCGCACTGCTCGTGCGCGCGCGCACACATACACATATACACATACCCTATATACACGCGCGTGTGCACGCAAGCGCCTGCGCACATATATGCAGGCAAACACACTAAAAATGATTAAGACATGCACGTATGTGCCCCCCCCCTCCTCTCTCTCTCTCTCTCTCTCTCTCTGACCTCCCTTGTCTGGTTACCAGCAAGACGCTCCTTTACCAGCGCTCCTCAAATAGTGTGTGTTAATTCAAGAAAACGTCCAACCACGCCAGCTGACGGTCTCCCATCTGCTCTTGAAAGTATGCTGAATTCAGTCCTACAGGAAATGACACACTATCGTCATACGAAGTCGAAGGTGGACGATAACACACTGTAGTTGGTTTGGGACTTACAAAAGACTTGCGACTAAAAACCCCCTGCCACAGAAATCCAAGGCAGGGCTGTATTTCGGCGTAAATGCCCTTCGCAGGTGACCAGGGACAAAGGAAGAGCTGCGACATACAGACTGAAACAAGAAGAAAAGGCAAGTCATTGTTTGTCTTCCCCGTCCTCCGGTCTGTTTTTATCTAAGCCACCCAGCCTGGTCCACACCGATGTTGAAACTGACTGTAGAATGGACAGTGAAAAAACTGATTGTCATGTGAGTGTACAGTGTGCTAGTCAGCTTTCTCCTTCTCCTACTAAGCCTGCACAGGGTACACACGAAATAGATATGACACGGGACATTGACAAAAAAAAAAAAAAAAATCAGTGACACTCCAGGAAAGCGACATGATTCTAGACATCGAAATGGACAAAATAAGTGCTGATGAAGACTGTGATAATGTGATACGAGAACATGACAGGCCGTGTACCACAAAACAACTTGAAACCGAACCAGTTGTTATGGTAAGAAA
>CM065715.1:51078153-51080653 GCA_033310375.1 Conus canariensis | reverse complement strand
AGAGGCACACACACACACACACACACACACACACACACACACACACACACACACTCACACACACACACACACACACACACACACACACACACACACACACATTCACACTAACACCCAAGGGCATTTACACACGTTGATGCTAATGCTGCATACATTTTGCTCTTCTGCCTCCTAAATCGTTACATCCCTGTCACTGGGTATTGTGCTCAATGGAATAAAGCCAGCCTGTGTTGGAGGAGAGAGAGAGAGAGAGAGAGAGAGAGAGAGAGAGAGAGAGAGAGAGAGAGAGAGAGAGAAAATGAGTGAGAAGAGAAGTCATGAAAATACAGATATGCAGGGGATGAGAGAGAGAGAGAGAGAGAGAGAGAGAGAGAGAGAGAGAGAGACTGAGAGAGAGAGAGTGAGAGAGAGAGAGAGTGATAGAGTGTCACTGGTTGCAAATGAAACCTTACACGACTAAAACACACACACACACACACACACACACACACACACACACACACACACACACACACACAACACACAACACAACACAACACAACACAACACAACACACACAACACAACACAACACAACACAACACAACAACACACACAAGAAAAACATAAAACAAAACAAAAGAAACCAGCCCGGAGCGAAACTTCAAGATATGCATGCGTAGTAAGTATGTCTGAATAAGGAAACATCATTTGCTGAGACAGCGAAAAAAAAAAAAAAGACAAAGAAATGGAAAAAAAAAAAAAAAAAAGATTCCACTCTGCTTCTGTTTGCTGCGCATGGCGCGCCTTTTGTAAGGGAGATGCAGAACATTTTTTTCGCCTGAACTGGCTCCTAACATATTCCATTTTTCCTCTTTTTTTTTCTTCTTCTTCTTCCTTCCTTCCTTCCTTCCTTCTTTTCTTTCTTTCCTTTTTTCTTTCTTTCTTCCTTTCTTTCTCTCTTTCGTTCTTTTTTTTTCTCTCTTCTTCTTTCCTTTTTTCCCTTCTCCTCCTCTTCCTCCTCCTCCTTCTCCTTTTCTTCTTCTTCTTGTTCTTCAATTTCTCCCTCTCCTCCTCCTCCTCCTTCTTCTTCTTTATATGCAATGTTTGTTGGGCAGAACCGTAAAAAAAATCTTCAGTGAGCTTTTTTCTTCACCTACTAAAGATTCATACATTCATTTCTTCGTTCTTCTTCTTTTCCCACTTTTTTCGTCTCGTTCTCTCGTGGTTCTTCATTTATTGCCTGCCTTTTCCCCTCCCTTTGTTGTCTTACTTTTGTTGCCCCTTCGACCGCATTTTGTACGCGCCGCCCATTCACGTCACCCCACACCCACGTCCTGCAGCAGCCCTGGCAATGTGCAGTCCCACCGGGAACTTTCACGTCTTCATCGGGCAACCCAGCAGAGGAGACACGGCACTGCTCTTCAATCATCACTGTTACCTCTTCTGCATTTGATATACGCAGGGCACATCACCAATTAGCGCTAAGAATAGTTCTTGCATAAATCGATTAATCATGAAGCATCATACAATACGCTGATGATGATTTTGACACGAAATCACCCCTAGCATAAATGTAAAGATGAAATAGAAACTGACGTCACCCTGACTGCAGGGCAGAAGGTCCACAGAATATGACATCTTTCTGATGATCGATGAGGTACGAATAAATAAGATGATGTGATGGAATACTTTTTTGGGGCCTGCCAATACACCCTTCTGTGCGGGACAATGCTGCCACCGATGACCAGGTTGTTCATAGCACAGAAGTCTGCAAATCTCTCGCCATTCTCGTTTATCTCTCCCAGTCCGTGTCTTCCCATCACTTCCTCATACCCGGTGTTGTCTTGTCCGATTTTGGCATTGAAATCGCCCATGAGGATGTTGACATCTCTCTCTGGGTACTTGGCTATGACGTCATGTAGTCTGTCGTAGAAGCGGTCTTTTGCTTCTTCATCGCTGTCATTGGTTGGGGCATAGCAATGGATGACATTCATCTTTATCTTCTTCTTCTTAGTTCTGAAGGATGCTGCAATGATTCTTGGTCCGTGTGCTTCCCATGCTATCAGAGCTTGCTGAGCAGGTCCAGACAGCATGAGTGCTACACCTTCTGTGTATGGAGCGTTGTCTTCTTCATGTCCGGAATACAGCAACATCTCTCCGCTGAGCAGTCTCTTTTGTCCTGACTGTGTCCAACGGGTCTCACTGATTCCAAGCAGAGTGAGGTGGTAGCTTTTCATTTCTGCCGCTACTTGTGATGTTTTTCCCGTCTCATACATGGTCCTCACATTCCATGTTCCGACGTTGATGGTCCTAGTCGATAGAAGGGGGGTCGGCCTTGTAGCTTCCGTTGACTCACGGCTTTCACTACACGGCGTCATACGTCCTCCTGAGGAGGACCCTTCCTCTCCCACGGTAGAAGATCCTTGGTCTGCTGTTGGCGTTTCTGTAACAAGTTGGTTTTTACGGGATGGGGGTGTTAACACGAAATCACCCCTAGCATAAATGTAAAGATGGGGGTG
>CM065715.1:51063153-51065653 GCA_033310375.1 Conus canariensis | reverse complement strand
AGTTTCGTTATTGTTTCATATCTGATATAAGAGTTATGTATTTGCATGATAGAAATTGTGTGCTTTTAAATGTTTTTTGAGCTTGTGGTTATATGTTGTATTAGTTTCTTTCTTGTTTATGGGGGCAGGATGTAAAAAAAAAAGCTGGAAAGCTTATTCTTTAACCCTCAATAAAGATAATTTTGACTTGACTTCACACACACACACACACACACACACACACACACACACACACACACACACACACTCACTCACTCACGCACGCACGCACGCATGCACGCACGCACGCACACACTATACACAGACGCGTGTCCACATAAATATTTAAACAACTACAAAAAAATATTCGTAATCTTGAAAGCTTTATACAAGCAAATCACTAAACACTTGCTCACATCATCCTTAGTAGAAGGCGTTAACAGAGTCAGAGTAAATAAGAAAAGTTGTCTTAATTTGTTCTTTTTTTTTTTTGGAGGGTGGGGTGGGGGTGGGGGGTGGGGGGGGGTGTATTTAATACAAGGTAACAACATACAATTCGAACTTGGCTTTCTTAAGCGCTTTTACATAACGGACAAATAACATCTTTATCTGCATGCTTTTGTAACGATAATGATGCATTAAAAGATTAGAAATTCCAAACCTAAACATTTTCGTAATGCATCTTAAATGCCTATCCATATTCATAGTTGATTAACAGGTTAAGTTGTATAACTGTAATCTGTCTCTGTTCTAGATGTGACTCGACCGTTCTTGTCAACGCAGCTAACCAGCCTAGTATGAGGCATGCGCAAAAACGCATGTGTGTCTTCTACTTCTGATTTATCCATACATATGCAAAGCCAGTTCATGTAATTTAATTCTTGCTTTTTCATCCATTTGATTTTGCCGTTCACATCCAAAGTATGCGACAGTTTGTACTTGAAACTAACAAAACTCGAGAGAGAGAGAGAGAGAGAGAGAGAGAGAGAGAGAGAGAGAGAGAGAGAGAGAAGAAGAAGAAGAAGAAGAAGAAGAAGGGAGGAAGGGAGAAGAGAGATAGAATACAGGGAGAATGAGAGAGAGACAGTGACACAGAGAGAGAGACAGAGACAGAGAGACAGAGACAGAGATACAGAGAGAGAGAGACAGACAGACAGACAGACAGACAGACAGACAGACAGATTGACTGACTGACTGACTGACTGACTTACTGACTGACTGGCAGACAGACTGACAGGCAGACAAAACAAGAACAAAAGTTTTATTCGACAGCAGCTGCAACAGGCACTCGGTGGAACAGGAGACAACAGCGACATCATCGACCCCAACATCGATTCTTCTGTGCAGATATTTGAAAAGGATGCATCCCTCTGTAATACAGAACATGCATTGCAGCATTACACAATCTTAATATACCTCGTTGATTTGGCTCATCGAGATACTTCGTTTGTCCAAAGCCTACGTAATACACAGGACAGAGAGAGAGAGAGAGAGAGAGAGAGAGAGAGAGAGAGAGAGAGAGAGAGGGAGGGAGGGAGGGAGGGAGAGAGAGAGATTTGGATTTGATGGAAGAGAGAGACAGAGAGAGAGGGAGACAGAGACACACACACACACACACACACACACACACACACACACAGAGAGAGAGAGAGAGAGAGAGAGAGAGATGGGGGTTGATGAGAGAAGAGAGAGAGAGAGAGAGAGAGAGAGAGAGAGAGAGAGATTGTTGACTGACGAGAGAGAGAGATTGGGGATTGATATGAGAGAGAGGGAGAGGGAGAGAGATTGGTGACTGATGAGAGAGAGAGAGAGAGAGAGAGAGAGAGAGAGAGAGAGAGAGAGAGAGAGAGAGAGAGAGAGAGAACTACCATCAGCCTGATCCTGTAAACGAGAATTTAGTAGGCGACCCCTGCTGCCTACTTACTGCTCACTGACGTCCAAGGAAACTTTGCCAAATCCCAGTATGGTACTATGGATTGGAAGGCACGGAGCTAGATTACTGTTCGCTTGAAGGAACTAGTGGCAGGTGGTGAGGGGGTCAGTTTTTAATGCACATTAACGTCAGCGATAGTTTTGTACCAGAGTTAAAGCGACTACAGTACCCGTGTGTTTTCGTGAAGCTTGCTATCTGGATTTTGCCGCGGGCCACGGTTGTGGTAGATCTGGCCAAACATACCCCCCCCCCTCCTTCCTTCCTTCCCTCTATGTCTCTCTCCCGACGTCCCTGTTTCACTGTCTCTGCCTGTCCGTCCGACTGCAAATGTGAGAAAAGCTTCGAAGAATACAATACGACATCCTTGGCATTAATTACCGAGTCCTTGCACTGAATTACGGTGCGTGCGCACAGGTAAACGATGGGGAGGATGCTGAATTATTCCGTTTCGTCGGCTCAGTTCCCGCCATTTTGGTAGACTGAAATCGGCTGCTTTCGGTATTACTGTCACAGTTTGCCATCTGTCCGCTTGGATTACGTGACAGCTATCACAGCAAGAGAGTAGCAGCCTGCGCGGGCACGTGTTTT
>CM065715.1:51053153-51060653 GCA_033310375.1 Conus canariensis | reverse complement strand
CTTCACACAACTACACACAACTAACCATATATATTGTGTTGTGCTACCTATTCTATACTATACTGTGTTGTGCTATGCTTTGTGTATATACTATACTGTGTTGTGTTACACTATTCGATACTACACTGTGTTGTGCTATACTCTTGGTGTATCATACCTATACTGTGTGGTGCTATGCTCTTCTATGCTATACTAAACTGTGTTGTGCTGTACTATTCTACGTCATACCATACCACGTTGACCTATATTATTCTGTACATATACTTCACCATGCCTCGCTAACGCTATGGTATGGTATGCTACTCCGCCCTACACGCAATTACAACAATACGACCAAAGGTCATTGCAGCTTCTTTCTTTGTTCTGTAATCTTGTCCAGAACCCCCAAAAGCCCCCAGGCTGTCAATGGTATGTCCCCAGATCTTTCCATAGGATTGCCCCTGATCATAATGCACCGTGCTTTCCTGACTGGAGTGTGGTGTCAGTGGTTGCCCCTAGATCATTCCCATAGGATTGCCCCTGATCATCATGTACCGTGTTTTCTCCTGAATGGAGTAGGCTGTCAGTGGTGTACCCTTTAGATCATTCCAATAGGATTGCCCCTGATCATAATGCACCGTGTTTCTCTGACTGGAGTTAGGCTGTCAGTGGTGACCCTTAGATCATTCCAATAGGTTGCCCCTGATCATAATGCACCGTGCTTCTTGACTGGAGTGTGGTGCTGACTGTGTAGGTTGAAGGAAAAGGAGAGATGGGCCGGCAAAGAGAGATGCGGGGCGAGGTGAGGGATGAGAGAGAGAGAGAGAGAGAGAGAGAGAGAGAGGAGAGAGGAGAGAAAGAGAGAGAGAGAGAGAGGAGAGAGAACTTTGCTATTTTATTGTCATTACCAAAGAAGTCTTTTGACAAGGGGGGAGGGGGTAACAGATAAAGAACATTTCCCTCTTTCCTTTCCGGCAAACGAATAGTACACATTCATTCCTAGTGTGTATCAAAATCAAAGGTTAACAAAAACAAACGAATTCGTAACATTTCCTTATGTCCTCACGCACAGGAGTAATGCAGTAGGTAAAAAAAAAAGACTGACTCGACCATCCACTCAATCAAATGATGACATTGTATCTTACTGATCTCTTCCACATGCGATGAATGATATTATTCATTCAGATATCTCTTATAATGCATTCTCTTAAATTTCACTATCCTTCATCGTTATATTTCAATCCTTCCGCGATGAATTTTCGCAACTGATTTTATTACAAGTTCATCATCTGATGAATAACACGACAGCGACATGTTGTTTTTTTCGCTATATCTAACTGGAAAAATGAACAATTTGTCCGCGCTTCATTTTAATGCAGTACAGTGGAACAGAAGGTGTTCTTCATCGTCAATAATGTGTCTACATGCAGGACAAGGAGATTCTGTGGATGTTTCGCATTCAAACCATCTTTTGTTCGCAGTAAAACCTAAAGTTCTCAACCTAAATCTTGCGTAATTTATTCTGTGCCATGTATCGTTTGCACTGAGAAACTTTTCAGAATGAACAAAATTTTTAAAGAGGAAAAACCAGCGATATTTTTCTTTTCCGTATCTGAGTGCCAATTCTGGGGTTTAAAAAATTAAAAAAAGAGAAGAGAGAGAGAGGGGGGGAGGGGGGAGAGGAGAGGAGGAAAAAGAGAGAGACAGGGAGAGAGGGGCCCCACAGACAGAGGGGAAAAGGGGGGAAGAGTAGGGGAAAAAGAGAAAACAAGAGAGAAAAAGAAGGGGGGAAAGAGGGGAAAAGAAAGAAAGAAAAAGCGAGAAAAAAGGGGGGTGTGTGTTTTTAAAAGAAGAGGAGCAAGTGTGTGGGGGGGGGGGGGGGGGGGGAAGGGGAAGGGGGGGTAACAAAGAGTGTTTTTTATCCTGGAAATTTTTTTGGTTTTTGCACACTGTCCCCCCGTACAAAAAAATGGCCCCTGTTTTAGTTCATGTGCGGGGGGGGGGGGGGGGGGGGGGGGGGGGGGGGGGGGGGGGGGGGGGGGGGGGGGGGGGGGGGGGGAAGGGTTTGCGTGCTTTTTTGGGCACAAAGGTTCAAAAATGGCAAAATATCATTACCCCCCTCCCTCCCTCCCCCCACCCCCCCCCCCTTACCCCTAAAATACCATTTTTTTTTTTTAAAAACCCCAATTTTTGGTGTTTTCCATATAAAGTCCCCAATCTGTTCCTTTTTTAATTTTGTTTTTGCTTTATTTCCTCAACCAAAAACCTCCTCACTCTTTCTCTGCATTTTTGTGCCCTTTTTTAAAAAAACAAATAAATTTTTTTCTTCTTTCTTTTTTTGTGTTTTTCACTTTAAATTTTCACTTTGTCCTTTTTTTTTCTATCTGTATTTCCTTTGAAAAACACTTTTTCCTTTTTTTTCTATCTGTCTTTCTTTTTTTTCTTTCTTTCTTTCCTTCATTTTTTTGCTTTTTTTTTTAAAACCCCGTAAAAGTTTGGATTTTTTTCCTGGGGCTGTTTGTCTGTTTTTTCCCTTTTTTTTTAAATTTTTTTTTTTTTGTTCCTTGTTTTTTGTCTTGGTTTTTCCCTTTGGGGGTTGCTTCCTAACGAAAACTTTGCAATTTTCCTTTTGACTTAAATTCAGTGTATGGTGGGGTGTGTGTGTGGGGTGTGTGTGTGTTTTTGTGTGTTTTGTGTTTTTTGGGGTGTGTTGTGCGGGGGTGCTTTTGGGGTGTGTGGGGTGTGCTTGCGGGTTTTGTTGTGTGGTGTGTGTGTGGGGTGTGTGTGGGGTGTGGGTTGTGTGTGTAAGAGAGGGGAGAAAAGGAAAAGGGTGTGTGTGTGTGTGGGGGGGTTGTGTGTGTGTGTTGGGGTGTGGTGTGGGGTTGTGCGTGCGCGCGCGCGAAAAATGAAAAATGCATGTGTGAAGCGGGGCCTATATGCGTGCAAATGTGAAATGTCGTCTCAATGAATGTGTGTTAAGGGGGGGGGGGGGGGGGGGGGGGGGATGCGTGCGTGCGTGCATGCGGGGCTTTGGGGGGCTTCTACATGTGTATGTGTTGCTGCGCTTTTGTTTGCGTGCGTGCGTGCCGTGCGTGTGTTGTATTGGTGTGTGTGAGTGTGTGGGGGGTGGTGGACGGCGCGCCCCGGTGGTGAGTGTGTGGTGTGTGTTTGTGGATGGTGTGTGTGTGTGTGTGTGTGTGTGTGTGTGTGGGGTTGTGGTGTTTTGTGTTGTATGGAGGGCAAGAAACGATAGACAGACAGACAGAGAGGGAGAAAGGGGGGGGGTGTGAGCATGTTTGAGGGGCGGGAAATTGAGGGGGGGGGGGGGGGGGAGGATTGGGGGGGGGCAGTCGTGTGGGGGTTTTTCCGACAAGACAGAAAAAAAAAGGGTGCCCTTTTCCCGGTTTCCCAACGGGTCTGCGGCACTCCCCAAACGCCTGGGTGATCGAGGACTATTAATGCCTCTTGCAGGGGTTTTCCGTTGGAAAAGTGGGTGTAACTCAAAAGACAAAACCCCCCCCCTTTCCCCTTGGGGGGGGCCCCTCTCCCCCCTCCCCGCCCCGAAGCTCCTCTCCATAGGCTAGTATCCTCCCTGTTGGCCACCTTAATCTTTTGCTCTTTTTCCCCAAAACAAAAAATCCTTTCCCCCTCCCCTCCCGGGGGCCCGGAAAAAACATAAAAAAAAATTTCCGGGCCGGAAAAACTTCCCCTCCTTTAAAGACAGCAAGTGAGTTAATTGATCGATAGTTGAGACAACTGGAAAACTACAAAAAATCTGAAAGGGTATTGGGGTGTGTGCTGTGGGGGTTTGTTGTGTTGTGTGTGTGTGTTTTGGGGTGTGTTGTGTGGTGCGTTTCGTGCGTGCGTGCGTGCGTGGCTTTGCGTGCGTGCGTGCGTGTGTGTGTGTGTGTTGGTGTGTGGGTGTGTGTGTGTGTGTGTTTGGGGTGTGGGCCTGTGTCTGTGGTACGTGCGGCGCGCCGTTGATGTTTGTGTGGTGTTTTGTGGTGGGTGTGTGTGTTGTGTTTTGGTGTGTGTGTGTGGGTTTGTGTGCAAGTGAAAATGAGTGGTGCTTTAATTGTTTTCTCTCTCTCTTTCTCTCTGTTTGTCTGTCTGTTTTTTTTCTCCCCCGACTGTCTGTCTTCTGTCCTGTCTGCTGCTGTCTTTTCTCTTCTCCTCCTCTTTTCTCTTCTCTCCTCTCTCTCTCTCTCTCTCCTCTGTTTGTGTGTGCTAATCTGCTTAAGTTTTCTACCTGTGAACCTTCTTGTAAACTTCTTTTTCATTTAACTCTGAATGCTCCTTACTCGCAATCTCCCGTTGCCCTTTTGAAAAATTGAGCTGAAAACACCCTTTTGTTTTGCGGTGAATCTTTGGCAACCTTTTAGTACAATGTGATGTATCACAACAAAGAACGCAATGTAAAGCATTACAACACAAACAATGCAATGAAATGCAATGCTATACAAAACAAACACCAAGATATGCCCTTCAATATAAGAACGTTTGCACTATACTGTTTCTTTTTCTACACCAAAACCAGACTAGACTTGGCCAAAACATACAGCACCTCACTTTGAAAAATAAACAGAGGATTCAAGACTCTTTTTTTACTCTATTGTGATTTGCTGTGAAAATAGATTTGTACTGTACAATCCGCACTGTACGCACTGTGCGCATTGTTCTATATTACACTGTACTGCAATACACTTCACCTAAATCTATACTATACTGCTTTCTTATGGTGTTGCACTGTACTGTCCTCTCTCTGACCTTTACTATACTATAAAGGTTTCACATCACACACAAATGGGCTCTAGTTTTAATGTGTCTCAGGCACGGGAAGACCCTCCAAGTCACGCAATGGAATCGTAAATCACGTAATTGAAAAAAAGAAAGTGGTATGAAACGCGTCAAGAAAATCAATCACAGTGTGAACAAGAACAGATTTACCACGGATCTCGCTACAATGACTTTCAGTCGTGGAATTGAAAACTGATCATAAGACACAGAGTATTTTCCCTTTCCATAACTTTGTTCATCAATCAGTCAGCCAAGGCCTTGCAATTAGTTTGTCATAAGCGAAATATTGATTGGTATTCAATTGCAGTTTGCATTCCTTAGCTGTCTACAAGGCAGGGGTGAAATACAAAGAAACAAGTGCAAGACAGTCTGAGTCAAAAGCACAAATACAACCAAAATGAGACAGGACACTTCGTCGAATTTGGGGGGGGGGGGGGGGGGGGGGGGGGGGGGGGGGTTCAAAAAAACCACCACAGCCAACAAACATTGCCGAAGGGACTGACGATGGTAGAAGGACAACAAGGTTTTAAACAGCGATCCTGACGAGTTTCACTGGCGGACGCTGATTTTCTCAAACGTGATGTCATGCCCAAAGTCACATATACACCTGCAAAACGCTTGCCCATTTTTTTTTTCAGCCCCATAAGGATGGGTAAGTTTCTGCAATCAGCCTCAGATAACCAGGGAACACTGACTATCTTCGAGAGTCAAATCAATGCCGCTTGTCGCAAATTCACCATGCCTACCGTTAATGAATTATCCAGTTCCACTTTGGAGACCATAATCGACGCAACCCATTTCATGGTTAAAAAAAAAAAGAAAGAAAAAAAGTGGAGTGGGAGGGTGGGAGGGGTTAAAACAGTGATGCATACTGACAAACACACATGCAACCATAACAAAATGCTAGATACATATTATCGGTGTAAGTTGCTCTTTTTGTGAAAAAGAAAAGGGTATAGCAGAATGCTTCCCCCGTCTCCCCCTCCCTCACACCCGCGCGATTTTTTGTTGGTGGTTATGGACATCACCCCACCCCCCTCCCTTTTAACTTGGGGGACATGAAAACCCTTACAGTTTTCATTATGTGAATCTCGACTCGACTCGACTTGTCGACTCGACTTGCTCGACTCGACTCTGCTCTGCTCTGCTCTATCTTCCTCCCATATGCCATATTGTATTAGCTATGTCACCCTATACTACACTACACTTTCCTAACCTATTCCATTCTATAGTATAACTTACACTACATTATACTGTACTATTTTAGTACCGTCTGGTACTGTACTGCACTGGTATTGTACTCCACTATACTGCACTGGCATGTACTGTACTGCACTGTATTGTACCCCTAAATGTACTGTATTGTAGTGTACGCTACTGTACTGCACTGTACTCCACTAGACTGCACTGGCATGTACTGTACTGCATTGTATTGTACTGTATTGTACTCTACTGTACTGTATTGTAGTGTATGCTACTGTACTGCACTGCATTTGTACTTTTATTGTACTATTTGTACTTATTGGTACTCTATTGTACTCTGCTGCACTGTACTGTACACTACTGTACCCTATTTTACTCTGCTGTTTCTACACTGCACTGTACTGTATTGTACTCATTATACTGTAAATGTACTGCACTGTACTGTAATGCACGGCACTGTACTGTGCCGTGTCGTTTCTCTACAGTACTGTAAATGCAATGTACTGCACTGCACTGCACTGTACTGTACTGTACTGCGCTGTATTGTACTGTACTGCCCTCTGCTGTACTGCATGTACTGTACTACGCTGTATTGTACTGCATTGTCCTCTGCTGTACTGCGCCGTACAGTACTTACGCTGTATTGTACTGTACTGCCCTCTGCTGTACTGCACTATACTGCGCTGTACTGTTTTTCCCTACTGCACTGCACTATTCTGTATTATGCTATGCTATGCTATACTATGCTATGCTATGCTATGCTATACTATCTATACTATACTATACTATACTATACATATACTTATACTATACTATATATATTATAACTCTGCAACCAGCAATCATCATGCATCCGACTCAACGTCAGTCAGTTCCCTGCCGGTGATGTCAGGTCATAATATTTCGTTCAAACTCGTTGCACAGTCCAGGCTGTCAATATGCTCCGGTCAATACATCCCTGATCATAAATCAGCCTCCTACCCCAGCCTTGGCTTGGCTGAGCGCAGTACCAGCTACTTGACAAGGGCGTGGGTGGAGGGGGGGGGGGAGGGAGTGGGAAAGCAAAAAGGGAGGGAAAGGGGAGGTGAGTTTCGAAGTACGTAATGATTTTTTCCCCCCCCGAGACAAAATCCCAGGTCTTTCTGAATTTGGCAGTTACCAGAGACATGCAATCCCCCCCTGACCTTTCGGATTACGTGCGACAGGCTTGGAAAGAGCATGTCTGATCTAACTAAAAAAACCTTTTTTTTAAAATAATGGGGAAATGTCTTCCCCGTCCCTCTCCTTTAATTATTTGGGTGGCGTTTTTGTCTGTCCAGCGTCCATCTGTCTCTCTTCTTCTTCTTCTTCTTCTTTTTGGATCGTTGTTAGCTTATTTCTCTTTCTTTCTTTCTTTCTTTCTTTGCTTTCTTTCTTTCTTTCGTTCGGTTTTTTTTGTCTTTCTTTCCCTTTTCTTTCCTTCTTTGTTTCATTCTTTCCATATTTTTGTCCACCACCTAATTCTATTTTTCTTTCTTATTT
>CM065715.1:51038153-51043153 GCA_033310375.1 Conus canariensis | reverse complement strand
GAAGCATTCTTTGCGACAAATGGAAACATTTCATTTATCTTCATATGGTGAATCTTGTCTGCCTTCACATAAAATAATGCTGATATGAACATAACAAGACAGAGTAATGAGACTAGATCCACAAATCCGAGAAATAAATTATTCCTTTGGAGACTACATCTTCCTGACATTGCAGAAGACGGAACAATTCTGAAAATTACGATTCTGGTTCGATTTGGATTCAAATAGGAATAAAAGATATTACACCTGTTGTAGCAGGAGTTGTTGTTTTTTTTTAATTCAAAACCCCACCTAAAGCCACACATCGGCAGGATAACGTGAATTCTCTAACGGGTAAATCTATAAAAAAAAAAATAATAATAATAATTTAGGTGACTTCAATATTGAATAAATTCAACCACAACTTAAACGGCAGCGAAACTACAGCGTGCGTAGGTTACAACAATTGGTTGACAGACTAACACGTGAAACTTAAAATTCATTTACTTTAATTGATGACATTTATACAAGTACAAATCAAAACATTGAAGAAACGTGTGCTCCGCCATATGGTTGTACTGATCGTTACGCCACCTGGCTCTCGTGGTACAGAAATCCCAAAGGTAGGTCATCAAGTCAAATACTATACGAGTTTTAAATCCTTCAGAAAAAAAAAAATTTTCTTTCCAATTTATCAAAACTGCCATTGGATTACATTTATCAGATACGAGATCCAGATGAAGCTGTCGAACCTTAGCTTGGTAGGCCTACATTTCTCCTGCCCTGTGTCTCACGAAAAACGCTCCCTTCATAACGAAAAGGATCAAACAAGAACCAGGGTCGGTTGCATGTACAGACTTAGCGGACTCTAAGTTTGCTTAAAGTTAGGAATTTGCTTAGCGTGAAGGAATCCTGTTGCATGGGCTTGCTTAACAGCAAAGGATGCTTAACATCTTGCTTAAAGTTAGGACAGCTCCCCCCCCCCCCCCCCCCCCCCCCCCCCCCCCCCCCCCCCGCCAAGCGTAAGTGCGAACTTAGCTAGGACAGAGCATACCGCAGTAAATAAAAATGGACTGAATTACCAAGGACAACAAAAGAAATTAACATGAAAATCGACAAAAGGAGTTATCTCAATTAGGGAATTCAGGAAACAGTTAAGGAATTTAGTTAACCAAAAAAAGTGTACATCCATGAAAAGTCAGTCCAAACGCAATTCTTTCAAACATATGTTGATCTCCACTAACGATTCACGTCAACTCTGGAAAGGCATAAACATATTGCATAATAAGCAAACATCATAAAGTCAACAGATTCTTAGAGATGTGTTGGCATGTCAGTTGACGAACCATTTCACAATGTTGCTAATATCAATATCAAATGACAGAGCGAGTCAAAATCATCTGTGCCGTATAAAACAAAAAAGTATACCGATTTAAGCGTTATTGATTATCCCGTTAGGTTACAACCATTGACTATTTTGGAAGTGGATGAATCTCTCTCACTCTTAAAACAATCCAGAACTAGATGCTATAACTATGAAAATGTTGTGCCCAATAACCATCGCACTTTGACATGTTTATGTAGTTTTGTGTTTCGAAAGAAAAAAAATCCGTCAAAATTCTGAGAAGCCAAAGTTATTCCTCTCAATAAATCAGGCGATTCATCAAATCTTTGAAACTACAGAACGATGTCGATTTTATCACTCAAAACCTACCGAAAAAATACCCAGAGAAATGCCTGTATTCTTATCTTCTTAAAATAATCTTTTCCATGAAGACGAATCTCGCTTCCGTGCAAAACCGTTAATTATCATACAACATTCATACAAATTACTGATATTCTACTGTAAAACATAAATGAAAATAAACTTACTCGCATTCTGTTCGTAGACCTTGAAAAAGCCTTGATGTAATTTATCACTCTATTTTATTGCGTTTTTCGATTTTCATAAATGAACACAAGAATCTATTTGCTTTGTATTGTCTTTTTTTTTTGTCTAAAAGAAAGCAGTCAGTTGTGGTAAATAAGCAGACATCTAAGCTTAGATCTGGTAGATATGGAGTACCACAGGGATCTATCTTAAGGCGCCTTTTGTTCTTGATCTCTGTCAACGAGTTACCTTGCTTTCTTAGTGGTAATTATGAAGTGGGACAGAGGCATGGGGGCGAGGGCTCAGGGTGTCGTAACTAAGTGTGACGTCTCTATCGAGATCCTAGTCCACTCCATCTTGGCATTCGGGGCCTCATGGACACTTTCCCATGGGCTGTAGATTATTTATATGTCGTAGGCACGGAAAGACCGACTGTGTTCGTTTCCTTACAACGGTTCGAAGACAGGAGACATCTCTCTCTCTCTCTCTCTCTCTCTCTCTCTTTTGTGTCTCTCTCTCTCTCTCTTCTCTCTCTCCTCTCTCTCTTCTCTCTCTCTCTCTCTCTCTCTCTCTCTCTCTCTCTCAATTATCACATGTACTACTTCTCTTCTTTCTTAACTGGTTTCCTCCTTCCCCCTCACATAGCCTTTCCCATTTTCTTTTCTTTTTTCTCCCTCTCTTTTCTCCCCCCCCCCCCCCCCCCCTCCCCCCCTCCCCCCCCTTTTCTTTCTATTCTCCTTTACCTTTCTCCTTTCCTTTCTTTGTTTCTTTCTTTACTTATCTTTATTTGTTCTCTCTCTCTCTCTCTCTTCTCTCTCTCTCTCTCTCTCTCTCTCTTCTCTCTCTCTCTTCTTTCTCTCTCTCTCTTCTCTCTCTCTCTCTCTTTCCTCTCTCTCTCTTTCTTTCTCTCTCTTTCTCTCTCTCTCTCTTTCTCTCTCTCTCTCTCTCTTTCTTTCTCTCTCTCTCTCTTTCTCTCTTCTCTCTCCTCTCTCTCTCTCTCTCTCTCTCTCTCTTCCTTTTCCCCTTCTGTTCTCTTCATTCATATCTTCTCCTTTTTGCGCCCTTTCTTTCAAATGTTATTGGCAACAGACTGATGTAAATGAACCATGCATTAGATTGTTCAGGTTTTTTTTTTTTTTTATCCAATTGCTTTTTGTTCTAAAATGTTCTAACATACTCCTCATAGTTGTTGCACAATCTGTTAGTTTCCACGGCAACACACACACACACACACACACACACACACACACACACACACACACACACACACACACAGACACACACACACACACACACACACACACACACACACACACACACACACGCACGCACACACCACACACACACACACACACCACACACACACACACACGCACGCGCACACATACACACACCCACACACACACACACACTGCACACGCGCGGACATACATACATACAGACAGAGAGTCTAAGTCAGATTGTTTCTATATTAAGACCCATTCGAAATAGACTTTCACAGTGTTATATGAAAATTACTAAACAGGGACGATCACCGTGTTTACATTGGTGACTAAGTGCATCAGTATAGCGTGTATTTTCAAATAACATCATACACGAAAATTCACAATACATTCTCTTCTCTGAAATGAACAGCTTTATAGAGCATGTTTAAGTCAAACCATTGAACCGGATTCTCCCACTGTTTGACAAACAAACTACATCAAAACAAGCATATTTGGCTTAAGTGGTATAGTACCTTAGGAAGTGACGGATGGGGATCAATTTCAAATGAAGATTACTATACGAACAAGGCACCCGAAAATAACAGTACGTAAACAAACTTTTCCTATGGTGATCAGTGAGTAAACAATATCAAAATAATGCCATGCAGATTCTGTTCTGGTCTGAGACTACATGCCAGGATCGCACCTACGCTTCCTTTAATAATATACCCTGGCATCAACCAGGTTCGGGAAATACAGATACCTGCAGTACTGGTCAGGTTAAGTGAGTCTTGCTCTCTGAGACGCATTCATAAAGTGATGAAAAGCGACTTTCTGGTTCCAGTCTTCCTATCTGAACCCCTTGCACACTCAACTCTGCATAAAGGCCGGACAACCGAAAACAAAGGAAAGAAAGAAAGACAGAAGAAAGAAAGACAGAACAGACAGACAAAAGAAGGAAAGAAAGAAAAAGAAAGAAAGAAAGAAAAGAAAGAAATAAAAAAAAAAACACGGAAGGAAACAAGGCAGGAAAAAAAAATCAAGAAAAAAAGAAGAAAGAAAGAACACACACACACACACACACACACACACACACACACACACACACACACACACACACACACACACATGTCATGGGTAGCTCAAACTCTGACCCCCAGCCCGAAGCTTGCGACGCTGACCACTGTGCTACAGTGGCTGGTACACAGAGTGTGTCCTTCACCTTTAGCTGAATTCTAATCCCATGTAACAAAACTACGCTGACACACATTTCATGCTGCAATAAGTATGTGCCGTAGTTTCCGATCTATCAAATCTAATACCAACAACAACGGACGCACATTACTAAATGATAATGTCGGACTGTGTAAACGTTTCTTACATAGTAAAGAAGTTTGTTTGATAGGTTTGATTTTCCCAATTTCGCCAATCATACTTTACGCTTACAAGATGCCTGAAAGCATCTAAGGAGCCTGTGGTATTCCTCAGACTGATTTGATTGAAGTCTCTTGCCAAATGAATGGGAGATCCTGTCCTTGGCAATGGTCACAGTGCCTGGCGACTGTCCGACAACAAGGGAGTACAGGTCTTTGAGGAGAGACGCATGCAGGCTACACACCAAAAATTAATGCGCCAAGGCCTTGCTTGAGGAGTCGAATAATTATAGTCTGGCGCAATTAGGTTGACTTGAGAATTTTTATTGTGTCTGAAAGTTGATTCCCCTCATTTTCTTTCATATGGCCATCAAGGCACAAGCCAGGTGGTTCCAAGCAGACAGATTGAAATCAAAGGAATGGGACTGTTTGGGGATTTCCAGCTGGTGCAAAGATAGGGTCGCGGGTGAGTGCAAAGGCCTGAAATGTGACGTCAACTAAGAGGAAGGTCATGTATTTGAAGATTGCTTGTGATTTGCCCGGTGAAAATCTCCCCCCCCCCTCCCCCCCCCC
>CM065715.1:51025653-51028153 GCA_033310375.1 Conus canariensis | reverse complement strand
TTGTGAAACCTCGTTTGAAAACATCGTCGTTCGATCCAAATGAACTGAAAAACGTCCGACCAATCTCCAATCTCCCTTTCTTGTCAAAAATTCAAGAGAAATTGGTCCTCCATCAATTATCCTAACATCTTCTGAATAATCTCAGTTTCCACCAGTCAGCCTACCGTGCTGGACATAGCACAGAAACTGCTCTCATCCGAATCTTGGATGATATTCTGACATCTCATGATGACGACAAGGTATCTGTTCTTCTTCTCCTCGACCTGTCTGCAGCTTTCGACACGATTGATCACGAAATACTCCTTTCACCTGTGAGCACAAACTTCGGCATATGTGACATTGCACTAAATTGGTTTAGATCGTATCTGTCAAACAGACAGCAGTTCGTCGCTGTTTATGAGAAACGGTCTTCTAACATGTCATCAAACTTTGGCGTTCCCCAGGGTCTGTGCTAGGTTCAGTGCTTTTCATAATGTACACATCGCCCATGACTGAGATCGTTAACAGCCATTCTGTTCAGAATGAAATGTTCGCCGACGACACTCAGCTTGAACATTCTGACACGCTAGATAACTATGACAATAACGTCAAAACTCTTCAAGAGTGTGTCTCTGATGGAAAGTGGATGTCTAATGATAAGCTCAAATCAAACGATGAAAAAACAGAAGCTATCAGGTTTATAAAATACTCTCAAGCTCAAGACCTCCATCTTCAACCGTCAATAGTCCCAGGCTCCACTGACAACTCATTTATTCCATTTGTTCTTTACCTTGGCTTCTATTTCGACTCTGATATCACCCTGAAACACCACATAGCCAAAATGTGCCAAGCGTCCTTTCTTGAACTCCTTCGCATCAGCTCTATAAGACCTTTCCTTACAGAATAGGCCACGAAGACGTTGGTGTCTTCCTGCATTCTGTCACGACTAGATTATTGTAACGCTCTTCTCCTTGGTGTACCCGCAGCCTCACTCCGGCCACTACATCGTGTTCAAAATTCAGCCGTTCGCCTTATCTTCAAGGTCTCAAAACAACATTATATTTCGTATCTCTTGAAGAAATTACACTGGCTCAAAATTGAGCAGAAAATTCAAGTCGGCGTGTCTGTTATAAGGTTATCACAGGTGAAGCGCCTACCTATCTCTCTGATCGCTTCGAAATATGTATTCCTACACGTCCCTTCCGTTCTTCCTCTGATGACCGAATTTTTCGAATTCCCTCATATAATTGAAAGCAGCACGGTTCTAGAGCATTTTTCATTTTCGGCGGCAATACTCTGGAATTCACTGCCTTTCCATCTTCGTCATGCTCCTTCCTTCCCGACTTTCAAGTCTGCACTCAAAACCTATCTGTTCCAACGCCAGCTGCAGAATACCACCTGAAATATTACTGAATTACTACATGCCACTTGCACATTTTGCTCGTGTACGAATGAGCTGTTCACCGTGTTATATACTGTGATTCTGTATGCAACATTATGTCCCAGTGTGTGTGTGTGTGTGTGTGTGTGTGTGTGTGTGTGTGTGTGTGTGTGTGTGTGTGTGTGCATATGTTTATGGCTCGGGAACGCAGAACTGCGTACGTGCGTGCGTGCGTGCGCGTGTGTGTGTGTGTGTATGTGTGTGTGTGTGTGGGGTGTGTGTGTGTGTGTGTCCTGCGTATATTTTCAGATGTTGAATTGTTAACATTTTTAAAGCGCCCTGCAGCCTACATTGTTAGGATGGGCGCTATAGAAATTGACCTCATTATCATCATCATCATCATCATCATCATCAGTAGTAGTAGTAGTAGTAGTAGTAGTAGTAGTAGTAGTAGTAGTAGCTGTAGTAGTAGTAGTAGTAGTAGTATCGTTGTTGTTGTTGTTGTTTTCAGTATCATAATTCTATTTCATGTATGTATCCATGCATGTCCATGTGGTTTGTGTTCCACTCCTGTCTGCCTGTTCTTTTATGTATCCGTTGTACAAGGCGTTCACAGTGCAACGCAGTTTTGGTTTAGCTAAACTGTCAGTCTCTGTCCTCTGTCTGTCTGTCTGTCTGTCTCTCTCTCTCTCTCTAACAACTTACCCCATCCCCTTCCTCCTCCCTTTCTCTTCCCTTGCCATACTTCCGTTCCACTATCTACCCTACCTTTTTTTTTTTACAACGCTGAATTCGACCAGTACATCAGCCCATTGCACCCCCCCTCTCTCTCTCTCTCTCTCTCTCTCTCTCTCTCACACACACACACACACACGCACACACACACACACACACACACACACACACCTTTGGTAATGACAATAAAGTGTCTCTCTCTCTCTCTCTCTCTCTCTCTCTCTGCCCCCTCCTTCTCTTGCTCTACCCTCTCTCTCTCTCTCTCTTACTCTCTCCTCTCCCCTCTCTTCCTCTCTCTCGCCCTCCCTCTCTCTCACCATGAGCTCGCTTGCTCGCTCACTTTCTTACTCTTTCTCCATCCCTCTGATATTTTCTTTTTCTCTTTCTTTTTTCGTCCACACTTTT
>CM065715.1:51018153-51020653 GCA_033310375.1 Conus canariensis | reverse complement strand
GAGAGAGAGAGAGAGAGATTCAGATTCAGATTCTCATAATTCATTCATTGTATCATAACCCATGGCCCCTACCAAAGGAGTGTGTGATCATAATCATGCAACACAGTAACCATAAACAATTACAATACGTAACGAATCAAAAAGCAAATTGAAGTCACATGTTCAATAAGAAACAATTGTTTGAAATATACACACATAAACATGTAAACAAACTTACGTGAAAACACAGGTGCTTGTCTTTCAGCACGAAAAGTAAGTACAAACAAAAGACAAAATAAAAGACGGTGCGCGCCTATAAAAGTGCGTTCCGTTCCTGTAAGCAAAATAGACAAAACTTTGAATGTGTTTTGAAGGTCGACCTCGACTGAGGCAAGTCCCACACGACCAAAAGGCGTGGAGTCTTGCTTGTTTTGAACAAAACAAAGAGTACATAAACTTCTATGTTGGCAACAGAAACTGTTAACTAGCTTGCTCACGAACTAGAACTCCCCAGCTGAACGCAATGCCTTGGTTTTGGGCATTCAACAATGACGATGTTTTCAACTGAGGTCTTCAAGGCATCTTTATCAGGTTGTTGGATTTTGTACCTGTCTCTTTCTATGAGCGCGTCTCTGTCTGTCTGCCTGTCTGTCTGTCTGTCTGTCTGTCTGTCTGTCTGCCTGCCTGCCTGTCTGTCTGTCTACCTGTCTGTCCGTCCGTCCGTCCGTCCGTCTATCTGTCTGTCTGTCTGTCTGTCTGTCTCTTCTCTCTCTCTCTCTCTCTCAATGTGTGTGTGTGTGTGTGTGGTGTGTGTGTGTGTGTGTGTGGCGCGCGCGCGCGCGCGTGTGTTCGAGTCCGCTGGAGTAGAGCTGCCGCAATCCTTTGTTCTTTATGGAATTAAAGTGCAGAAAGCAATAAAGGAAAGTCAGTTTATCTTTAAAAAAATAAAAAGAAAGAAAGAAAAGATAAAACAAAAACAAAACTAAAATCGCGTTTGCTCCCGTGGTAAAAACGCTTCGATTCCTTTGTCTCAAATCTAAAGTCACTTGTGGTACCTGTTCACTTCGCACGTGCGAGCAGAAGTGACCTAGGTTAGGAGGAAGGAGAATGGGGGTTCCGTAAGCAGCCTTAGTTTGGAGTTATAAACTTGCATTTATTTATTTGTGTGAGCAGATTTTGTATTCCTTGTTTAGCATTTACTAGTTAAGCTTCCCGTCATCACCTAAGACTGCCTTAAATTTGTACTATAAGTTTATTATAGGAGACACATTCACACTCCTACTTTGGTAGTGACGAGACTCCTCAAGGGTCTACAAAGTCAGCATGGGAATAAGAAATATATGAACTCATTCCACATGACACGAAAACACTAGTCAGAAGATGACCACCGCACGACAACTGACAAAAAGTAACTCGAAATCGCACGTGTGATCCAAATCCTACGGCAAATCCAATTTTCTTCAGCTGGGACCATGTTTCATGCTTATCTCCCTTGAGCCACTTCCTTCAGAACGTCGCATGTGCGTTGTCACTACGCTGGAAGTTAAGAGTCGTTATATTATCTGCGTGTACTGGTTTCTCTGTGTTGCCCAGACCACAGAATTGAGTTTGTTTTGGCGACTGAGTCAGAAATGGGTTAAGGTAGATTATAATTCATGATTGAACCATGGTTTGTATGCATTCTACTCCCCCCCCCCCCCCCCCCGCGTCTTTCTCCATCCCACCGCTGTCCTCTCCATCCACCCCATCCCTCCCCCAGACTGAAAAGAAAAGACAGAAAGTGTGCTTATTAATATGGGACCATATTTGCGTCTATAGATGACAACAGCGGTTTACTTCAGGAACACAGATATGATTCACAAGGGAAAGTAAAGAAGAGGGTGTTAATAATCACTATCCGAGGAATCATGATCGTTTTCTTAGGAATTACACCTGTTTCCTCTGTTTTTCCTGAGGATAGGAAAGTTCTGTTTTCCGTCTGTTCCCTTCGGATCACAACTGTTTTTCATGTTCTACTTTACTTACTTTGGCCCTTGTTTCCTTGAGGACAATAGGTAATATTGGGAGGGAGACGTCGTGAGAAGGGAAATCAGGCATGATCGCTGTTTAGCATGACAATCGGGTGTACCACAACGGTTGGCAAATGTCCAGGAGAAAGAACCGTTATTGGTCCTGACTGAAAACAGTTATTATCCTGAGGAACACAAGTATTTTCCCAGAGACCACTACTGGTTTTTTTGTTTGTTTGTTTGTTTTGTTTTGTTTATGCTTTTTTTTTTTTTAATGATTTCTTCAAAGGCAATTCCTGTTTTTATTTCCGCAAAACTAGGAAAAAACCGGTGTGATCCTGAGGAGTAAGAGAGATAATTTGTTTCCATTGGGGAACTAGGAAAACTCATCTGAGACTTGAGGAAAACGAAAAAAAAAACAAAAAACCGGCCATTATCCTAAAGAAAACTGGTGTGATCTTCATGGCTAACATCTTGATCCCGTTTTCCGGAAGGATGATAGCTTTTTTTCA
>CM065715.1:50993153-50995653 GCA_033310375.1 Conus canariensis | reverse complement strand
GTGGCCTACGCTCCAAACATGTTTTGTCTTTACAGCGTAGACATACGCCACTACGCAGATCGCACTTCCTTCGAGCATATATTCCCTAGTCCTCAAGCGCATTGAAATCGTCCCTTTTGCAGGCTGAGTGATTATTCTGAAATAGTGCCCCTTGACGTTGTATTTTTAGTTCGTAAAAAATAAAACCAATTCTTTTAAAGTGCTTGAAGAATGTATAGACGATATTTGTAGCAGTCTAATGTCATTTCTCGAGGTTAGTAGGGAAACTCAAAACAAAGTCTGTTGGAACTGCTGCTTGGGAAAATCAAGGAATAGAACATATTTTGCTTGGGGAGCTGAACTGAACGTGCGGGCGAGAGCTTTTACAACGTAACAACGTGAGCTAGAACAGAGACACAACTGTAGCTATTAGCTCTACAACAGTGCGTCAGGCAGGACGGTATCATCATTACCATGTAACATGGTACTAATTCCATCTTGCCAGACTAACTGATGACGTCACGAGTGGCGTGAGAGCAATGTTCGTAAGAAGGTAGGGAAAACGAGGCAGCAAACAACATCCACAACACTGGCTTCAGACGGCACACAGATAGACACATGGTACAAAAGAACAAAGACAGACATTCAGTCATGATGTGCGTAGCCCGGTTAACTAAGCAAGTTGTGTGAGCCAGGAAATTGTGATGCTTTTCAAGCTTCTAATCTGGAGGGGAAAAAAAAAACACTCCAAAAAAAGATTCGTTTGCAGTATATTCATGAGAAGAAAAGGGGATTGGGAAAGGTAATGAAGAAGGGGGGGGGGGAGGTTATGAGGCGAAGGACCAAGGAACGCAGTCAGGAGTAGGAGAGGGGGGGGGGGGTGGGGGTGGGGTGGGGTGGGGGGACCGGCTGATTCAGACAGACAAGCCAGTTGGGGAAAATTACAGCGCAGGAAACGGGAGAACGGGGGAAAGCGGGCAGTTTTTAATCAGACAAGTATACTGATTTGCGCCCTGTCTGTCTGTCAGTCTGAACGCATATCTCTATGTCTGTCACTCTGGGTATGAACAGGCACACGATCTCGCCCAGCATATATAAAGAGTCACACTCCATCTTTCAGTAACACACACACACACACCACACACACACACACACACACACACACACACCACGCACGCACGCACGCACGCACGCACACCACACCACACACACGCACACACACACACACACTTTAAGAGAAACTCTCTCTCTCTCTCTCTCTCTCTCCTCTCTCTCTCTCTCTCTCTCTCTCTCTCTCTCTCTCTCAAACATGTCCACATGACTTGCTGCTTTGTTATTGCCCGTTCCAATTTGTTTTGCTTTGTTTTTCTGTTTGGATGATATTCACTCAGTCAATGGCTTTCTTTGTTAGGCATAGCAATCAGCCTTCATACTGTCGGACCCATTGTATCAATGGTCCTATGTGATCCATAATGGACCTAATTGTATTCCTCATCCACCCCCTGCCTCCCTCCCGACCTTCCACCCTCCCTGTGTGAAAACAACAGTACTGTTGTGTTCTGCATCCATGTATGCACTAACTTTCCCATGTTCCCTTCGTGTCTGTTCTTTTGTATTGTCGTTCGCCATATGTCACACTTTTGTGAATACATATTTCCGAATCATCTGTCCAAACTACATCCCAAACCCAACACCCTATCTTTCTCCTACACACACGCACACACCACACACACACACACACCACAAAACGCAAGCACGCACGTACACACGCACGAATGCACACATGCCACACGCACTCTCGCATGCATGAACACACACACACGCGCGCGCGCGCGCGCGCGCGCACACACACGCACACTCATGTACGCGCGCAAGGCGCGCACGCACGCACGGATGCATGCACACACATTAACATAACATAGGTAACTGCGGGTGTTCGGGGAATTGTGTGGTTGTTGTTGTTGTTGTTGTTGTTGTTGTTGTTGTTGCTTCCTTTACAAAATCACCTAGCGATCACAGCAAAAAATCTCATATAAAGAGAGAAATAAGCTCGCATGTGTGTGTGTGTGTGTGTGTGTGTGTGTGTTGTGTGTGTGTGTGTGTGTGTGTGTGTTTATGAGTATGTGTGTAAGCGCGCGTGCGCGCGTGTGTGTAATTTTGTTTGTATTTACTTTCATACTGTATTGACGCCAATTTTTTTTCTTTTCTGTAACACGAACTACCTGAGTTACTTTTAAAAAATATATCAGGGATCAACATTTGGGAAAGTGGTTATTTTTAAGTCGCTTATTTTCTCTGTTCACTTTGCCTTACGTTTTTCGATTTTATGTCATGAAGATAGATCTCAATAAAAGACAGGTTCAGAAAACAGACATTTATCACTATTTTTTTTATTTTTTTAACCAAAGAACACTGGTCCATCCGTTTCTATATCTGCCTTTTGAACACATCATGTAACGCTATTTTCTGTAATCTTTATCCTTGCGCTTGTCAAATATTTTGCTCACTCAGTAACATTCCT
>CM065715.1:50988153-50990653 GCA_033310375.1 Conus canariensis | reverse complement strand
ATCACTTCACAGTATTTGCAGCTAGCAACCAAGTGATGAAGTAAGGGGGTCAAGTGTCATTGGCAATATGCCTTCAAGCAGATGCTCTGATTTTCCATGCATATGCCACTCTCTATACTTTCTAGATACTTTTCGTTTGTCTTTATCAAAATTAGATTTGAAAGTTAAAGTTACGCATTAATTCTTTAACAGAGTGTAAAAGTTTTAGGGAAGATTCGTACATGGACGTCAAATTTTGTGAACAGACCTTCTGTTATGAGAATAATAAGCGTGAAAGGTTTAGTGAAAACTGGTTAGTGGTAAAATTGAATTCGTGATTTGTGATTTTGTTTTTAACCTATTTTCACAAAAAGTGCAGGATCCTATAAGAAAATAGGCAGGATCTTTTAAGAAAAATATCCCTCACAAAGTAAATAACCCATTTTCAAAATAGTTTGGACAACTAAACTGAGTATGAAAAATACTTTGTAGTAAAGTATATAGTCTACATAATGAATCTACAAATGACAAGTGGGTCATTTCCTGATGGCGATCACCTTTTGAATGGTCAGAACGGACGTTGTCAGGCAGGTTTGACCACTACTCTGAAACACTGTGTACACACCAAATGTCAGCAAACTTGTCTGAGTTCATATCATTATTTTTCTTTATAATATCAATCGATTGTTCACAAAGGTAACCCAATACTGGATGACTCTCACAATTCAGCCACATCTAGCTGATACAGGGCACACCCTTTCTTACAACCAATCTGGTTTTGATCTCGAGTTGAACATAACACCAAGGACATAATCATCCACTTGTCAAAGGGTGACAACAATCACGCAAATATGCATAAACAGATTCAAAATGTCAAAACGAAAAGTCGCAGAAAAACGCTGCAATTCATACAAGCAGCAAACAACTTGATATGTAAATGGTTAAAAATACATTTATAAAAAATTATACCGCCCTGCTTTGGTCAGCCCATCAAAAATAAATAAGAATTATACAAAAGTAAAAGGTACATCTTGGCTGCGACAAAAAAAAGTTGAAGTCATTTGACCGCAAATTTGAAACTTGTTTCCTTTGTTCTAAACAAGCAGAAAACGTTTGCTTCAACTGTCTGTATCGCTAACTTTTGAACATATATAGAACCCTTTTTGTACATGAACATGGATGCAGTTATCACTGAAAATGAAATGAATACCACTGTGCTGAAACCATCAACAAACTTTGAATGCACCCATACATTTTAAACCAAGATGTCATTGAACTCGGAATTCTCTGGTGACATGGCAAGAGCTAACACAAGAGTGATTCCCTATATTGGGCCACCCTTATCTCAACAATGGACCGTCTGTGTCGACTATTCCGCGTCCCAATACGAGCAAAAATAGAGCTCTAAGTATACGCAGTTTACATGCAACTGCACATGTCTTATGAAGCTGCCTCTTAGAGTAGGGAATGAATGTATATCTGAGCTGAAACAATCTTAGATCGATACAATCCTTCGATTTTCCCTAGATGTTTTACATGATTTGTTAGAACAGAAATGAGAAACTACTGTAACATTACATATCAAATATTTGGACACAGCCTTGTCACGGCATGCACCGAGCTGGAGAGTGGTCTCCCCTCAAGGCGCGACGCAACCCGTTGCATTTTCAGCATTCTACTCCTCATGGAAAAGACTGAAGGTGGTGGTGGTGGGGGGGGGGGGGGGGGCAGTCTTAGCAAAGGCCAAATACGGGTACATCTCCCCTCCATCTGTATACACGACATTACAATAATGGCAAAATCAAAACCGATCTGGAGAAACAGTCATGGCACTAAGATCCCAGCTGAAAGATTTGCGTGCGATGGTGCTTTCCGTCTTTCTGTATGAATGAATGCGACTCGGACACTCACAGCAGCCCTGCAAACGACAGTTCCAGACAGTGAAAGTAGGACGCTTGCGAATACCCAAGCATCACCCCGACCTGACACGGTCCGCTGAACGACACCAGGAAGCCCTGGTGACCACAGCGAGGAAAAGAACGCGGAAGTGGCATGGGCAGGGACATGGTCAAGCAGACTCTCTTCAAGACCGATTCCAGAAACAGTGCAGGGGGTAGAGAAGACCAGATACACAGAGAAAGAGCTGGACAGACAACATGGCTGAGTGGACAAAGGAAAAGGAGATAGGATACACACAGACAGAGACGGACAGACAACATAGCGGAGTGGACAATGGAGAGCAGACAGGATACGCAGAGAAAGAGCTGGACAGACAACATGGCGGAGTGGACAAGCAGGAAGAGACAGGATACACAGAGAAAGGGTTGGACAGACAACATGGCTGAGTAAACAAGGAAGAGGAGACAGGATACACCGGCCACGTGCCACAATCAGGATTTTGCACAAAAACACTATGTAATCCATGTAAGCGTTTTGCAGGCTACCATAATTTTAAGCCAGCATTCAATGGTAAACGTGATCAAAAGAATAACTCCCCTTCAATCATTTCCTTCTTTTGGAG
>CM065715.1:50965653-50980653 GCA_033310375.1 Conus canariensis | reverse complement strand
CCAGTTAAATTTTCCACTTTCATGCTGCAGCTTGAGCATTTCATACCCCTGACCGACTAAGTGAGAAACAGAGAGACACAGACACAGACACAGACATAGAAAGAGAGGGACACACAGACAGACAGACAGGGAGTGCGGAGAGAGGGAGGGAGGGACAGAGATAGAGACAGACAGACAGACAGACAGACAGACAGACAGACAGACAGAGACAAGGACAGACAGATGGATAGACGGATAGACACTGAGAAACAGAGACAGAGACTCAAAGGGAGACAGAGAGCCAAACAGACAGACAGACAGTCATAGACAGACGGAAAGACAGAAAGACAAACAACCAGACAGACAGAGACAGAAAAAAAACAAGAATGGGACTGAGGTGCACAGAGAGAAAATGAGACTCTGAGAGATTGACAGACAGACAAACAGGCAGACAGACAGACAAAATGAGACAGACAGACAGACAGACAGAGACAGGAGCACAAAGAGAAAAAAGAGAGGCGGGAGCGTAGACAGACAGACAGACAGACAGACGGACAGACAGAGAGAGACAGAGAGGGGAAACATTTAGTAGACAGTCTCAAGACAGCCATGACAGACTCCTCTGCCCATAACGGACGACAGTGATGGAGGACGAAAGGCAGACACAGTTAAAGTGGAGGGATGGGGGGGGGGGACAGTTTTAAGTTGATATGACCTGTGGAGGTAGAAATGTTTGACATACAGCCTCCCTGGAACAGCCCCAAAAAATCTGAAACCAGCCGCCATAAAATCAACGACCAAGCCATCACAAATCAGGCGAAGCTGTGTCAGAATGTATGTGATTTGTAAACTTCCTGAGAAGAATGCATGATCCAAACTATCAGACAGACCTGGTCAGTTTTGTGCGGAATTCTTGTAGTACGCAGAAGCCAGCCACGAGAGATGAGAAGGAAAAGAGCTTTGAATGTCTACAATCCAGTCTGATGGGAGCTGCTGTATTATGGTGGTCGACATATGGAAACAGAATGGGAAAGAAGGGGTAAAGATGGAATAGAAAGGTGGGTAGGAGGATGGGTGGACGGAGAGGGGATGGACATTTGAGACGTGTGGGAGGGGCAGCAGGACCGAAATATCGATATCAGAACTGAAAGTCACCAACGTGTATGTACAGAAAGAGAGCGAGCGAGCGAGAGAGAGAGAGAGAGAGAGAGAGAGAGAGAGAGAGAGACAGACAGACAGACAGACAAAGAGGGACAGAGACAGAGACAGGCAGACAGACTGACTGGCAGACAGATGTAGACAGACAGAGACAGACTGACAGACAGAAAGAGACAGAGACACAGAGAGACACAGAGAGACAAAGACAGACAGAGAGAGACAGAGACACAGAGAGAAAGAGAGAGAGCGAGGCTGAGAGAGACAGAGAGAGAAAGAGACAGAAAAAGAGATAGAAACAGACATATAGACGGAGAAATAGAGACATAGAAACACAGAGAAACATACAAACAGGCAGGCGGACAGGCAGGCAGACAGACGGACAGACAGACAGGCAAACAGAGGCAGATAAAGTGAGAGGGCGAGAGAGATAGAGAAAAAGACAGACAGATGCACGCGCAGGCGCGCGCGCGCACACACACACGCACGCACGCACGCAGGCACTCACACACACACACACACACACTCACACACACACACACACACACACACACACACACACACACACACAACCACCCAAGACACAACGGTTAGATCAACACCACGGAAGTATACCACTTTGTACACGTAAAATAATCACTATTATCACCAACACCTCCTTAATCATCTTCGGTTCATCTTATAATTGGACACTAAGTAATCAACGTCTCAATCGGTTGTCTTGTGACATGAAACGGAGGTTTTTATCTTCACTGCCCCGACCACCCCCATAGATTAACACAACAGGTCGGCGTTTGCATCAACAGAAGCAGGCAGCACTATCCAAGCAGTTTGAAGAACCAAGACTTTTACCCTCAGATTCAAGCTAAAACTAACCGCACAAGCTATCTTCCATATGCAAGTCAACTGAGGACCAGGATTGCAGAACCGCATAACAGGACGGCAGCAGTGGACGTAAGATGCCTCGGAAGAACGCTTGGCATTTCCTGAACTGAAGGAGTCTGCCGATCCATTCCTTAGACAGAAGGTAAGTCACTATGAAGACTTGTAGACGACGCTGAGAGAAGGTAAGCTTCAGTTTTGTGTGAAAGTGACAAAAAAAAGCAACCACACTCTCTACGACCATCATTTTTAACAAGAGTGCAGGGGAGAAGGGATCGACCGAAGACAAAACAACAACAGGTGAATAGTTGGCATAGCTGGGCTGAGTAGGAACAGCAGACTTGGCAGACAGAGAAAGAGGTGGACAGACAACATGGCTGAGTGGACAGAGAAGAGGAGACAGGGAGGACAGAGAAAGAGGTGGACAGACAACATGGCTGAGTGGACAGGAAAGAGGAGACAGGGTGGGCAGAGAACGAGGTGGACAGACAACATGGCTGAGTGGACAGGGAAGAGGAGACAGGGAGGACAGAGAACGAGGTGGACAGACAACATGGCTGAGTGGACAGGGAAGAGGAGACAGGGAGGACAGAGAACGAGGTGGACAGACAACATGGCTGAGTGGACAGGGAAGAGGAGACAGGGAGGACAGAGAACGAGGTGGACAGACAACATGGCTGAGTGGACAGGGAAGAGGAGACAGGGAGGACAGAGAAAGAGGTGGACAGACAACATGGCTGAGTGGACAGGAAAGAGGAGACAGGGAGGACAGAGAAAGAGGTGGACAGACAACATGGCTGAGTGGACAGGGAAGAGGAGACAGGGAGGACAGAGAAAGAGGTGGACAGACAACATGGCTGAGTGGACAGGAAAGAGGAGACAGGGAGGACAGAGAAAGAGGTGGACAGACAACATGGCTGAGTGGACAGGAAAGAGGAGACAGGGAGGACAGAGATAGAGGTGGACAGACAACATGGCTGAGTGGACAGGAAAGAGGAGACAGGGAGGACAGAGAAAGAGGTGGACAGACAACATGGCTGAGTGGACAGGGAAGAGGAGACAGGGAGGACAGAGAAAGAGGTGGACAGACAACATGGCTGAGTGGACAGGGAAGAGGAGACAGGGAGGACAGAGAAAGAGGTGGGCAGACAACATGGCTGAGTGGACAGGGAAGAGGAGACAGGGAGGACAGAGAAAGAGGTGGACAGACAACATGGCTGAGTGGACAGGGAAGAGGAGACAGGGAGGACAGAGAAAGAGGTGGACAGACAACATGGCTGAGTGGACAGGAAAGAGGAGACAGGGAGGACAGAGAAAGAGGTGGACAGACAACATGGCTGAGTGGACAGGAAAGAGGAGACAGGGTGGGCAGAGAAAGACGGTGGGCAGACAACATGGCTGAGTGGACAGGAAAGAGGAGACAGGGTGAGCAGAGAAAGAGGTGGACAGACAACATGGCTGAGTGGACACGGAAAAAAAACCGGGGCAGACAGAGAAATAGGTGGACAGACAACATGGCTGAGTGGACACGGAAAAAAACGGGGCAGACAGAGAAAGAGGTGGACAGACAACATGGCTGAGTGGACAGGGAAAAAAAAAACGGGGCAGACAGAGAAATAAGTGGACAGACAACATGGCTCAGTGTAAAGGGAAGAAAAAACAGGGCAGACAGAGAACGAGGTGGACAGACAACATGGCTGAGTGGACAGGGAAGAGGAGACAGGGAGGACAGAGAAAGAGGTGGACAGACAACATGGCTGAGTGGACAGAGAAGAGGAGACAGGGAGGACAGAGAACGAGGTGGACAGACAACATGGCTGAGTGGACAGGGAAGAGGAGACAGGGAGGACAGAGAACGAGGTGGACAGACAACATGGCTGAGTGGACAGGGAAGAGGAGACAGGGAGGACAGAGAACGAGGTGGACAGACAACATGGCTGAGTGGACAGGGAAGAGGAGACAGGGAGGACAGAGAACGAGGTGGACAGACAACATGGCTGAGACGACAGGGAAGAAAAGACAGGGCAGACAGAGAACGAGGTGGACCGACAACAGAGCTGAGTGGACAGGGAAGACTCAATCATTCACGGCAGATCTTTCACAAAGTACTCTACGAAAATGAACTCCTGGTTTAAAAAAAAAAGGTAGAAACATTGATCTTTTTTTATTCCATAAAGCAGCTATTTCATCTTCAAAGCAAATCAGGCTAGTTGCTCTTTCCTCCCTTGTTTAACGATGTTACTTACTGATTAAAATGTTAAAGCAGATGAGGAAGACGGAGATAATGTCAAGGGATAGTTAGAAGGATAGCTAATAGATCTCTCTCTCTCTCTCTCTCTCTCTCTCTCTCTCTCTCTCTCTCTCTCTCTCTCTCTCTCAGAACATAATCATAGAGAATTACACCCATAAAGATGCCATTTAATATCATGATGCGGCAAACTCAATTTGAATCGGCGGATTGTCTGGAAAAAAGCATTATCATCATGATCATGAGTATCATCACGATCATCGTAGTAGTAGTAACAATTGTAGTAGGAATACTTATAGTAGTAGATCTTAGTGGTCGCAGCACCAGCACCAGCAGTAGCATAGGTAGTAGTAGTACTAGTAGTGGTGGTGGTAGTGGCAGCTGCAGCAGCAGTAAGTAGTAGTAGTAGAAGAAGTAGCAATAATAATTATAATAATAATAATGATAGTAATACTGATAATACTACTACTACTAATAACAGTAATAATAATTATAACAGTAGTAGTAGTAGTAGTAGTGATAATAATATTAATGGTAATAATCATCATCGTCATAATAATAATTATGATAATAATAACAACAATAATAAAGAAAATGATGATGATGATGATGATGATGATGATGATGATGATGATGATGATGATGATGATAACAATAAAACAGCAGCACCTAAAACAGCAACCATAATGATAATAATGATAATGATGATGATAATAAAGATAATGGTGATAATAATAATAATAACAATGATGATGATGATGATTATGATAAGAACTACAAAATAATAATCATAATTATAATAATAATAATAATAGATGATAACGATAATAATAACAATAATAATAAAAATCACAGTAATAAACATAATAATAATAACGATAATGATAACCATTTTCAAAGAAAGCAAATCCACCGTGGAAATTCTTAACGTGTTTATTCATTTTTAAAACCAAAAGAAAGGTGGAGCCAGAAGTCAAGTAACTAGCTAAAGGAGAAGTGCCAACATCAGCGGAACTTTCTGTTGCCAAAGCCTGTTACTGCCGGGGGAGTGGCGGGGAAGGGGAGGGGGGGGGGAGGGGGGGAAGAGATCTGATCTCACAGGCGTCGGCGTTTTAAGCCTCTTTACCACTGATTAAGCCTCTTCAGTTTCTACAAAGTCCAGGACGGTGTGAAGGACCCCCGGAACATTTGATGAAGGCGGGGTGTGGAGATGAGGACGGGGCTGTTATGGACTACCCGACAGGCAGCCCAGGGCAGAGGAGGGGGGAGGGAGGGGAGAGGACTGGTAAGGGAGAGGAAGGGAGGGGACGCCTGAGCGGGGGGGGGGGGGGGGGAGTTTGGGCTGAAAGACCTGTACTGGCGAACACTGAATCGGCGTACGCTAAACATCGCCCATGATCTCTCTCTCTCTCTCTCTCTCTCTCTCTCTCTCGTTAATGTACCCTCTCTCTCTTGCTGAACGCGCGTGCACAGAGAGACAGAGAGAGAGTGGGGGGGGGGGGACGGGGAGGGTGGAAGGAGGGAAGGAGGGATACAGAAAGAGAGAGAGAGACAGACAGACATAATACAGAGAGACAGACAGACAGACAGACAGACAGAGATGGAGTCAGAGACAGAAAGATATATATATATATATATGATAAGACAGAGACAGAGAGAGAGAGAGAGAGAGAGAGAGAGAGAGAGAGAGAGAGATAGAGAGAGAGAAGGGTGGGGGGGGGGGGTAGACTGTGCAGAAAGCAATGACAGTCTTCTGAACTCACAGACTGACGACAATACTGGGGGGAAGAGACGGCGACAAAGTAAAAGGGAGGGGCGAAAAAAGTCCCCAAGTACATAACCCGGAGTAGCACAAAGAAAGAAATGACTGACGGACAACCTCCGCAGGAACTCACGAAAATCTTAGACCACCGGCTATAATCCGCAGAACAAAGCCGTCTGGTCACACCTGCTCCCTCGACCCCCCTCCCCCCACCCCACCCCACCCCACCCACACCCTCCTCTCCCTCTGTTCAAGGAAGTCGGTGAAGCTAAACTGAAACGCAGGTTTCATATAAGCCAATAAAAGAACAAGAAAAAAAGAAACACCACATCCACGGACGCTGCTGAGATTGGAATCGAATTCTTGTAATACAGTGAGGTAAGTTTTTTCTTCTTTAAAAAAAAAAAAATTTAAAGGAGGAACTGAGCTTTGAACGTCTCTAATCCGCTCTGACGGAAGCTGTATTACGGCTTAGGAAATCTGATAAAAGCGTGAGGAGGGAGAGTGAGGAAGGGGTAGGCAGCGGGGTGGAGGGGGTGGGTGGGTGGGTGGGAGGCTAAAAGAGGAAGGAGACGGGGAGTAAGAAGGTGGGGGGGGGGGGGATCAAGACAAAAACGCTGATGTTCGGAACTGCTACGTTCAAAGCCAGTGAGGTGTATTCACTCATTACGTGCATTATCATGATCAGGGATTGCAAAAGCAGACATCCCACAAAGCAAGTCCTTCCATCAAAGATGTTCCACCATCCAAACGTCAAAGTTCTGGTCAAAACAAAAGTTTAGATACTACCTATCCTTTTCCTCTTCTTCCATCCCCCCCCCCCCCCCCCCCTTTATCCACCCTGCACACACATTTTGAGACTCTTGACTAACACATGTTGTATCTGAATTGAAAGGCGAAGAGAGAACTAGAATGTTTATTGGTAAACGATACGAACAGTCCAACCTGTGCACCAACATACTGATGTGGAATTGGTTTCGATCCAGCGTGTGTGTGTGTGTGTGTGTGTGTGTGTGTGTGTGTGTGTGTGTGTGTGTTAGTGTGGGTGTGTGTGTGTGTGTGTGTGTGTGTGTGTGTGTGTGTGTGTGTGTGTGTGTGTGTGCGTGTCGTTAGTGTGTGTGTGTGTGTGTGTGTGGTCGGGGGGTCGTGTGTGCGTGGCTGCTGTGTGTGGTGTGTGTGTGTGTGGTGTTGTGTGTGTGTGTGTGTAGGGTGGGGGGGGTGGGGGTGGTTAGATTTGTTTGTTGTGTGCTTTTGTGTTCTGTTTTTTTGTGTTGCCGCCGCGCACAGCTCCGCACTTGTAGGATGCTGTGATGCTACGTGTGGCACGTTTATGTGTGTGCGGGAAGCGATGGGGATATTTAGATGTCTGTTTGTGCGTCAATATATTATCATTTCGGGATTATATGAAAACCACACTTCCCATTCACTTCCTATACCCCTTAGGCCAGCTTTTTTCTTTTCTCTTTCGTCTTTTTAATTTAGAATTGATTTTGTAAATATAGATTCAGATAAAATGGTCTTCCATCTCTGTACCTTGTTGTTTTTCTTTCTTCTCTTTTTGGGTTTTGTGGGTAGGGATTCATACCAATCTGTCTGTCTGTCTGTCTCTCTCTCTCTCTCTCTCTCTCTCTCTCTCTCTCTCTCTCTCTCCACACACACACACACACACAACAACACACACACCCCGCAGCACACACAACACACACACAACACACACGCGCGCGCGCGCGCACACTACACACCACACACCACACACACACACACACACACACCACACACACCACACCACACCACACACACCACGCACAAACCACACGCCACATCACAAACAGCACAGTCATGAATTTATAAATACCTAGAAATCAAAGCTGGTACTCACAGTCATGGAATTTATAAAACCTAGGAATCAATGCCTGTGTAACTCACAGTGGGCCTGCATTCTCAGCGAAACGGAGATGACGCGTTCACCATGTCCTTATTACTCCCGTGGCCTCAACGCTAAGAACGCTTTTTGACTGGCGAAATCAGAGGAAAGGCCGCTGTTATGCCATCAACTGTTTGACATTCGTATGGCTAAAACTTGGACTTTTAAACCTTACCTAGCCTTGCCAGCTGTGTGGCAAGATCTATATAGATGAAACATCCCGCTCACTGGAGACACGCATCTCTGAACACCTGGCTGACATCCGCCACCACCGACCCAAACCCCGTTGCCGTACACTTCAACCACCCCCAACACAACATCAACCATGTGAAAGTCTTGGCACTCTGGCAATGACAGAGTGACAGTTTGAGCGTACATCAAGTGAAACCCATCTTTGCCAGACTGGGCACGCTGCAGCCCCAAGGCATCAACATCCAACAATAACACAAATATACATACCCACCGTTCCCACACCAGGCGGCATAATCTTCCACCAAGACACACACACACACACACACACACACACACACAACACACAACACACACATACACACACACCACCACCATAACCCCTACTTCCCACTGCATACAGAAGTTGCAGCCCCCACCCCCCCCACCCCCCCCCCTTTTATTTCCTTTCATTTTATTTTATTTTTAACTTTCTTTATTTTATTTTATTTTATTTATCTATGTCTTTATTTATTATTCATTATTATTTATCTATTCAGTTATTCATTCATTTCATTTCATTTATCTACTTATTATTTTTCTTTATTTATATATCTATTTATGTATTACATTTTACATTACAAATATATACGATTTTCTTTTTAATTAAATAAAAAAAATCTTTTTTGAAAAAAAAAATTCATTTACTTTATCTTATTTACCATCGTTTCACACACCCTCCCTTTCTTTTTTCTATTTTTCCCCCAACCCCCTCTTTCTCTCCCATAATCCCCTCGTTTCCGTCTGGCGGCCATTTTCGATTTGGAGACGAACAGGAGAAGCGCAGCTAAGTAGCTATATGTTCTTCTTGTCACTGTCGTAAATATTGTGTGTTGTCGCCCGAAGCAGACCCAAGAGGTCGAAATGCATTATGTCTAGTCCTGGACTCTTGTTTGTCTGTGTCCTTGGCGGTAACTAGCCCCTCTCTTTTCAAAGTTTACCTAGCCTTGTTCTTGATTCAGTTCAGCTGTTCTTTCAAATGACTGATCCTTTCTTCATCTTTCTCTGACAGCCGCATAACGCTTCCTGTCTTCCCATAGTTTCTCTGATCACGATCTACTCTGTAGGTCTGGTTTATTGTCCGAGCTACAATCGATAACTCAGAAGACAAAGTCACGCAGTTTATTCAGCATGACATACACTGCTTTCACGTTGAATACTGACAACACAGAATTGATTTTCATTGAAAATCGTTTTTTGTTTGTTTGTTTGTTGTTGTTTTTTTGCCTGTGGGTGTGTTCCAACTTTTGTCCAGTTATATACCTGCCTCAATAGTTCCTTCTCAGTTTGCTGGTGACCTCGGTGTTACATTGATCAAGACACTATCATTCCATCAGTGCATTTCGTCTGCCTACCGTATGTATTAATTGGAAATCTCACGTATGAGTTCTGTTCAGTTCATTTTCTTTCAGAGGATGCCACGGAACCCTCCTGATTGGCGGTTCTGTTCTTTCACATTTGGGTAACCGTACCGTATGTATTAATTGGAAATCTCACGTATGAGTTCTGTTCAGTTCATTATCTTTCAGAGGATGCCACGGAACCCTCCTGATTGGCGGTTCTGTTCTTTCACATTTGGGTAACCGTAGCTCTCCCCCTGCTAGCGGCTTGGAGTCATCGTGTTTATCAGTTATAGAAACTGAAAAATAATGCTGAAAAACGTGTTTCCAGCTGTTCTAATCCTACTCATCTAGCTCCTTTTCCACATTTTCTTTTTCTTGCACTAACTTCCTGTTCGTAAAGGAATTAATTAGCATCTGTCTTTGTTTCGCTTACCATTTCTAAATAGTCATGCTCCTTCACACGCATGTTTCTTATCATCTCCAGCTGTACACTCTCCTGCCGGTACTTGTGTTCCTCTGTTGATGCGCATTTCGTTAAGGCCCATCGTTTGCATGCCAGGACATTGGGAGTCCTTTCTTTCTCTTCTCAGGGGCCTTCTGCATTAAATGAATTTCTCTCATCTCTCTCTCTCTCTCTCTCTCTCTCCTCTCTCTCTCTCTCCTCTCTCTCTCCTCTTCACCTATCAAAAGTGCACTTTTCACTGACCCACAACCTTATTCTTTCTTGCCTTAGAATAGTGCGCGCGCGTGCGCACGTGTGTTTATGTGTGTTGTGTGTGTGTGTGTGTGTGTGTGTGTGTGTGTGTGTGTGTGTGTGTGTGTGTGTGTGGTGTGTGTGTCGTGCGTGCATCCGTGCATGCGCGCGTGTGTGTGTGTGTGTGTGTGTGGTGGTGCGTGCGGCGTGCGTGCGTGCGTGCGTGCGATGCGAGCGGGGCCGTGCGTGCGTGCGTGCGCGGGCGCTGTGTGTGTGTGTGTGTGTGTGTGTGTGTGTGTGTGTGTGTGTGTGTGTGTGTGTGTGTGTGTGTGCAAAGAAGTATGTACGGCTAGGGGCCATTTATAGGTTAAGTGCGATAAAGATCCATTATTATTAAAGGAGACAAGACATCCCCATAAGCGGTAAAATACTGCTCGCTGATGCTCGACTTAATTAATCGTTGGGCGTTCTGAGCTTGGAAATGTTTACAAGAGGCTGTGACATCAGTTCAAAATCAGCAGTTTCTTTGTCCACAGTTTCTATTATTGCTTTCCAAAGTTCTGTGAACTTGAATATCACAGCCGCACCCGATGAAATGTTTACTCAAAGAATCGACAGTGTAAATCGAGGCCAGCCACGCAGAAACTGATTTCCATTAGATGAGGGTTTTTTATGTGGTTACTTCCCTTTGCTTGAACCGAAAGAACTCCGAGAGCAAATTATTATTTTCTTTTACATTTCATCTTCCGTGCCCCCCTCCCCCCCCCCCCCCCAACACCTTCTCCCTTCTCTTGCACAAGCCTTTCGCTCCTCATTTTCAGCGGCGCTATCCCCATCCCCGACCCTCGTATACAGTTCTATCCAGATTTGTGCTCTTGCAGTCCTTGCACGGGCAAGACAGAAGGAGAAATCAGTATCAAGTCGTCATGAGGTAATCTACCAGAAGAGACACTGCACTGCTGACGAATCTCTCCTTGACGTTGTTCAATGATGCTTATTCTGATTAAACACACGCATGATACCACCTATCTATCCCCGTGTTGACGACAATAATTGCTAGTCGCGGAGCAACAGACAGTGAACGTCTGACATACAGACACATGCAGTGTTGGTCACCACATTTAAGCATCAGTTTCTCAGAGACGCATCCTAACAGGACAAAACGCTGCTGTGTGATTATAGTCTTCCAAATTGAGCCCATAACAAAATCAACTCTAGATAAGAGGCAGTCAGGACTGAATACTTCAACAAATAAATGCTTCTAGAGGAATCGAACCAATGACCTGTCCTCTCAGCCTGCAAGACGTTGACACTAATCACTGCCTCACCTTGATATCCCAGTATGTATTGAATGATTATTTTTACTCTGTAAACGCGGGATCGCCAATCATGCTTAATTCAATGATCTTCGATCGCAAATTAATAGATCGCGCGAATGAACACAAAGATAAGTATGGTCAGGATCGCCAGGATCGTGTCGATTCGCTGTCTATACAATCATGTTCAATTAAGGGAGCTGTTGGCATGCCACTGAGCTAAATGGAGGCGAAGTGCTAGGTTATGCTTCTAACACGCTCTTCTAATTCAGGATACCTTTCCCACAGCAGACTAATAAACACGCTGGAAAATGCCACTCACGTTCGCCCGCGGCTCTGTTTGAAGTGCTTGAGTCGCAATCATTCAACGTCTGAGGCGTAGCCACAGACAGGGAGACAGCGGAGGCCAGTTCAGAGAAGAATACGTTTTACTACTCTTTACTAGAGTGCAAGTAGATAGATAGATAGATAGATAGATAATAAAACGACGACAGACAGACAGACAGATAGATAGATAGATAGACAGTCACACAGACAGAATGGCTAGTTTTACATCAGACGCATTCCTGAGTAAACACTGAATATGCTGACGTCATTTATGGCGTAATTCCAGCCGTTGACAAACTGCAGCATCCCCATTTAACAGCGTGGGATGTTCGTGCTCGTTGATCATGTAAGTAGGTCAACATTCTTTCCGTACCACATGAAGACGATGTATGTCCACAACGTGTTCTTTCAGGAAATTTGATACTCGCTGCGTATCATTTTAAACAAAGGTTAAAGTGTCACAGCCTGATGGTCAATGCGGCAATACACTGTTAAAGGTTCGCCGTTTCTGGGGTACAGCATGATGGATGACGGCGCCCATCCCTTTCCTTCCGCCACTAAACCTTTCTTCACCAGAATTAGGTACCCATATGTGAACACATAAGCCCTAAACCTTTCCTCACCATTAGGTACCCATATACTGCTGGTGAACACAGAAGACCTAAACCTTTCCTCACCAGAATTAGGTACCCTATATACTGCTGGGTGAACACAGAAGACCTAAACCTTTCCTCACCAGAATTAGGTACCCATATACTGCTGGGTGAACACCGAAGACCTAAACCTTTCCTCACCATTAGGTACCCATATACTGCTGGATGGAACACAGAAGACCTAAACCTTTCCTCACCAGAATTAGGTACCCATATACTGCTGGGTGAACACCGAAGACCTAAACCTTTCCTCACCATTAGGTACCCATATACTGATGGATGAACACAGAAGACCTAAACCTTTCCTCACCAGAATTAGGTACCCATATACTGCTGGGTGAACACAGAAGACCTAAACCTTTCCTTACCAAATTAGGTACCCATATACTGCTGGATGAACACAGAAGACCTAAACCTTTCCTCACCAGAATTAGGTACCCATATACTGCTGGGTGAACACAGAAGACCTAAACCTTTACCAAACCTTTCTCACCAGGAATATTAGGTACTCCCCATTAGGTACATTAGCTGGGTGAACACGGAAGATGTACAAGCCATAGAAAACCCGATATCACGACTGCTTTGAACCTACAACCGTCAGCTTCGCGGGTCAGTGCTGTTACCACTAGACTATGTGACCTTCTATTCTGAAGACAAGACCAGAGTCTTAGGGGCCAAATGCCACCGCCAGATCTTGAGCAGGTTGTAAAAAGATCAGAAACTAACAGGTGCTCGGGAGTGCACATGGCCTCTACCAAGGCTGAACAGTCCCCTTCACGTCAACAAAATCCTAACCAAACCCGCTGTAAATCTCTTACTACATTGCCAAAACCGACAGAGACATCAAAGCTGCTTTTTACCTCGTTGAGTTCCTCATGTCTCAAACACACTCTGATGGCAGGGGTAGATTTGTAGTTCACTGTATTACTTTGCAATAACTAAATAAATATTCCAGCCACCTAACCCCTCACCTTTGTTCACTGGATTCGTGGTGTTGTAATCCGGATCTGCCACCAAGCCTTCACAACATTGTGAATCTCAGTACATCAAATAAGCAAAGTTTTCTTCACCCAGATCCATGCATTATTTCTTGCTGAACTGACAGAATTTTAGAAACATTCTTCTAACAAAACCCTGTGAGAGAGAACCAAACCAAATTCTACAGACATACAGATAAGACACAGGAAATGGCACTGGCTCAGCCACACACTGCGAAAGCCTGCAATCAGTATGACCAGAGAGGCAGCTGAACGGAACCTACAGAGGAAAAGGAAAGGGGAACGACCTCGACAGACTTGCATGAATTCCTCAGTGAAGGCAGCCGGAATGACATTATCATTATTATTATTATTATTATTATTATTATTATAATACGTATATAGCGCCTGTCCTCGGTTAGAGACCAAGCTCTCAGCGCTTTACAATCCACTCGTTTACACACGGACCCAGCTGAAGAGGTCAGCCCAGAACCCGGTCCGCTGGAAGAGCGTTTCTGCAGCCCTACGTTCGTGCAGGAATTTAAAGGGTTAAGTCAAGTTAGTGAATCAAAAGATGGCATGGGAATTGAAAGGGTTACGTCAAGAAGGTCAAGTTGAAAGATGCCTTGGAAATTTAAAGGGTCATATCAAGCAGGGTCAAGAAGAAAAATCCTCTATCTAAAAGTATTAAAGAGACTAAAATGCACTCGCTCTTAGAGCCAAATCCGGCCTCTAAGTCAATGGATTCGTTTTGGGGCAACTTTCTATCTTTTCACGAAGTTTTGCTCAAATCGTTTGAACAGCTTAGGCGTAATATTGCTGACGGACCAACCAACCAACAAACACTAGCCATCGCAGCAAAATGTTTAGCGTCGCTGACCTCCGGCTGGGGGGAGGGGGATGGTCGTGAATACGATTCTCATCAGAGGGGATTTTTTTCTTGTTTTTTGTTTGTTTGTTTTTTTGCTCCTATCGGCTGCTACCCAGAGTTGGCTTTGCTATAGGATCAATTGGGAAGACTGGGACCACGCAGTCGAGTTTCATCCCATTAATGGAGCGTTTCTGAGTGTTGCCCTAATTTCTTGACTACCACTGCAAGTATCTGAATTTCTCGGGCCTGGCTGATTTCAGAATGCATTATGAAAGTACGTACAACCCTATCATGCAGTGTCAGACCGGAATGGAAATCCGTGACATCATGTTCACCATGCTAATCATGTTCAACATGCTGATCATGTTCACCATGCTAATCATGTTCGCCATGCTAATCCTTATTGATCAGCGTAAAGAGTGTCTCAGATTCTGTGGCCCGTCATGCACTGGGTTTTTTTTCCCTCCTTATTGATTTCTTCTCTATGCCCTTGGTGAGGTTCTGTCAGGGTCACCAGTTACCGTCAAATTTATGGGGACTGTCACTGGACGGACATGGTGGAGCCTTCTGGAGGTAAAGGTTATCAACGCTGGCTTCGCGACTAAGCAATTATTGTTGTCAGTTGGAAGCTCAACGGGTGG
>CM065715.1:50958153-50963153 GCA_033310375.1 Conus canariensis | reverse complement strand
ATACGGCCACTGCCACAGGTCAGACCTCAGACTGTGTGTAATGCGTGCGAGCCACAATGAGGCCACTCACTTTCCTATGCTGGAACAGTCCAGTTTGATTTAGAAAGAGAGGGGGTTAGTTACCGCCAAGGACATTGACAAACAAAGCACAGGACAAGACACGATACATTTCGACCTCTTGGGTCTTCTTCAGGCAAAAAAAAAACAGATCACATTTAACATTTAGGACAGTACAAACAAAGACCGAAGAGAGACTTATCTGTTGTCCACGTGGTGGGAAGAATGGCCCCCACCACGTGGACAACAGATAAGTCTCTCTTCGTTCTTTGTTTGTACTGTCCTAAATGTTAAATGTGATCCGTTTTTTTTTTTTTTGCCTGAAGAAGACCCCAGAGGTCGAAATGCATCGTGTCTTGTCATGTGCTTTGTTTGTCAATGTCATTGGCGGTAACTAACACCCTCTCTGTCTAAATTTTGCTTCGTTCTCCGCCATCAGTCGCTCCATTTTGAAACAGTCCAGTTTGAGTCTACGGTCTTAGGGTGAAAAGAACAAAAAGAAAAGGAAAGGCAGTGTGGACTTGTATCATCCGAATGCGTCTCACTTTATGACAGGTGCACACACACCAAAAAAAAAACCCTGAAAAAGCTGACCAGGAAACTTGTTTCTCCCCCCCCCCCCCCCCCCCTTTTTTTTTTTTTTCCTAATATTTTGTTTCCTATTTTTTTGCATGCATCTCATTCTCGGACAGGTAACACACACAAAAAAAAAACAACTGAAAAAGATGAAAAGGAAATTTGTGTTTCTTCCTCCCCCCCCCCCCCCTTCCCCTTTTTTTCCCAAGAAAGGACTATTGTTTTTCATTCCTTTTTAATAAGTATAAAAAAAAAAACAATCAAAATATTTTCCTTGATGACAAGAAATACAATGTTCCATTACAAAATACACAAGGAATACCAGTTCGTGGGAACAACAAAGCAAACAGAAAAAAAAATAAAGCACACACACACACACACACACACACACACACACACACACACACACACACACACACACACCACGCGCGCGAGCAATGCAAGCACGCACGGAATTCGCAAGCACACACACACACACACACACACAACACACACACACAACAACAACACACACACACCAAACGCGCGCGAGCATGCAAGCACGCACGGATTCGCAAAACACACACACACACACACACACACACACAGCACGCGCGCGCGCGCGGCGCGCGCGCGCGCGCGCGCACGCACGCACGCATGCACGCATGCACAAACAAAGGAACGAACAGCCGACGAGGAAATTGCAATGACAGACACAAGCAAGCGCCAGTAAAGATGGTGAGGAAGTGAAAAGGACGTATGTATATTGGCAAAGGGATGGATTAGGAGGAAATCTCAGGGCAGACACTGAAGGCAGAAAACTACATGCACATAAAAATATGATGATATTACAACGCTGGACTTGTTTTGACGTAGAAACAAATATCAATAACGAAATCACAACGTACATTGGCACACGCGAAAATGAAAACGAAACAACGTGACAGGTGAACCTTAACACACGCAAAGATCATGACAGAATCACAATGACAGAAGCACACTGACAAAGGCAAAGGTCAGGACAAAATCGCAATGCCTGACGTACTTTGACCCAGGCAAAGATCATGAAAAATCACAATGAAAGACGAACACTGACGCAGGTAAAGATAATGGAAAAACATCACAGTGACAGACGTACACTGCACACCCACAGATAATGACAAAATCCCAATTTCAGACGTATTTCACACAGCCAAAGATAATGACAAAATTACACTGACAAACGCACATTGACACAGACGAAGATAATGACAAAATTACAGCGAAAGACGTACAATGACACATGCCAAGATAATGACAATATCACTGTGACATACGTCCTTTGACACGGGCAAAGATAACGACAATATCATTGTGACATACGTCCTTTGACACAGGCAAAGATAATACAAAATCACTGTGAAATACGTACTTTGACACAGGCAAAGATAATGACAAAATCACAGTGAAAGACGTACACTGACACAGGTAAAGGTAATGACAAAATCACAGTGAAATACATACACTGACACAGGTAAAGGTAATGACAAAATCACAGTGACAGACGTATACTGATACAGATAAAGATAATGACAAAATCACAGTGGCATACGTACATTCACACAGGCAAAGATAATGAAAAATTACAATGACAGACGTACACTAACACAGACGAAGTTATAACAAGATCACAGTGACAGACTAAATTGGCAAAGGCAAAGGTCATGACACAATCGCAATGCCTGACGTACTTTGACACAAGCAAAGATAATGAAAAATCACAATGACAGACGAACACTGACGCAGGTAAAGATAACGAAAAACTCACAGTGACAGACGTACATTGCACAGCCAAAGACAATGACAAAATCACAATTTCAGACTATTTGACACACGCAAAGATAATGACAAAAATTACAGTGAGAGAGGTACAGTGACACAGGCAAAGATCATGACAAAAGCGCATACATACATTGACACAGGCAAAGATGATTACAAACAGTCATAATGACAGATGTGCATTGACACAGGCGAAGATGATGACAAAGTTATAATGACAGATTTATATTGACAGACGACAAATCACTACGACAGACGTACATTCACACACAAAAAGGATGATGATAACGTCACTAAAGGATGATGATAACGTCACTAAAGGATGATGATAACGTCACTAAAGGATGATGATAACGTCACTAAAGGATGATGATAACGTCACTAAGGATGATGATAACGTCACTGTGACAGTCGTACATTGAAACGAGAAAAAAAAATGATGACAAAGTCACTGACAGATATACACTGAACCTGGAAAAGATGATGCCAAATCATACTGTCAGGCGTACACTGACAAAGGGGAAGATGAGGACAAAACCCCAGTGACAGAGGTACATTCACACTACACTAATACAAAGATGACGTTGGAAAGTACAATTAGCGACGTACACTGCCCAGGTAAATTTCACAAGCATGTAAGGAATATTTGGTGATAGGACATGTAGCTCTCGCTCTCTCTCTCTCTCTCTCTCTCTCTCTCTCTCTCTCTCTCTCTCTCTCTCTCTCTCTCTCTCTTGGTCTGGGCAAAGCTGACGACCTTAACCCGCAAATCTCCTGATGTCAATCATAACTCCGCGGTGACGTTTCACATTTTCATTATGGAAGACGTTCAGTGGAAATAACAGGCCAGTATGAACAAGTTACTCTTGTCTTTTTCGCACAGAAGGAAGAAAATCAGGTACTGAGACATGGCGATGGAGAGAGAGAGAGAGAGAGAGAGAGAGAGAGAGAGAGAGAGAGAGAGAGACGAGAGAGAAGACAGACAGACAGAAGCAGACAGAGAGAGAGAGGACAGACAGACAGAGACAGACAGACCCACAGAGAGAGACAGACAGACAGACAGTGACAGACAGACAGACAGAGAGACAGGGACAGAGAGAGAGACAGAAATAGAGATAAACAATCAGAAAAAGATGAGGAGAGAGAGAGAGAGAGAGAGAGAGAGAGAGAGAGAGGAGAGGAGAGAGAAAAGAGAGAGAGAGAGTGAGAGAGAGCAAACTAGAAATGATAACACATTCAATGAAGACTCATTCTTTCAAACACTTTATACACCAGGGACGCATTGTTTGGTGCATTTTATGTCTGCTGCCTGAAGAAGACGTACTTTCTCAATTTTACTTGCCTGCTAAGTGTTGTATGATAAACCTGAGTAACTTTGCCCCTTATTTGTATGATTATTTGTATTTTCTCATTTTCCGTGATGCTGCTGTCTGCTTTACTTTCTGTATATAAACTGTAATATGTTTTGCAACGCTCTCATTTGCAGATGTTACTGACAAGAAGCAAGGGTTTGCATAAAAAGTATGTTATTTTCTTCTCTAAGATTTTCTAATTATTTACAAGTTAGTACAACATGCACTTCTGACTGTCAACAAAATGAACACAACACAGCAGAAGCACTTATTTGTTTATAGCGATAATGATGAACAAAAATATCGTAAACGCTAAGTCTGAATCACGCCGTTGTAAATTTCAAGTGCCTGTCCACTATGCATTGTCACACAGGCTGAGAGAAAACACAGCTTACTGAATGATCTAAACAACACCAACAACACCAAAACCAACATCACCAACACCACCACCACCACCATCACCACCAATGATAAAACCTGTTACACATTGTCACGTAGGCTGACAGAAAACGCAGCTTACTGAATGTTCTAAACAACAACACCACCACCACCGACAACAACAACAACAATTAAATCTGTTAATAAACTTGACAAATCCAATTTTGCCATTTACAATCAACTAACCTTTCTTTAAAGGTACAAAGAACAGTATTCTTATTAAATCTGTTAATAAACTTGACAAATCCAATCTTGCCATTTACAATCAACTAACCTTTCTTTAAAGATACAAAGAAAAGTATTCTTATTCCGAACACATCCCGGTTGTTCCATACGTCGTCAAAATCTTATTTGTATAATTTTACTGTTAGATAAGCCCTCCAGGTCTTCTTCCCTCATCATATATTATATATTTCTAACAACATGCATGACGCTTTACGACTTAATGTATATTCATCCATCTCACTTAGTTTAAACCACTGCTGGATGGACAAATGCAGAGCACGAAGGTTAAGAACATCGGTCCGTCTAACCATAGACAAAATCATCGGAGAGTTGTCATGATACACCAAACATCTTGTTCAAGCAAATAAATGCACCTTTTTGCATTGTATAACGGCATTATATGAGCCCAGCGCCCACCCATCGATTGTAACAGAGGTAGCGTTTGAGCATCATCTCAACACCAGAGCAAAGGATTCATTGTGCAGGGCTGAAAACTTCCTAGAACACAGCAATGTATTTCTGTTTTATTGGCAATAAATTACGTGCAAAAGTACT
>CM065715.1:50938153-50950653 GCA_033310375.1 Conus canariensis | reverse complement strand
TCATTTCTGTTTTACCAAATATGTTTCGCTTCTATGTTCCGTTTCATTTCGTAAGTAATTATCATTTTGACGAAAATGGTAAAGATGATATGAATTGTTATGTCATTTAAACGAAGATACGGCAGCGGATTACACGATAGAGGACGCAACAACAGAGGCTTCTCTTTTTATCTTCAAACTGTTCAAAAATTCCAAGTTTTTTTTTTTTAATCAAACTTAGTCCAATCATAACTTCCCTCCCTCGCCATTTCTCGTTTGAACCGGATAGAATGAAATATGTTGAAAACAAAATGTTGTGACTGGCTGCAGATCTTCTTGTCTGCTTTGCCGAGTCGTCCGAGAACGTTGCTAGTTTTGAAAATATGATGTATGGAAGGGAGCAGACAAAATAAGACTGCGATGGCGATTGGATGCAAAAAATCTACACAGGGCTGTGGTCGTTTGCTTTGACGGCACTGTCAGTTTGCACGCCTTCTGGGCAGCAGCTGCTGGTTCCAGGGTTTTACATCACCTGACAATGTAATTCCGGTGTAAAAAGGCGCCGACGCCAACGGTTCGAATTGCTACGGTAAAATATTTTCTCGCATAATCAGATCAACGGGAGAAACGAGCCAAAACACGGAGGCGAAGCACAACGGGGAGATCGATTTGCCCACCGACATTGACGTCACAAGAGCAAGGGGCAGGCAGAGAGTGTCGTGTCATTTGAGACAACAAATGGCGGCCACGCGGATTGGAAAGTTCTTTGGATTCAATCTAACTTTTTGGAGACTGAGGTATGTTTCCACTGTTCTGTCATGCCCAGTGCTGCCGAAAAGAAGACAAACAACAACTGCAATAGTTTTAGAAAAATCCTCCGAAACGATGTTTCAAAGCGTTTTGTTTTATAAGTCTTTCTATACAAACTTAAATAACTCATAAAAATGAGAATAAAATATTATTTTGCTAAGTTTAAAAAGAGGTCACAATATAATATCTTTAACTGAGTTAAGAAGTCCGTTATTGTTACGTTCGAGTCTGATTTCTTTTTTTTCTTTTTTCTGATTTTTTTTTTTTTTTTTTTTTTGGGGGGGGGGGAGGGGGGTTCCCAACCTCCATTTTTCCCAATTTCTTTTTTCTTTCTGTCTGATTTTCTTTCTTTCTTTCCTTCTTTTCCAAATAAGTGGGGGCCTGTATCCTCCTGTTTTCCCACTTTCCCACTCTGCTTTTCTATCTCCATCAAACTTTCACATACCATGTACCAGGCAAGCTTGTGTGTTCAGTGGTGTGCTTCACCAACATTAAGGACAGCCAATGTCACAGGCATCCCTTTCGTTCCTAGTCGCCATAAGGGCAGTGATCTTCCAAGGACACGTAACTTCAAAGCACTTTACTCCTCCTTTCCTCCCCGACTACCCCTCGCCTCCTAACTACACCACCTCCCGCTTCCCCCTCCCTCCCTTCTACCTCTCCCTCATGGTGCTGACAACGTTGTTCATTTCGCTATTAAAACCATTATCAAAGGTGCTTTTTGTGCTTTCACTGAACAGCGCAGTACGCTGTAGAACATTATCCACACCCCCACCCCCACCTTACCCGTCCACCACTTCCCTTTTTACCCATCTCTCCAGCACCCACCTCCCCCCCCCCAACCCCCACCCGTCGCCTCCTTCCCCTCCCCCCTTCTGAACCTTTCTTTCTCGGGCGAGTTTCAATCTGGCTACACGGTGGACGCAGAATGTTTACGAAAGAGATGAACTTTCTATTTACGGTATACTGGAAGAAAAAGAAAGTGCTTAAAAATGATTTCTTTTCTTACCTCACAGTCATCAAAGACATCGTGTGTCTTATTTACATCAAGATTAAATTACGTGGATTAGAAAAGGGTGGAAGGTGAATCAGGAGACTGGGCTGGGTAAGCTTTGAACTGGCTTTTCTGTCTCAGTATCGTTTCGTTATAGATTACACACGCGCGCGCACACACACACACACACACACACACACACCCCACACGCACCACACAACACACACACACACACACACACAAGTACACACAGACAGAGTGAGAGAGAGAGGAGAGAGAGAGAGAGAGAGAGAGAGAGAGAGAGAGAGAGCAACACAGAGAGACAGACAGAGACTGACACAGAGACAGACAGACAAACAGACAGACAGGCAGAACACACAGACAGACAGACAGACAGACATAGACAGCGAAATTTCGCTGCGAGGGCAGTATACTGCTTTGAATTGTTGTACGTGCAGTGTGTGTCGTTGCCCATTTGATATGTACCAGGAGATGAACCGTGTTATACTGTTCGTCATTCAGTCCTGTCTAAATTGTTGAAATGTGTGTGTGTCTGTGTGTGTATGAGGACACTTTGACACTTTTGACACTTTGATATTTTATTGGCATTACCAGAGGTGTGTATGAGAGGGAGACAGACAGACAGACAGACAAAAAAACAGATAGACAGACGGACAGAAAGACAGACTGACAGAGAGAAAGAAAGAGAAACTGAGAGGGAGAGACAGAGACGAGAGAAAAATGGTATATTGATAGATAGATAGATGACAGATAGATATGTATATTATATTCATACATACATACATACAGCATCATACATACATACATACATGTATACACACGTAAGGAGATATGACTTGAAAAGCATAGCCTCTATCAACTCACACATCACAGCTGGACATGTCCACACAACAGCCGCCAAAACAAATGTCCACGCATACGATATCAACTTTCAATGAAAATGTTATTCCTGCCACAGCCTTTTGAACTCCAACATGTACGCAAAAACAGAAAAAGAAAGACGAAAGTAAACAATTGCAGTCACATACGAGTGGCTGATTTGACAGGAAAACAAACAAAAACAAACAAAGCCTCCAATGCCTCCTATTACCTCCATCCCCATCACCACCAACACCCTCCGCCCCCTCCTCCCTTAGCGTGGTAGCATATCATGTTCTACCATGCACCAGCCACAGCAAGGGCAACACAAATATGTAAATGCTAATAAATCGGCATTCAACCAAGACTGATACCTTCTTCTTGTTCGTTAAATGAATATCATGACTCTCAGACGTGAAGGAACCAAACCTCAAGCTGGTGCATTCTTGTTAATTATGTTAGTCTTAAATAACAGCATGCTAATTTTTGTTGTTGTTGTTGTTGTTGTTTTGTTCTTGTTCTTGGTAGTTGTATACGTCAAACGAGCAGAGGTCTCGATCAACACACAGGGTTGAAGGGGGGGGGTAGTGGAGGGCAAGGAGGAGGGATTGAAGGGATGGAGGAGTGAGGCTGTGGAAGGGAACCAGGGGAGAAGGAGGGGGTGGGGGGAGGAACAAGAAGGTTCGAGTAAGGTGATGGTGGTGATGAGTGTTGGGACAAAGTTTCTGTTCACTGTGTTTTATGTATGTTGACACATAATGGTGGTTTATGTGTGTTTGTATAGTTGCTGTTGCTCGAAACTGTCCTAAACTCAGGGTTTGTTTACAGACACGTAGCAAAGTGACGAATGCACAGTAAGAGTTAATCCCCTGAAGGCTGTTCACCGACGCTCAAAGCATACGCAGTGTTAAATCTACCATCGGGTTTGTTTATCAACTTCCAGTAAACCCATAAATAAAGATGGGGCGTTTCGGGTCGGTCTTGCCGGCAAGTGTGTACCTCTGCTCAAGTTCTGTGTACATTTTTATTAGTTTTGTTCATGCTCTTCTAAGCCCAGTCGACGGCAAAGGACCATACGAGGGCTGTTGCCATGCCAAATCCGATTCTCTATATATGTACATGTATGCTTAATTCAAAATCCGCCGGTTCATCTTCAACACGATCAAACGACTTCAAACTGGATCTGTTTCCAAACAAACCTCTTAGATCAAGTAATCAAATATTCATTCCTTAAAAAAAACCTCAAGATCCGATTCTTTATGGAACGTTGCTGTATATGGTTTTCATGAGTCTGCTGTGAAGTGCTATGTCTAACGCCATGCCATTCCCAAAGAGCATCCAAATCTGGTACAGTGCGGCGCATCACATGGAAGGCCTAATGCACCACGAGGCTTCCTCAACGAGTGTTAGAAGCACTTAGAATTGGTACCAGTAACCATAGTTATTGAGTGTTGCTATCCCTACCTTGATTCACTGCGGATATTATAATCTCATCTCTCTCTCTCTCTCTCTCTCTCTCTCTCTCTTCTTCTCTCTCTCCTCTCTCTCTCTCTGTGTGTGTGTGTGTGTGTGTGTGTGTGTGTGTGTGTGTGTGTGTGTGTGTGGCATGCGCGCGCGCCCCGAAACTTTTTGCTCTCTCTTCTCTCTCTCTCTCTCTCTCTCTCTCTCTCCTCTCTCTCTCTCTCTCTCTCTCTCTCTCATCGTTCTCTCTCTCTCTCTCTCCTCTCTCTCTCTCTCTCTCTCTCTCTCTCTCTCTCTCAATAATCTATCATTTCGTTTGATCTTTCTTCTCATCGTGATGCAAATCAGTCCTGCTCTTTTACACAACACATCGCTTTTCTACCTTGTATCCCCTGATAATAACGTATCATTATTCTGAACGTCTTCAAGATGACGAACTTATTGGATGTGGACAGTAAATCAAGACAATTTTCTTTTCTGCTGTCTCCTGTTCCCAGCCCATCCAATATCACTCCCACGTCGCTCATTTCACTGGCCCTACCCACAAACCACACCCATGTCGACCTTTAGCAGCCTGAAGGTCTGCAGTCCAGAGGAAGCAATCACGGTGAAAATGTCATACGGATACATTACCGTTGGGTCACTTCAGGTTGAGTGTTCAGCGTGTTTTTTTCTGATCTCTCATATCAAGGACAAGACTTACGAAACCTCTAACTCACAACAAGTGCTAAGTCTCTTTGTCAGCTTCCTCTTCCGGAGGCACACCGGTCATCCGGTCAACGCAGATTCAATGACCTTGCCGACACGAATAACGTTGAGACGAGCGTTCTACAGCCGTAGGCGAGAACAGGAAACAGACACAACCAATGCAAGACATGAAAGCCACACAGTTCAGGTTTTCAGTTTCATCTGGCCAAACCTGTCTCTTGCTAACAAGATCGAAACAAATGTTTGACTGGTAATTGTCGACACAGATCAAGTTAGTGCAGCCTCGTGTCGAATCATTTCCCCCTAACATGTCATCTTGTTAGTCACTTCCTTTATTTGCCTTGGCAATTAAGGGCGCAATGTTATATTTGCGTGTGGTGGTAATGCCTCCTCCTTCTTCTTCACAAACAAACCCTGAAAATGGACGGGAATTATCGATTGACCTCTGTCAGCACGCCTGCGCCTTGTTTACTTCTTAACGAATAAAAGAGCTATCCGTGTTTACACGCCATTTTGTTTGGCATCTTTCCTGTCATAAAACACGAAAACCAGCGAATCTTCAAGAGAGTAAAAACTAGAGGGCAAGCTCAGAGAAAAGAGAGGTCATGCATGCTCGCTCTCTCTCTCTCTCTCTCTCTCTCTCTCTCTCTCTCTCTCTCTCTCTCCTCTCTCTAAAAAGGCTGAATTCTCTCCATAGATGTACAGCAAAACTACTCCATCCAGCTGTATCTCTAACAACAGACGAAAAACTAAAAGCGCTGAACATACTTCCTCTGAGTAAGCAACTGGAATTCAACAAGGCATCTTTTATGTTTACAATTTTGACAGATACTATGTCATGTTATATCAATGCCTTTTTCACAAGATACGAACAGCTTTTCTGGCTCGACGAAATTCCTTCTTCCCTACCCACGCATTGATCTATACAAAACAAGCCTAGCGTACTCTGGACCATATGTCTGGAACTCACTTCCACCGAATCTACAAAATACGAATACTTTTAAAACTTTTCACGAAACATTTGCATGAACATTTCATGTCTCAGTAATTTAATCATTCGATTAAAATGATTAGCGCCCATTCGCAAAGTTTTCTGTGAACCATACTTTGAATACATCGTCTAAACATGAAACCTACTCTGTTAAAATCGCTCATCTCCACCCCCTTTCCCCACCCTCCTCTGACCTCTCTCTCTGTAGTTTTGTTTGTTTGTTTGTAAGTTTCCTTCTGTTTCACCATCCCCCATCTAATAAGTACTTTTTATGAATAGTTTGCGTTCATTGTAGAACTAGATTGCAATGTTGCTATGTTGAATTGTCAGTATGAATGGTGTATGTTGAAATAATGTATGCATGACAAGGACAGATTGTAAGACTAGGCTTTGGCCTAAAATCTTCATCCTTGCGTATTAAAGATCAATCAATCAATCAATCAATCAGTCTCTCTCTCTCTCTCTCTCTCTCTCTCTCTCTCTCTCTCTCTCTCTCTCTCTCTCTCTCTCTCTCTCTCTCTGAATACCTCTTGTCACTCGTTCTTTCCGCTCAATTTCATGTGAAACTGCCCTGCTCCCTTGTGCAAGTGTGCACGTGATTGTTCTGTATTTCATGACGATAGACTGTCATTATCGTGAGGGTGCGCGTAATTATCAGTCTATTAGATGGGAAAATTGGATCAAGAGACCCGATCGTTTGTGTGAGTGTCTCATCTTCGTGACCTTAGAATGGCCACACTACCACGGCGCTCATACTGCCTCCTTCCCTCTCCTGCGCGCGCGCACGCCAGACACACACAGGCGCGCGCGCGTGCGCAGTACACATTCACACACACGCACGCACGCACGCACGCACGCACCTACACACACACACAACACACACATTTTACACACGCACACACACACACACACACACACACACACACACACACACACACACACACACACACACAGCCACACCCAAGCCAAGCTATTACAACCCTTGCACTGGCAGTCTGCAAGGAACAATCAAAGATTGTCATGAGGATACATTTCTGTGGAGTCTCTTGCTCGATTGTTCAATGGCGCCTATTACAGTCTGACATCGTTTTAGATCTCTCTCAGAGCCAGGGATATTCATACCATTTTCTACAGCACTGTGGGGGGATTATGCCTCCAGCAAGAAGTTTCAGGAAATTTGTAAAAGCGAGGGGAGGGGGTATGGGGGGGGGGGCTGGGTGTGTGTGTGTGTGGGGGGGGGGGTGGGGGGTGGCAACGGTGTCCTTTCCGTCACCATCATGGACACTTTCAATACCAGTTGAGGTGGAAGCTCTAAAAAGAAGCATACACTAATGGTCTGGGGCAAACTGTTTATGGTTTCAAAGTGACTGCAGGCGAAAACTGAAACGAAATTTCAATAAAAAAAAAATTACTGTATCGTCAGACCAAACAACGAACAAATTACAAAACAAACCCTTACAGTTTCACCTTTTTGGTCTTCCTCTTCAGGCAAGACAAACAACATTCAAGACAATGAAAACGAAGCACGAACAGACAGCCACTTATCTCCTGAAATTCAACGCAAAATGGATGTGGAATGGAAATGAGGCTCTGTTTTCATCGAGCGAGTGTTTGTGTGTTCGTTAATGTCACTGTGATCGACAAATGTCTGGTTTCTGGAAAAAGAATCAAGACTTGTGAATCAACGGGTGGGTGAAAGTTTGTTCAAACAGTGTATCCCCAGTGTATCCCCACACAAGTTAGTACTTGATCATACCCCTGCAAAACAATTCATTGCGTGTTCGTTCCCATTTTCAGCCTTTTTCTCTGCGTGCTTTTTCAGTTTCAAAGGGTACTGAACCACCATATCTACGTCATATAAAACTCTGTCTGACGTGCTCAAGACACTACGTGCAACGCTTCCAATGGTCAGCAACTGCTTAGCGTCAGTGGGTCAGCTGGCATTGAAGTCCTCGGCGCCCTTATGGTCATGGGACTCTCGTTGGAACGGACGAATAGTCCCCTTCTGAAGACGTATTCGTCCCTCCAACGGCAGTCCTTGACCTTGCGGACAACGAAGACTTCGATACCAGCTCGCGACAAGCACATACATGAAGTAGAATTAGCAACTGAAGTAACATCAGAAACAGTTCGTGAAAGGCCAGGGATTCAGACTTATGAGATCGATGTGAACGGCGATGATGAAGAGGACACTATCGATTTCTGTTTGGATCTCAGACAACTCTGTGCTTCCTTCATGATATAGCCTAAAGGCATAGACATCTGCTGAGTTGGTCTGAAGATTTTAGCAGCACTCTCAGTGATGCATCCATCTCAGGAATAAAACTGTGGCTCCCGTCTTCCCAACGGTGCCATAACACACTCAACAATTCCTGGGAGCACCTGGTCAGGACCGACAACTCCTGATTCAATGATTTAATCAACAACACGAGACAAGCCCTACCTTTCTGCCAGATTACTTTGCCAAGGGAACGGGGTAAACATCAGACCGAATTGCTTTGTCAAGGGAACGGGTTAAACATCAGACCGAATTGCTTTGCCAAGGGAACGGGGTAAACATCAGACCGAATTGCTTTGTCAAGGGAACGGGTTAAACATCAGACCGAATTGCTTTGCCAAGGGAACGGGGTAAACATCAGACCGAATTGCTTTGTCAAGGGAACGGGTTAAACATCAGACCGAATTGCTTTGTCAAGGGAACGGGTTAAACATCAGACCGAATTGCTTTGTCAACTCAAGGGAACGGGGTACACATCAGACCGAACTGCTTTGCCAAGGGAACGGGGTACATATCAGACCGAATTGCTTTGTCACGGGAACGGGATAAACATCAGACCGAACTGTTTGTCAAGGGAACGGGATAAACATCAGACCGAATTGCTTTGTCAACTCAAGGGAACGGGTTAAACATCAGACCGAATTGCTTTGTCAAGGGAACGGGGTACACATCAGACCGAATTGCTTTGTCAAGGGAACGGGGTACACATCAGACCGAATTGCTTTGTCAAGGGAACGGGGTACACATCAGACCGAATTGCTTTGCCAAGGGAACGGGGTACACATCAGACCGAATTGCTTTGTCAAGGGAACGGGGTACACATCAGACCGAATTGCTTTGTCAAGGGAACGGGTTAAACATCAGACCGAATTGCTTCGTCAAGGACAAACACAAACCCCATCTTGAAATGAAGACCGAGACAACTGAATTACAACGTAATTATCGCATGGACCAAGTGTCGGCTAAATGCCGATTCCATGGTTCGCGATTGGTAACAAGACAGCTTCCATTTCTAAAATAAACATCGTTAACAAGACAAGGATTCGGTGGTTATTCCGTCGGAGATCGGTCTAAGAGATAGAGAATTAAACTACAGAGTTTCAGTTTTACTGCGCTGCGGAGTAGTCCTTATACGCTACAGCACATCAACAAAGTCATGTGACTACTGGGCGTAGGGATTACAGGTTGATGAATGCATAAGTGAAGAAATAAACAAAGTATATGGAACATGCTGAGCAGATGCTTGACCTAAATCATGACATCTGAGGGAAAACACATGTACACACAAACAACTCCAAGCTAGCACTGTCCACGGTATCCATTCACCAATGTCTATATGCTGACAAGCGGGACAGAAATCAGACTCAAAAACTTCACTTATAAATAACAAATACTAATAGTAGCTATGGTGCCCATGGCAAAACATTCAGATGCCCACCTTCTGCCCTGTGTAGCTCGTGTCTGCAGTTTCAGTTTCAGTTTCATCAAGGAGGCGTCACTGCGTGCGGACTAGTCCATATACGCTACAACACATCCGCTAAGTTTTGAGACCACGCTATGCATGACTTGAAGCTGATGGATAAATGAATTAACAACAAAGATAAGAAAACTGGAGGAGAGGGTCTCGTGGCTACGACTCAGCGGATGTCTGACCTACGCATTAGCCCAACGCGCTGGTCAGACCTTGAATACCTACCTACCATTTTTTGTTTGTTTGTTTGTTTGTTTTTTGTGTAGTGGACGTACACGTGTGTGTATCAAGTGTGGGCATGGGCCCATGTGTGTGCGTGGGCGCATGTGTGTGTGTGGTGTGTGTGTGTGTGTGTGTGTGTGTGTGTGTGTGTGCGTGTGTGTGTGTGTGTGTGCGCGCGCGCAGGCATGTGTGCGCGTTTGTTTGTTTGTGTGTGTGTGTGCGTGTGCGTGCGTGTGTGTGTGTGTGTGTGTGTGTGTGTGTGTGTGGCGCGCGCGCGCGCGTGTGTGTATGTGTTTGCATGTGTGTGTGTGTGTGTGTGTGTGTGTGTGTGTGTGTGTGTGTGTGTGTGTGTGTGCAGAAGTGCGTGTGCATCTGTGTGTGTGTGTGTGTGTGTGTGTGTGTGTGTGTGTGTGTGTGTGTTTTGATATTTGTGGGTTTGTGTGAGCACACGTATCTGCATAATAGCTATATGTGTACATATCTGGGTGTATGTGTGTGTCTTTGCATGTGGGCGTGTGCGCATGTGCATGTGTGTGTGATTTGTGCGCGTATGTGTATGCGTGTGTATGCGCGCGTGTGTCGGTGTGGACGTGCACATGCACACATGTGTATATGTGTTTGGGTAAGAGCAAGCGAACGTACGCACACACGTTCGTATTGTGTGTGTACGTGTGTGTGAGAATGCGCGCACGCGCGCGCGCGCGCGCGCGCGCGCGCGCGTGTGTGTGTGCGTGTGTGTGTGTGTCTGTGTGTGTCTGTGTGTGTTGTGACTTCGTGCGCGAATGTTCAGAAAATGACCTCGTGTCTGCAGCTGTGCCAAACGAACGGGTACTGCATGCGGCAACAGTTTAGAGGATTAGATGTGAAATTCAATGGAGACGAATTAACCTCTCTCGCTACTTATTTGCTGTTTATTTCTGCCAACCTCAATTTAGAACCGTTCGTCTATCTTCAAGTCCATAGATTTAGTTGCCTTTACTGTACAAATAAAGACTTCACTTGTATTGGAATACAAACTGTACAAGGAAACTTTCCCAGTTAATCACACACAAGGAAGCTAGTTTTTGTTTTCTCTCTCTCTTCTTTGTTTTTGTAACAGCATACGATAAACAAGGAAAGCAGTATTTGTAACCAAAGACAATAAACCAGGAAGGTAATTTTTTCGCAACAGTAAACAACAAACAAGGACAGTAATTCCTGTGCCCATGTCACACCAGTCTCATGCTCTTGTTCGCTCTGCGTGCTTCGTGCCCGCATGGATACTACCAAAAGCGCCAGTTAGGAGCCATGAGTGTGTAAACGGTTTCATTTATTTTATGTGCAGGTGTTTGCACTTCGGACACGTTTGTATCTTGCTGAAGGGCCATGAGGTCAAGGTCAAGGATAATTTCACAAGACCTAACTATAATTATGATGAACTTGAAGGAGAGAGAGACGGGTGGGGGGGGGGAGAGAGGAAGGACACAGACACAGAGAGAGACAGGCAGACAGAGAAAAAGAGAAAGAGGGAGGGGGAGGCAGGGTACGAGAGAGATAAAAGATAACGAGATACGCTGCACGAAGAGAGAGAGAGAGAGAGAGAGAGGGGGAGAGAGAGAGAGAGAGAGGAGAGAGAGAGACAGAGACAGAGACAGAGACAGACAGGCAGGCAGGCAGGCAGGCAAGCAGGCAGGCAGGCAGGCAGAGAGACAGATTTGGAGACAGAGAGACAGAGACAGCAAGACAAAGAGAGACAGAGAAAGAGAGAGAGAGAGAGAGACGGAGGACAGAGAGAGAGAGAGAGAGAGAGAGAGAGAGAGACAGACAGAGATACAGAGAGAGAGATAGAGAGACTGTTTCTGCACGTGTAGTGTATAAGCGCAAGCGGGCGCGCGCGTGTGTGTGTGTGTGTGTGTGTGTGTGTGTGTGTGTGTGTGTGTGTGTGTGGGGCGCGCGCGCGCGCGTGTGTGTGTATATATATGTACGCAGAATGGAATGACAGACATATAGATACAGAGAAAGTGAGAGACAATTGACAATTGACAATGGTTTAATTGTGTATAGGCCTGTGACCCGTTACAATACCAAAGAAAACAAACCAGTAAAAATATATGTTAATAAATATATACATCTATACATACATTGTCCATTCGATCCTGCTCACATAACTGTACGAAAATATAGTTTATCTCATTTGTATCGAATTTTCCCTTCGCTTTAAAGCTAGAGAGAGAGCGAGAGAGAGAGAGAGAGAGAGAGAGAGAGAGAGAGAGAGAGAGAGACAGAGACAGAGACAGAGACAGAGAGACAGAGAGAGCGATAGAAAGACACACAGACTGACAGACAGATACACACACACAGGCAGAGAGAGAGAGAGAGAGAGAGAGAGAGAGAGAGAGAGAGAGAGAGAGAGAGGAGAGAGAGAGGAGAGCTGGGATGGGGAACGAGAGCAATTAATTCAAGTCCAATCTAAGCTCAACCAATCAACCAGTGTGTGTGTGGTGTGTGTGTGTGTGTGTGTGTGTGTGTGTGTGTGTGTGGTGTGGTGTGTGTGTGTTGGAAGGAGAGACAGAGAGACAAACAGACAGGCAGACAGACAGTCAGAGAGAGAGAGAGAGAGAGAGAGAGAGAGAGAGAGAGAGAGAAAGAGACAGAGACAGAGACAGACAGACAGAACAGCAGACGGGCAGGCAGGCAAGGAGACAGACAGGACTGCATACACATGTGC
>CM065715.1:50925653-50935653 GCA_033310375.1 Conus canariensis | reverse complement strand
ACCGCTTGTGTATTATATGTATGCTAATGTACATGTAAAGTATGAGCCAGTGAAAGTCTGTGTGTGTGATTTTATTAGGCGCCATGAGTTGATGTCTAGAATGTGGCTTGAACTGTCTAGTAGTTATAGCCGTACTCCTTGTAGAGGTAGTAGTAGTTGTTGTTGTTGTTGCTGTTGTTCTCGTTGTTGTTGTTTTTATGTAGTTGTAGTAGTAGCATTAGTAGTAGTAGTAGTAGCAGTAGCAGCAGTAGTAGTAGTAGTAGTGGTGGTGGTGGTGGTTGTGGCTGTGTATGAACAGTAGTAATAGCAGCAGCAGCAACGACAGTAGAAACAGTAGTGGTAGTGCTATCAGTAACAACTGTCATGGTAGTCGTAGCAGCTGTACTAATGTTGTTAAAGAACGACGACGATGACGACGACAACGATAATGATGATGATGATGATGATGATGATGATGATGATGATGATACCGTGTGACTTTGCTGCAGGCCTATCTTGGTGAGCCCGTTTCCTGACAATTTTTGTCCACCAAACACCTTTTCTCGCACAATCATTGGGTGTTGTAACCAACACTGACACGCTGGCACACTGACTGTCTCAGCACTAACGTAGATTTCGAGTCACCGGGGCCGTCAGCCATAGTGCTCTCCCTTGCTGCAAGGCCCTTTGGGAGGGGAGGAGGGTGCAGCTCTAAACCTACAGCATGATCCCAATGAGGCCAAATATTATCTGGAGCGAGAGATCCGAGAGACAAGCCTGAATGATCCTACTTTTATCTTTTAGTACCTTTGATATCAAACTCTCTGGTTGATTTCAACCTGTTTATGAAGCTTCTGCGTATTCAAAATCCGCCGTTGATCAACATTTAAATATACTCATCTTCCCTACTCCACCTTGTACACCTAGAACTCACAATTCTAGAGACGATTCAGTTGTTCTGACTATAAAAAAAAATCATCCATTCCAAAATGGCTACAATTTGCTTCCAGAGTTGACAAGAAAATGCAACTCGTCAGTACAAAACATCACCGAGGTGACAAAAAGTTCCATGTAGACATTTTGTGCTGCAACGTCAGTACAGGACGTCACCCGGGTGCGACACCACGTACCAGGGGTTACCTTGTAACCCTGTTGTACAAAGATCAGGCTACCATTGAGGAAGTACAGGACAAAACCAGACGGGCTGTTGGACAGTGGTAGGACGATCGCTCACCATTGTCAAGAAGAAAAGAGTTAAGAACAGATGACCTGGTGAACAAAAAAACAGCCTGGGCAGGTGGCGGGGAGGGGAGGCGGATAGAAGGGAGGACACAGAAGAGGCAGAAGGAAGTAGGAGGAGTCAGCGGACAGGCCTGGCCTTTGTCAGGAGGGTTTAGAGAGTTACAAAATGTATGGGATAGTGTCAGGAATTCCTCTGGGGTGCTTCAACAAACACTACCTGGGGCTCCAAAACAGGGAAGAGGAGGCAAGTGTTTGACCTCTATGCCCTCTACTCCCCAACTACATGCGCCTGACCCCATCCACGTCGTCACTAGTGTGTATTATATAATTATTATGCTTCACCTTTGGATTTTAAAGGGGGAAATGGTTTTTAAGACATCCTCATAAGATGAAAGAGGCACCTATCCAATACCAATGTTATCATTATGTTAGAGTCACCTTTTACTTTTGTAGATCTCTCTCTCTCCTCTCTCTCTCTCTCTCTCTCTCTCTCTCTCTCTCTCTCTCTCTCTCTCTCTCGGCACCCTGTCGGAGTCACTGGTAAGTCTGAACAGTCCTCCACAAATCGAAACACATCACGCGTACAGGTGGTCACTCCCGCTGACCTTCCCTCCTGATGATTTGGATTTGAATTACAGAACATTCCACAGAGAGAGAGAGAGAGAGAGAGAGAGAGAGAGAGAGAGAACAAACGAACGAACACACGGACGGACGGACGGACGAAATGTTGTTAACTGAGCGAAAGGAATAAGCACAAAGTCAGTGGCTTTTTAGTTTTTTATCCAGCCCGAGAGAGAGAGAGAGAGAGAGAGAGAGAGAGAAGAGAGAGAGAGAGAGAGAGAGAGAGAGAGAAGGGGGGATTTCCATCCTGTTTGATTTCAAGTTTGAAGGTCAAGTATGTAGTGGATTGTAGGTGAGACATGACGCAAGACAGCCAAAAACTGCGCTGACTTTTTTATATGTTTTCTGTAATAACCATTTAGTCTATAGTCTTCTCCGTTTCTTTTTTTTTATCTGTTTTTACCTGTTCCTATACATTTCATACCTTATCTCACTCCGTTTCAAAAACACTCATTAATTGATTATTTCAATGTTCTTTTCCCTACCTCTTAATCATCAGCCAATGAGATGATCACACTCATCACATTTCGTGTTCGGCTCATACTAATTCTTTTCTTTTTTTTTTTTTTTTTTTTGAGTCTGTTTTACTTCATTGTCTCAAGTTCAAAAACTCATCAAACCCCGCAGCTTCTGTGCTGTAGTTTGCTTAATTCATTCGTTTGGCAGACTAGTAACTGTCAACTTTCTTCTCTCTTTCATTGCATTTCCGATTGAAACCCCGCTCCTTCTGTGACGCAGACTGCTGAATTCATTCGTTTGGCAGACTAGTAACTGTCAATTTTCTTCTCTCTTCCATTGCATTTCCGTTTGAAACCCCGCTCCTTCTGTGATGCAGACTGCTGAATTCATTCGTTTGGCAGACTAGTAACTCAACTTTCTTCTCTCTTTCATTGCATTTCCGTCTGAAAAATAATTCGCCAAAACCTGCCTCTTGTAGCAAGATGCAAACAAAAGCTCTGCTGAATTTGCACACGCGGGTCCAAGTCAGCGCAGCCGCATGTCGAATCATTTCCCCTGACATGTCATCTTGTCAGGGGCGTTTTGTATTCTTTTTCTTGGTCACAGTGGAGAAATGCGATATCTGCCTGTTGTGGTAATGTCTCCTCGTTCCCCGTCGACAGACAAACCCGCCTGAGTGATAGGAATTATCGATTGACGTGTGTCATCATGCGTGATCTTGTTGACTTTTAAACATGATAAATATCCTCTTCTGGTATTTCTTTCAGGCAGTTTCGCTTGATATCTTTCCTGGCAAAAAGACACGAAAGCCAGCAAAACTTCTACCGGATAAAAAAAAAAAGCGGAGGGCTGGTCTGGAATCAATTCCCCTCTCTCTCTCTCTCTCTCTCTCTCTCTCTCACACACACACCACACACACACACACACACACACACACACACACACACACACACACACACAAGTACATGCACTCGCACGCTCACTCTCTCACTCACACGCACGCGCGCGCGCACACACACACAAACACACACACCATACAGACAGAGAGAGGAGGGTGGAGAGAGCTGCTGTAGCTTCATCATTAACTTAATTGCTTGTAAAAAAAAAAATAAAAATAAATAAATAAAAAAAGGTGATCGGATTAATTCCAAATTTGCCCGAATGCACCAGAAGCTCCCGAAACAGCCAGCGCCAAATTTCATCCTAACTGGGCTCAATGGGGGACATAATCATGGGGATTGAAAATGAAGCAGCAATAATAACAACTCAAACCCCAAAGATTTCTTTCATTTCCATCGCTTGTTATTGGCTCCCGTGATGCCGCAGGAGTTCAGCCACCGGGTACAAAAGAAGGCTTCGACAACATCGGACGACCACTTGGAACAGACAACGAACGATCTGATCATTGTTGTCAGTAGGATGAAGGTGGTGACATGGTACATGCACGATTTAGAACAAGTCTGTCTAGCAAATGAAACCAGCCGTAGGGTATTGTGCCCGTGAGTAACAAATAAGAGGTGAACAGAAGAGAGGCGAAGATAGTATCATAGACAGGACGGGGCATGTTCTTATCCAGCTCAACGAGAAAAAAAAAAAAAGAAAAAAGAAAAAGAAAAAAAGAAAGAAAACCCGCAAGAGATTAAGAGATATCGTCAGGGAGTTGTCTGTGCTGCTCAGCGAGCGACCCCAACCAGCGGAGGGGTGCGGGGGGGGGGGGGGGGGGGGGGGGAGGGGAGTTAAGTCATAGGGAAGGCAAATTATCGCCCCTCCTCCTCCTCGCACCTCCCACATCCTTTACCCCTACCCCCCCCCCCCCTCCCCCACCGTGGCTGTATTGTTCCTGTTCCACCTTTTGATTCCAAGACACTTTTCTGGCAATTACCTTTTTTTTCTTTCTGTTCCTGTTTCTTTCAGGCCAAGTGTCTGGAAGACATCGACCTCGTAAGACCAGGCTGCCCGCTGACAATGGCTGCCTACCCGGTGACAATGGTGTAATTACGGGAGGGTCGCTTTTTGTTCGCAGACAAGTGCTTTTTATTTAACTCTCCCTCATTTTGTCGACTTCGGAGGAGTCATTTTAAAGCCTGAGTAGCTCTCTGTAGAGCCAAACGTGTAATGCATACCGGTTGTCCCGCTCGCTTGCCTCCATCCCCTTAATCCGAGTTACAAAACACTACACTACACACACACACACACACACACACACACACACACACACGTACACACACACACACACGTACACACACACACACACACACACACACACACACACACATACGCACACACCTACAGAGAGACACAGAGAGAGAGAGAGACAAAAACACAGAGAGGCAGAGAGAAGGGGAGAGAGAGAGAGAGAGAGAGAGAGAGAGAGAGAGAGAGAGAGAGAGGAAAAGACAAGACAAAGCAAAACCAGACAAAAGTATTTGTTTCCGAGGACAGCAGATGAGCACAGATACCCTTCTTTACGTCTAGTCCTCGTCCTGTACAGGCATTAAACTGCTGACAGGGATTTAAAAAAAAAAAAAAAAAACACGTGAAAGCAAAACAAAATATGTATAAACAACCAAAACAAAAAGAAAAAACTCCACCAGCTCTACAGAGTATCTGATATAAAATAAACAAAAAGATGATATAGATAGATAGATATAGATAGATACACTTATATATATATATATATATATATATATATATATATATATATATATACGTGTGTGTGTGTTGAACAATATATATATATATATATATATAGATTGTTAAAAAATATTTTTAAAATGAAGTGGTAAAATCTACAAGCTTGTTTCTAGCGTTGCTATCTTCAGGATGTCTTTTGGGGCACGCCAACGATCTTTTATGGCGTGCGGGACTTGATTTCAACTCTGTGTGTGCAGGCGGATCTCATTTGCTGCACGTGCGGCCTGTGGTTCTTATTGGGGCCTGTTCAGGTGGAATGTGCTAGCAAAGATTTCCACTTGTGCCTGCAATTGTTTACAATTTCTACTTTTGTGTTCAGAGTTGCTAAGTGTAGTTTGCATAATATTAACCATTTTTCTGTGGAGCATAGATTGCATCTTTTTGAAATATTGTTGTATGGTGTTGCTCTTTTTATGATTTTCCATGATATGTTGTAGTCTATTTTTTTATCTTTGAGTCTCCAGATGTATTTGCTCAGCTCTGTTTGATTTTTGTATTTTTCATTTTTGAATGACTGTTTGTGGTTTGCGTATCTGGTTTTGAAAGTGTTTTCAGTAATCCCTACATATGTTTCTTCTTCATTTTCTGATGTTACCGTAGCTTGGTATACAATGTTGCTGTGAAGACATTTATTGCTCAGGGGGCACTGTTCTTTTTTAGTGCAGTTGCAAGATGTCCTTTCGGCACCCTTCTCTTTTATGTTGCTTTTCATTTTGTTAGATGAATCAATCATGTTTTTGAGGTTGGGCATACATGAGTATGACAGTTTAATGGTGTTTTTGTTGAATATTTTGGACAGTTTGTGTTCTTTTGGGAATGATGTTGCCAAGATTTTAAAGAATTCTTTTCCTACATTTGTTTTTACTTGTCCATCGTATGGTGGGTTGTACCATATGATCTTTCTTTTCCTATTTTTCTTAATTCTGTTCGTGTTGTTGTCTGGACTGTATTGTAGTTTGTAATTGTAACCACTTTTTTGTAATGCTTCTTGATATTCTGTTGCTGCATCATTGAATGCGTTTTCATTGCATGACAGGTTGGATAGTCTCTTGTTTATACCATTGGGTATTGTTTTTAGTATTGATGGTGGGTGGTTGCTTTTGATGTTTACGTAGACTGGTATGTCATTGGGTTTTTTGTATGGTTTGTACACATGGTCATTGAGGTCTAATGTTATGTCTAGGTAATTCACTACTTTTTTGTTTGCTTCTATTGTGATTTTTAAGTTGTGGTTTTTAAAGATTTTACATAATTCTTTTTTCTTGTTTTCAATGGTTCTTGGATTGTTGTTTAATGCAGCGAGGCCGTCATCTCTGTATAAACCGGCCTGTTTTCCAAGTTGTTTTTGGATGTTGGATAGCATGAATAGTCCGACTAGTTCACATGTTTCGGCACCATCATACGATCCCATGGTTACATCAAATGTGGAGTTTTTGCTCGTTTTTTTAATCCAAGTTTCATTTCTGCTATGGAGTAAGGTTTTTTTGGTGTGGAAAATAATCTCCATTTCTGACTCTGTTATATTTGTGTATTTGTTGGCAAATTTCAAAGCTTTGTTGAGTAGTTCTTCATCTATGGATGGATAGAAGTCTACTATGTCAAATGTAATGAACATTGTATTTCTCTGTTTGTTGAGTTTCTTAAACCATTGTATGACTTCATAGCTGTTTTTCCAAAGGTTGTATTCGGTGTTTGATTTTATATCTTCTATAGCCTTTTCCAAAATTCTCTTGCTTATTTTGCCCAGTTCGGATTTAGATGGGTTTATTAGTCTACATGTTGGGTTGTTTTGGAAGTTAGGCTTGTGGTCTTTAAGTGTTATGAAGGCCTCCTTTGTTGCTGTTGTCTCTACCCTATCACTTAACTCCATGCGATGTGCAAGCTCTTTTTCTTTTTTGCGGATGTTGCTATGTGTAGTTTTATCAGCTTTCTTGTAGTTTTTCTGGATGCTTTTGTTTAAGAGTTGAGAGTATTCGTTTGGTTCCATTTTGTAAAAATTGCTCGTTTTGTCAGCCTTTACGAATATCTTTTTATCATTTTGGATTTGTTTTATATCATTTGCTAGTGATGTTTGAAAGTTGTTATTTGATTTTTTGAATTTAATATTGGCTATCAGTCCCTTCATTTTGTCTTCAAAAGGTTTCATTTCATCTATTGTCGGAGGTGATCGCCATGATTTGAATCATAAAAAGAGCAACACCATACAACAATAAAAAGAGCAACACCATACAACAATATTTCAAAAAGATGCAATCTATGCTCCACAGAAAAATGGTTAATATTATGCAAACTACACTTAGCAACTCTGAACACAAAAGTAGAAATTGTAAACGTTTTGTCAGCCTTTACGAATATCTTTTTATCATTTTGGATTTGTTTTATATCATTTGCTAGTGATGTTTGAAAGTTGTTATTTGATTTTTTGAATTTAATATTGGCTATCAGTCCCTTCATTTTGTCTTCAAAAGGTTTCATTTCATCTATTGTCGGAGGTGATCGCCATGATTTGAATCATAAAAAGAGCAACACCATACAACAATAAAAAGAGCAACACCATACAACAATATTTCAAAAAGATGCAATCTATGCTCCACAGAAAAATGGTTAATATTATGCAAACTACACTTAGCAACTCTGAACACAAAAGTAGAAATTGTAAACAATTGCAGGCACAAGTGGAAATCTTTGCTAGCACATTCCACCTGAACAGGCCCCAATAAGAACCACAGGCCGCACGTGCAGCAAATGAGATCCGCCTGCACACACAGAGTTGAAATCAAGTCCCGCACGCCATAAAAGATCGTTGGCGTGCCCCAAAAGACATCCTGAAGATAGCAACGCTAGAAACAAGCTTGTAGATTTTACCACTTCATTTTAAAAATATTTTTTAACAGATGTTGCTCCCCAAGGGGTTGAGCACCTTCAGATTTTTTAAGAACTTTTTTATATTGTTCATATAGATATATAGATATATATATATATATAAGCAGGCAATACAAATAGATCTGCCTTCGGGAGGGACTACTATGTTTCTCTCATGCAGGTAATGAAGGATTCATGTTTTCTTAATTTTATGTTTCCATTTTCTTCATCTTCTATTCAAATCTTTGCCAGGTCATTACTACAATGACGGAAGAATTGTTAGCCTGCACTTGTTTTCCCCACACTACTTAATTGTTCAGAGATATATATATATATATATTATATATATATATATTCAATTATAAACAAAGCTTGCTTTTATGTCTTAGATTGAAGAAATAGGGGGAGATAAGCATTCATATCTGCAGTTGCAGATAATTCTGCCTAACTAACAGTAAGTGCTTGAGTGGGTGAATGGGGAATAATAAATGCTTCTCAAAATGAGCCTTCAGCAACCTTATAGTCTCCTAGGGGAGACAATCTCCAACGGGGAGGAAACTCACTAACATATAACTCCTGGTCAGATACCGGTATTTCGAAACCTGATTGTTTCTCCTCAGTGACCGCGGAAAATGGTAACTTGATTCCTCTGCCTTTTCGGTTTTAAGAAGAACGCCATCCCTGAAAAAGGCTGGTGTGCCATACCGTAGTATGTTTGTTGAGTCTTCAAGAAAAACAACCAAAGGTGCCACCTAAGAAGCAAAAGAAATTAATAAAAGAGCAAAACAAGCTACATTTTCTTGTGAAAAGTAGAAAATATAAAAAGAAAACCTCTTAAGACACAAGTGCTGAGGGCCAGTTCTTGGAATGAATCCACAAGGGACTAAATTACAATAAACTAATAAATTCCAAGGGTAAGTACCGAGCACCATTCCAGCAACTTACAGAGCAGCTTGGTGTTGCAATGACTGCAAAAAAAATTCAATTATAAACAAAGCTTGCTTTAAGGCTGTTATGAGCTGCATCCTGTAGTCTGATTTACCTCTGTTCAGGAGCAGTTATGTCCCTTGATATCTTAATGGAGTGTCCTGTGCGTGCCTGTACCCATCGTCAACACAGCGCAGGCCTCCAAGGGTGGTACAGGACTGCTCTAAAGGCAGGTGAAGACAGTGCTTCTCTGGGTCCTCCCCAGCACCTTCAGGTGTTTCTTTTTCTTCTTTGCCTTAACTAGGCTGACCCTGGAGAAAGGTCCAGTGACGGTGGGGAAAGATCCACTGACCACAGGGAAAGTCCTGTTGACAGTGGGAAAGACTACAACTTTGGATTCTCTCTTGAGGGCACATAAGACTGTATGGCGAAAGCTTGGCTGTGTCTGGAGTGGCACTGTCTTCATCTGTCCGTGGGCAGGGGTGGTTGGGTCTGTGGGGTGTGCTCGGCAGCTGGAGGGTGGTGTTTTTCGCTGGTGGGCTCTGCAGTCATGAAATACGGGCTGGTACACCAATGGGGATGCTACTTTAAGGCTGTTATGAGCTGCATCCTGTAGTCTGATTTACCTCTGTTCAGGAGCAGTTATGTCCCTTGATATCTTAATGGAGTGTCCTGCGCGTGCCTGTACCCATCGTCAACACAGCGCAGGCCTCCAAGGGTGGTACAGGACTGCTCTAAAGGCAGGTGAAGACAGTGCTTCTCTGGGTCCTCCCCAGCACCTTCGGGTGTTTCTTTTTCTTCTTTGCCTTAACTAGGCTGACCCTGGAGAAAGGTCCAGTGATGGTGAGGAAAGACCCATGACCACAGGGAAAGTCCTGTTGACAGTGGGAAAGACTACAACTTTGGATTCTCTCTTGAGGGCACATAAAACCGTATGGCGAAAGCTTGGCTGTGTCTGGAGTGGCACTGTCTTCATCTGTCTGTGGGCAGGGGTGGTTGGGTCTGTGGGGTGTGCTCGGCAGCTGGAGGGTGGTGTTTTTTGCCGGTGGGCTCTGCAGTCATGAAATATGGGCTGGTACACCAATGGGGATGCTACTTTAAGGCTGTTATGAGCTGCATCCTGTAGTCTGATTTACCTCTGTTCAGGAGCAGTTATGTCCCTTGATATCTTAATGGAGTGTCCTGCGCGTGCCTGTACCCATCGTCAACACAGCGC
>CM065715.1:50895653-50898153 GCA_033310375.1 Conus canariensis | reverse complement strand
GTAGACTTCTATGATTTAAGTTTGTTTATCTGAAACTTTTTTTGTTGTATTGTGATAGTAAATAAATAAGTGCATCGTATTCAATGCCTTGTACGGAGGGAAGTCGTGGAGGGTAGTGTGTAAGTGAATTAAGTGTGATGTAGTAGTCATGTCTATTACACCAAGGCTACCTGTGCACTCATACGCGCATAGGCGCACTCATGCATCCACCAAACATTCCACTCTCTCCGGGAATAAGGTGTCACGAATTTGCTTCTCTGTTGACACGACTGACAACAAGAAATTTAGTTTCTACTCTACTTATAACGCACACGTGAAAATCCAAAAACACAAGAAATCAGCACTTCCTAATCCTGTGTAAGCAATGGTTTCTTACTTGACCAGGCTTTTACACACACACACACGCGCGCGCGCGCGCGCGCGCACGTTCGCACGCACGCACCACCACACACACACACACACACACACACACACACACACACACACACACACACACACACTTGCACACCACACCGCAGTTCTCAATATTTCACTGCAAAATGCCGCAGCACCAGCTTTTCGTGACACCTTGGGTTCTCTGGCACCAGGTTCCAGGACTGGGTCCATGGTCAGTTCTGAATATTCTTCTTTGACGTCAAAGTCTTTCTTCTTCTTTCTTCTTCTTCTTTCCTGTTTTCACCGTCTTCACGTTTGTCCCCTAGACCTCGGTCTTCGTAACTCTTATCTGTCCTGCTCACTCGTCGCTCTCCCTTGTGTCGTGTTGCTGTTCTTCTCTCCGTTCTTGCTCATTCTCCCCTCTTCTCCTCAACGTTCAGTTTGTAAAGGAAATAAAGAATCTTCCTTGGCTCATGCCGTTATCCACCTCGCCTTTCTACCACCATGTTGACGTCCACAATGAATTCCTCTATAATCTGCATTCTTCCACATATCAGTATGTACAATGAAAGGACTATACTTCGCCAAAAAGACATCGAAAATTCCAGCAACTTCCGAGTTCATTATTACATAGTAATTATCTCCTAAAAGGCTGCGACTACGGCGTCCATACGTATTGAAACCAGCTCATAAAGTCAGTACTGTGTCTTGCTGCAATGCCATCTGGAAAAAACAAAACAAAACAAAGACTCCTGCTCTTCAATTGCCATGGGCTCGGTCTGTTTATCGTTACTAATCAAACTTCAGCTGACTGAGCACCGAGCACCCCCGTGATGCTCCGTGGTCGAAGTGAATATTGTGTCTCTCCCGTTCACTGTTAAAGAAAAGGTTCGAACTCGGGAGTCCCCACCGCCTTCAATGATTACTGGCACCTGACAATATTTACCTGTCAGTTTCGTCCTCCTTTACACAGCTTGAGGATCTGCGCAAGGTGAGGGTCCCATTGCTACTTGGCCGATTAGCGCTTTCCTTACCAAACTTTAAATCACTGTCGTTTAGAGAGCTTGGAGCCCTTTGTGAGAGGTTGTCCACGCTTGACAATTCCCACCACTTTGAAGATAATGCCTTGCATTGGCTAAAACACATTCAACGAACCGAAACTCTCTTTATCCTGCTTATACAGGAGAACACATGCAATGTAATGTTTAAGTTAAAATTGAAAAAAAAGATTCACCCGCACTAAAAACCATGCAAATATCAACGCAATATTAATCTCCACCAACTGTTAGTAGTGTGGCCCATATAAGCATGAATGTTCTGTTTCAACAGGAATCTTCTTTCTATTTCTTTTTACCCGTAGCCAGCTTCCAGCTATGTTTCACGTCATGCCTGCATATCACTGCATTAAACGCACGTGCACACTATCAGCTTGTTCTTCGGGCCATTTCATTCGGCCTGCTGCCCCCTTTTAGCGGGGTATCATCATTGAGACTGGTCCTGTCTCATTTACTTCGCATACACCTTGCCGTAACCCTCAGCATATCTCGCAATGTGTACAAAATCGCCTGATGTCGCCTTGAATCCCGGGCCAATAGTACTCTCAAGTAATCTTCTTTTGTGCCACCTCCTTTCTGAGATGGCCCGATGCTGACGTTGTTTTGTTTTGCCGACACTACTGACTTTCTGCATTGCCCACGGAAAACAATCTGCCTATTCGTCCGGCCCGTGGTCGAATTAGTGAAAGTCCAGCACAATAACCCATCCTCTTAACTCAATAGCGATTGTTTCATCCTTAAAGCCTTTCTTGGCTCATGTGTGAGCAAGACCAAACACGTTTTCTTAGCGCCTTTGTCCGTTTGTCCTGCCCTTGTCTGAAGTAAGCCAGTCTCGCTGGACACACTCCGTTGCTTTTGAAAGGGTGTGGCCACCTGAGGCCTGTACCGTCTCACGACTGGTTCCGTCTGATTCAACAGAGAGATAAGGGTTTAGGTCTTTGTGTCCACGTTCCCCCGTGATCTTCCCAATTACCAGGTTACATGGCAGCTTTGGGACAGCCAAGCCTTACAAGCCCACCATAGAATGGTATATCTATGAATAGCTGGGCTAATTTAAATTCTCCTGTCAG
>CM065715.1:50888153-50890653 GCA_033310375.1 Conus canariensis | reverse complement strand
TGGAACATCATGTAAAAAATTTGAAAGATTGAAAAAAAGAAATGTAAAATTAACAACATGACAAGAACGGTGACATGGTCTAACCGCTTTTAATCTGTCCTTGACCTTGACCCAAATACCGGGCCCGACTCGCGGAATCCCGTGCATATGCAGGAATATCACGTGCAGGAGCAGAGAGTGAGGCAGTGAGGTAAAGTGAGATGTTAAACAGACCTATCACTTTGCACCAGGTTGAACGCGCCATACGCTCTCTGAAAACCGAGTCAGCCGATCCAGATGGTCTCACTGGAGAAGTTTTTGAGTATTCAAATCACAGTAAAAAAAAAAAAAAAAAAAAAACCCAAAAAACAACAGTTTCTTGTCAATAGTTTTTAAGTGTGTTGTTAGAGGGAGAAATCAACTCGGAAAGTTTGATGACGTCAACGCTTGAACTATTGTTAAAAATGGAAAAGTCAACTGTCCTAACAATTATTGAGGCATTTCGCTTGTAGATGTGCGCAGTAAGACGTGTGGCCATTTAAGAAATATGCTGGCAGACTGAAAAGATGGGTACACGTGCACAATACTTTTTTTTTTAATGATTCATATTTCTTTCTTTTTTTTTAAAGCATAAATTACAAATAAGGACTACAAAACACATATGTAAGGTAATAAGACAATAATAATAACAAGAACAAAACATAATCATCATTATGACGACCATAATGATCATCAATGATCATTATCAACATATTCGCCATATTACTACTGTGATTACTGACACTACTGTTACCACTGCTACTACTTTTACCATCATTACCACCACCACCACCACTACTACTAGTAGTAGTAGTAGTAGTAGTAGTAGTGCTACTGCTACCGCTATTACTACTACTGCTACAAACTACAATAATAAAATGGTAACAGTTTCAGTCCCTTAATGAGCATTATATGCGTTTCTTTGTCTAATAACAGACATAAATAGTAATGACTACAAAGGACAGACAGACAGACACACGCGCGCACACACACACACACACACACACACACACACACACACACACACACACATACACGCGCGCGCGCGCGCGCGCGCGCGCGTTGTTAAATGAATGAAAACAAAATGACAGGAACGGGCAAATAAATGAAACAAACAGAGAAAACAAAGCAACTGACCATTGCCATATCATTTGGAAGCCTTGAAAAATTAATGCATTAATTCAGACAGGCACAGTATTTTAATCGACAGTCAGACAGGCTTCCGTGTTAGAGATTCTACCATTGATTACATATTTATTCTTTCTGTAGTCATTTTATTCTTTCTGTAGTCATCCAGAAGCAGTGATTGTCTAACAGAAAGTAAAACGCAGCATTCATAGATTTCAAGAAAGCTTTCGATTCTGTTTCAATATTTTTACCATGGCCAGTTCTACAGATTAAAAGAACATAGACGGAAAAGCATTTCTTTGCGTACAGAGCATGTACACATCAGTCAAAGCACACGTAAGGAGCGGTGCAAGGATATCTGTCTGACTATTACACAGTGCACGCATGGTCTTAGGCAAGGAGATCTGTTCTGCCCAATATAGTTTAAGCTACTAATTTATTAATTGGCAAAACAAGAGAGAGAGAGAGAGAGAGAGAGAGAGAGGAGAGAGAGAGAGAGAGAGAGAGAGAGAGAGAGATCATGATCCTTTTCGTGGGCAGCTGGGATGGTAGTATGCATATTGTGTGTGTGTGTGTGTGTGTGTGTGTGTGTGTGTGTGTGTGTGTGTGTGTGTGTGTGTGTGTGTGTGTGATGAATAATAGAAAACAACAACAACAGCGACAACAACAACAATAAAAGAGACTTACTTGGAGGGGAGAAGCTGAAATTTTTTTTTCAGAATTTAGTGATGGGAAAGAGTTGTCACATGCCCAGCCATTCTTGCTCCAGATAATCCAGCTCTTCACATGCCTACTTGGTCTGTACGCCAAGAAGTCGCTCGCGACTAAAATCTGAGAATTCGTGTGCGTACACACCTCATGTGATTATTCTGTCCCGCCATTACATTATCAATAAATTCAGTTAAACGTCCCCTTGCACATAAGTCTGGTTTGTTTTTTTAGCTTCAAATATATCTTGAATGTTTTTAAAGTTGTACATGTAATAAAAGCAAACTTGGAGTTTAGGCGCCCCCTACTGTTGAGAGTTAATAAAGGTTTTCTGACTGATCAGCGCTCACTTTACGATGTTACCGGGGTTATCGAAAACTAAAAGAAAGAAATATCGGTCTGGACCTGTATTTCTGCTATTTCACGTGACTTATTAAATTGACAGCCTGCGTTTCCATTACAGAGACATTTTAAAACACGCTGTCTGTAAGAGGATACAACATTTTGCGTGTGAACTGAATTACACGAGATTTGGGGACAAATTAAAATGCATGGTGTGTGCATCACTGCGTACACAATGGACTCACCTTCGTTCAACATACGATAAAACAGATCTGTCTTGTTGCGTTACTGATTTTTATGATTA
>CM065715.1:50863153-50880653 GCA_033310375.1 Conus canariensis | reverse complement strand
CAGTGTATGCTGTGTGATGTACAACATGACAGTGTATGCTGTGTGATGTGCAACATGACAGTGTATGCTGTGTGATGTGCAACATGACAGTGTATGCTGTGTGATGTACAACATGACAGTGTATGCTGTGTGATGTGCAACATGACAGTGTACGCTGTGTGATGTACAACATGACAGTGTATGCTGTGTGATGTACAACATGACAGTGTATACTGTGTGATGTACAACATGACAGTGTATGCTGTGTGCCATGCAACGTGACAGTGAACGCTGTGTGATGTACTACAATCATAAAGGACGATCCAGCAACAAGGGGTGTGTTCTGTCTGTCCTTGCAGCACACAGACCGTTAGCTCATCTCACAGGTCAGCGGGTTCTCGCTGACCCGAGAGGTAAAGCTGGTCAGGACTGGCCTCAGGGGATAGGGAGGGAGGGAGGGAAGGGGGTGGCGGGAATAGTCAGCTGCCACTGCTGGGACACACTGAGTGGATGGCCTGTGGGACGAGTCGGCCGCTGACAAAATGACAGATTGTTGACGTGACCATTAAGAGAGGAGAGGATAAGTGCCTCGACTGGCTGTCCCACTATTTTCTCCTGTTTCCTTACACGGGTCGCCCGCCTGCTGCTTACGGGCATCACAGTCACCGCAAAGGGCAGAAGTCTCACTTGGCTGGGTTGTTCTCTCATGGAAACGTGTGTGGATTTCTACGTGCAGAGCTGACCGAGAGATAGCAGCAAAGCGGGGAACGACCATGGGCACACGATCTAAACTTCAATTAAATCGAGGTTATTTGTATTTGTTTCCGTCCATCTTTATGTTTGTCTTTTGATCTACCTTGCATCCTTGGGTGGATCCTCAGGCATAGGATCCAAGATTGTCCCCTACATTTTGTACTGTTCGTATAATGTCTTCATTGTTTCAGCAACATTTTTTACTCCCCACACTTTCGTTTTGTTTCATTTACTACCCTTCGCTGGCTACTTTGGGGGTACTGTTGGATTCTTTTTTGAACCTTTGGTGGTGAGAACACCACAGTATTAGAACTGTGGTATGTGTCTATTTGACGCCAGGATCACAGACATAATCAGCCGTGTCTCCCTGATGAGTCCGATCCAACGGACGAAAGGCCTAGGAGCAGGCAATACAAATAGATCTGCCTTCGAGAGGGATTACGATGGTTCCCTCATGCAGCTAGTGAAGAGTTTTCATATATATGATATATTTTCTTAATTTTATGTTCCCATTTTCTTCATCCCCCCCCCCCTCCCCCCTTAAGTTCAAATCTTTGCCAAGTGATTACTGTGATGACGGAGGAGTTGTTGGCCTGCGCTTGTTTTCCCCCCACTATTAGATTGTTCGTCTTTGTATTTGTCTGATTTTATTCAAGTTTATAAGGCTGTGCCAGTCTTGAATAAAAGTTACTCTGAGTTAGGTTTCCTTATGGGAGCAAGAGTTACCCTACTTGTTTATTGATCTAAACTTAGTTTGACACAATCAGAAACGTAACGAGTCAAAGAGTCACCCAACCCATGAAGAGGACGAAGACATGGAGGCAACGACATCAACAGAAAGCAGCGAGTGACTTCAAATGTGCATAATGGATTTCTACTTGATGAACGACAAGGATACTTATCCTCTTTTCTCTGGATGGGTGCCCGGGTGGGAGAGGACAGCTCTCTCATTGCAGGTCGTCACAGGGGATGGCAGGTCTCCTTACGGGGCCCACACACTTCCGTCCTGCCCTGTATCACTTCCTCAGTCCAAGCTCCTCCATTCCACTGCTCACCATCTCTCTTTGCTTTAGGTCACAGAGTCCACTGAGACCTGAGTGCAAAGAACATGTCGGATTCAGCCCGGCTCTAGCAACGCTGTGGGTTGCGATCACAAGCATACTATCGCATGTGTATAATATGCCGAGCTTGTAGCACATAGGTGCATGTTACAGATACAAAGAACTGCTCACGTAAAAAACGCCTGATCGGATGCATACAGCTACCTCGCCCACCACCCTCCACCCCAGTGCCCCTTCCTCCACCCCGTCCATTCCATCCTATCCCTCTCCCGACTTCCCATCCTGCTTTCCCTCGCATGTACACTCTCCTTTCCCTGCCAGCCTACAAAACGGCTTCAATGCTATCAACAGGTGGCCCGAAGGAATGATGACTACATGGAAATGTATCTCTAGAGGCACAGTAAAAAGCGACAAAGGAGAAAAAATAACTTATGGTGGATAACATATGTGAAAAGGTAGCATGTGAACAAAAGCAACATATTATGAGGAAAGGTGACACGTGAACAAATGCAACATAAGAGGAAAGGTGACACGTGAACAAAGGCAACATAAGAGGAAAGGTGACACGTGAACAAAGGCAACATAAGAGGAAAGGTGACACGTGAACAAAGGCAACATAAGAGGAAAGGTGACACGTGAACAAAGGCAACATAAGAGGAAAGGTGACACGTGAACAAAGGCAACATAAGAGGAAAGGTGACACGTGAACAAAGGGAAAATAGGAGGAAAGGTGACACGTGAACAAAGGGAAAATAGGAGGAAAGGTGACACATGAACAAAGGCAACATAAGAGGAAAGGTGACACGTGAACAAAGGGAAAATAGGAGGAAAGGTGACACGTGAACAAAGGGAAAATAGGAGGAAAGGTGACACGTGAACAAAGGGAAAATAGGAGGAAAGGTGACACATGAACAAAGGCAACATAAGAGGAAAGGTGACACGTGAACAAAGGCAACATGTGAGGACAGGTGACACGTGAACAAAGGCAACATAAGAGGAAAGATGACACGTGAACAAAGGCAACATGCGAGGACAGGTGACGCGTGAACAAAGGCAACATATGAGGAAAGATAACACGTGAACAAAGGCAACATATGAGAAGAGGTGACGTGACCGCGAAGGTGACCATGAGAAAAAGTAACACACGGGCGAAAGGAGCACACGAGGAAAGGACGGTTGATATAAATGTGTTTGTGTTCTCCAGTCACTGAGCGGACGTGGTCGCATTCTCTCTCTCTCTCTCTCCCTCGAGAGAGAGACGCTTTGGGCCCCTTATGCCCACAGCTGACCGTAAGCTAACAGCAACGCACACTCCCTTGTGGATATAGTCTAACCATTCTTTCCCACAGGCGCACGCATGGCACGTGTTGTTGATCATACCAGTTCCAGCTCCTGGGCCTTCAGCAAAATTCACACATACTGGAAGATTTTGTTTATTACAGGCATGCGGGTCTCTCTCTCTCTCTCTCCTCTCTCTCTCTCTCTCTCTCTCTCTCTCAGTGACAAGAGGCACTGACACAGTTCTCCCTAAACGCGAGTAAAGCAGACAACAGGCCTACTATGGTATGCATTCATTCATCAGGTGGGGGGGGGGAGGGTGCATTACTGTGTTTGATTACAGAAATCGTGCTTTTCTTTTAAGTACTCCTTTCTCTGTGGTGGATTCTGTTCTCAGTGCATTACTTACATTACACACATCTGTGATTCATCGACAGAAATGCAGAAAGTGAAAGCAAAATGCACTTTTTGGAGACTGATGTAAGGATACGGTGCAGCTGGTACCGTTGGGGACCCACAGCCGCTTATTCATGCTGGCTCCATACCCTGGCAATTCTTGTCGTCCGTTGAGGGCGTACGACGTGGTTGGATTCTTTTCATAAGGGGCAAGATCAGGTGTTTCGAAACACCACTGAAGTGACTCAGCAGCGGTATAATGTTACTTCTAATGGTTGTCCTCATAAAGGCTTGACACTGATAATCCCCTATGGAATGCTGAAGCTGTTGCTGCGATGACACCAGACGATGTGGGTGTGAAGGGGGGTGGGGGGGGGAGGGGGGTAAGAATAAACGGCGTGCAAGTGATACCATGGACATGGACAGGGAGGTAAGGAAAAAAAGAAAGATACCGTAAAACAATGGCAGAGAACACACACACACACACACACACACACACACACACACACACACACACACACACACACACACACACACACACACACACACACACACACACACACACACACACACACACACACACACACACACACACACACAGAGTCAGCGGTGTAAAATGGGTATGAAGCATAGCATTTATCATCATTTGTCTTGTGTTTGCCTGCCAGACTATCATGTGGTTGACTATTTTTAACCACAAACTGTTCTTAATTTATAAGCCATATCCCCCCCCCCCCCCCTTTGCCCCCATCTTCAATTAAAAAGCATAGACAAACAAACAAATAAACATGAAGTTTTGCCCGCAAAAGGCACTTTGACCAGTCAGAGCGAGATAAACACACACACACACACACACACACACACACACACACACACACACACACACACACACACACACACACCTGAAAATAGGAGGGTCAAAATTTCAAATGCGTCTTTCAATTACGGAAAGAAGCTAACCATGACGCTGACCTAGCCAAACCTAACACTAACCCTGTCCCACATCTTCATTATCATTCTTCCTCCATAGCTTTTTCATGTTCTGACAAGTCTAGTTATAAAACAATGAACGTCTTTCTTCTCTCAACTATTGAGAAAACATAAATTTATTTTAAAGTATTTACGACAATAAAACATGCCGACATATATGAGAAAAAAAATGATACTTGAAAATGGGTTTCCAGAAATTCCCTCGGTGATTTGCTAGATTCTACACCTGAAAAATGCGTTTAAAAGCTTTAAATGAAATGTGTGACTTAAATATAGAATATCGTGATATTCCATTTTCCTAGTATTTAGTATATACATTTTCGATATTTACAGGAATTGTGACTGACAAATGAATTAAGCATTACATGTACTGGGGACTCTGACCCAAATGTCATTAAATGGAGCTTCAGATCATTCTACAACCTTGGAAGGCAACCAATGTGATTAACTACAGTTTTTATGGTACAAATTTTACGACGTTGTCTGATTTTATCTGCCTCTTTTTTTTAGTCTTTATAATGTTCTCAACCCTTGCTGGTAAACTTGTCTTTTAACACTCCACTGTCACTACTTTCAAACCTCCATCCTCCCCCCCCCCTCCTCCCCCCCCAGCCCTCCCCCCCCCCCCCTTTTTTTTTTTTTTGAAAGAGAGAGAGAGGAGTCAAATCGAGTCACAGACAGAAAGACGGACAGACACATGAATAGTGCACGTGTTTTTCGCTGATGGTCCTACTATTGCGCAGACTTCAAAACGGGGCAATCATTTGACGTCAGCTAAGTTCACTTTGAGTTATGTCCACAAGTTGTTCACATTCACTTTGAGCTATGTCCACAAGTTGTTCACATTCACTTTGAGCTATGTCCACAAGTTGTTCACATTCACTTTAAGCTATGTCCACAAGTTCACATTAACTTTAAGTTATGTCTACAAGTTGTTCACATTCACTTTGAGCCATGTCCACAAGTTGTTCACATTCACTTTAAGTTATGTCCACAAGTTGTTCACATTCACTTTGAGTTATGTCCACAAGTTGTTCACATTCACTTTGAGCTATGTCCACAAGTTGTTCACATTCACTTTGAGTTATGTCCACAAGTTGTTCACATTCACTTTAAGCTATGTCCACAAGTTCACATTAACTTTAAGTTATGTCTACAAGTTGTTCACATTCACTTTGAGCCATGTCCACAAGTTGTTCACATTCATTTTGAGTTATGTCCACAAGTTGTTCACATTCACTTTGAGCCATGTCCACAAGTTGTTCACATTCATTTTGAGTTATGTCCACAAGTTGTGTACATTCACTTTGAGCTATGTCCACAAATTGTTCACATTCACTTTGAATTATGTCCACAAATTGTTTACATTCACTTTGAGTGAATGTCCACAAGTTGTGTACATTCACTTTGAGTTATGTCCACAAGTTGTTTACATTCACTTTGAGTTTTGTCCACAAGTTGTTCACATTCACTTTGAGTTATGTCCACAAGTTGTTCACATTCACTTTGAGTTTTGTCCACAAGTTGTGTACATTCACTTTGAGTTATGTCCACAAGTTGCTCACATAAAGAAGTGGTTATTTCAGAAAGGACGACAGGAACTCTCTCTCTCATACACAGAAAATACACTCACGCACATACACATGCGCGCGCGCGCACTCACACACACACACACACACACACACACACACACACACACACACACACACACACACACATACACACACACGCACGCACATACGCACGCACGCACGCACGGACACACAACACACATACACACACACACACACACACACACACACACACACACACCACCCCCCCCCCCCCCCCACACACACACACACACAGGGGCACGGGCTGGGGCGGCAGAAAGACAGACAAGTGGACGGGCGGTGAGACAAACAGACAAATGAATAGTGCACATGTTTTCGCCTGATGGTCCTGCTATTGTGCAGACGTCAAAACGGGGCAATCATTTGCCATTAGCCAAGTGCACTTTGAGTTATGTGCACAAGTTGTTTACATTTAAGGAAGCTGTTATTTCAGAAAAGTCGACAGAAACAAACTAACTCTCTCTCTCTCTCTCTCTCTCTCTCTCTCTCTCTCTCTCTATCACACACACACACACACACACACACACACACACACACAACACACACACACACACACACACACACACACACACACACACACACATACACACACACACATCTCTCTCTCTCTCTCTCAACATATATACAAAACACACTCACACAAACAGACAGAGAGACATGCGCACACACACGCACGCACGCAAGCACGCACACACACATTACATACATACATACATACATAATACATGCATAATACATACACATACATACATACATACATACATACATATATGCAGAGAGAGACAGAGACAGAGAGAGAAACAGAGACAGACAGACACACAGACAGACACACAGACAGAGAGAGAGAGAGAGAGAGAGAGAGAGAGAGAGAGAGAGAGAGAGAGGACTGGGGCGGTCGCACCCATCCGCAACGGTAACACCTGACAGTTAAAAAGCTTTCTTTTTTCTTAAGTTTGAAATGTGTCTTTCTCTTTGAAAGGTCTGAAACGCACTCCTGCAAAAGTTAAGTTTATGAGGTTCCTAATCATGACTAACACTCGCCTTCAAACATGCTTTCCTTTACGCAAATAGTAACGCAGATTTAATCAGGGGAAATTTTTTTAACGCTGAAGTAAATTCTGGACAAGCAGATAAGTTGACAGATCCTTCAATTAATTCAATCTCCATATGTGATGGACAGAAGCCAGATTTCACAGGAAAAGTTATCAACCAGGCTTTGAAGAAGATGCCGATGGGTTCAGGGCTGCCGTTATTTGATCTGGGTGGTAAATAACATCAACTTTAAAAAGTATGGTTATGTTTAAGATTCATTTTGAACATCTTTTATCAGCTTGTAGCGTCGCAGGTTCCCGGCTGGGGGGTGGTTCGTTCGATTCCTGTCACAGTCATTTATTTGTGGGATTTTCCTGCCCTGGCCGGCTTCTACCCAGAGTTGCGTTTGCAATGGGCTCAGCTAGAACGACAGGCATCATGCTGCCGTGTGTCATCCTTTCCATGCATGTGTCTCTGAGAGTGTTGCATAAAATGCCTGACCAATTCTGCAGGTGTCTGTTTCTCTCGGGTTTGGTCGACGCTTAAAGAAAAATAAGCATAGAACACTTGTTTTGTTATGCAGTCACACCGAAATGGAACTCTATCGTGTCATCTTCATCCTCATCACTCGGCAAGAACCTCCACCTCCACCCCAACCCCCACTCCTTAAAGTTTCACAAATTCTGTGGCGCTTCATGTCCAGCTCTTACGGTAACCTCAATTCCCATTCCCTTTCTACGTCTGTGCCCTTGTTGAGTTTCAGTCGGTATTGGCTTGTTCATGGGGACCGTGGTTGGACGGAGGTTGAGGTTCAGTCGGTATTGGCTTGTTCATGGGGATCGTGGTTGGACGGAGGTTGAGTTTCAGTCGGTATTGGCTTGTTCATGGGGATCGTGGTTGGACGGAGGTTGAGTTTCAGCCGGTATTGGCTTGTTCATGGGGACCGTGGTTGGACGGAGGTTGAGTTTCAGTCGGTATTGGCTTGTTCATGGGGACCGTGGTTGGACGGAGGTGGAGCTTCAGTCGGTATTGGCTTGTTCATGGGGACCGTGGTTGGACGGAGGTGGAGTTTCAGTCGGTATTGGCTTGTTCATGGGGACCGTGGTTGGACGGAGGTGGAGTTTCAGTCGGTATTGGCTTGTTCATGGGGACCGTGATTGGACGGAGGTTGAGGTTCAGTCGGTATTGGCTTGTTCATGGGGACCGTGGTTGGACGGAGGTTGAGGTTCAGTCGGTATTGGCTTGTTCATGGGGACCGTGGTTGGACGGAGGTAGTGGCGTCCTCTTGAAGGGGACTTTCACCCACGGTAGCTCCGCGACCAAGCAATCCCTGTCGTCACAAGCTGCTCTCCTGCGTATGCTGGTTCAGAACACCACGACTAAACACCACCAAAGTGACTTGGCAGCTGTGCAGTGTCTCCTCTGGTGGGTTGCCTCATAACGACTTGACATTGACTGCTCTCTGTCGATTGCATGTGCCAGGGTTGCGGCAGGACAAGTGAAGGTGTGGCTGTGGACAAGGAGCCAGAATGAGTGGCATTGCGGCAATGCTACTGGCAAAGAAGATGACGCAGCAAAAATTTTTAAAAAATTATTTCATCAAGGGAGCAAGAGTTACCCTACTTGTTCTTAAATTACTGTTTACTGTCCCCTGACTCATTTATTTATTTTCTTTCATTCCAATCAAACCGAGGTTACATGAATTTGTTACTGTTCGTCTGCTTGTTTGACTCTATTCAAGATCGAAAAGGTTGTGCCAGTCTTGAATTGATGTTAATTTCTGGTTGTTCATTTCTGCAGTTGTTGTTGCTGTGTAGATTTGTCAGGTACAGGATATTGTGGGCAAGCTTAGAACATCCTTTTTTTTTTTTTTTTTTTTTTTTGGGGGGGGGGGGGTATCTCCTTGTGTGTTCTGTGTGCTCTGTGTTGTCACTTTTGCCAGGCGATTGGGTGTCGTCCGCAGCATTCATTTGGAGTTAAGGACGTCAATCTATTTCATCAAGGGAGCAAGAGTCACCGTATGTGTCCTTTCTTTACTGTCTACTGTTGCCTGCCTCATTTCAGACTTCCTTTAATGAACAACAACAAAAAAAATCTCCTCCTCCTAGACATCCATGCCTCAGCAGTGGTCTTACCCGCGGAGGGCGGCACCTGATCCTTCCGCAGACTTTCCCCAATGTTGTCTTCTAGCGCTCCTTTCCTCATGCTGTGCTTTGCCCCAGTGTCACCCCTTTTCCAGATGTCAGCTTCAGGCATGTACCAACTTTATTCACGTACCAGCAATTCCCATGTTCTTATTAGCGTCTAATAATAAGGAAGCGTACCTATCTGTGTATCCATCTATCTCTCTGCCTGTCTATCTATCTATCTATCTATCTAACTCTCTGTGTGTGTGTGTGTGTGTGTGTGTGTGTGTGTGTGTGTGTGTGTGTGTGTGTGTTGGAGAGAGAGAGGGGAGGCGGGGAGGGAAAGAGAGAGAGTGAGAGACAGGGAATATATATATATAATATATATATATATATATATACACACACACACACAGAGAGAGAGAGAGAGAGAGAGAGAGAGAGAGAGAGAGAGAGAGAGAGAGAGAGATGATACACTGACAGAGAACCCAACTGATAAAACAAATAGTTGATTAGGAATTGGGCAGACAAATGGTCCAGAAAGGGGGCAATCACAGAGGAGATGTTTGGCTTTGTGACTAACCCAAACACATGCACCCAGCCAGAAGAAAACCTTGAGTTAAGATACATAAACCAGAACCATACCCGTACAGATTGTTCTTATCTGGAAGTAGAGCCCCTGTGCAGCTTCTGCCCAAACCGATACAGTTAGCTATTTCCCATCTAACGGATTGTGTTCAATATCAGATTATTGATACTAAAGCATTACTTCAGACGATGCAATGTGTAAACACATCTATAGAACCTATTCTTGATACAGCTTGTTTCGCAGCTTGTGGGGTCGTGGCATTATACCAAAGTGTGGATAACTCAATGGGAATTGCTGCTGTAGACAATCTATTTAAAACGTATGGATGAAATTTACACAAATCAAGTGTAACCATGATAAATTCCCTAGGATTGTGTTAATAATGCCTGCTTATCCACAGACAACAGCAACAGAACAACATTTGCTAGAGCTAATAAAGGAACAGCAATGGGCCCATCACATGCGTGTGATTATACAGATTGTTTTATGGGACAACTAAAAAAAAAAAAAAACCTTGTAAATGAATGCCCGGTACCTCTACTGACATCGTTACTACAAAAAGAAAAAAATAGATTTTAACTGGAGCAGATTTAGATTCGATGGGCTTGTCATTCTACCAAACAAAAATAACATCAAGTACTTTGAAAAGCACCGACAACAACTATGTCCAGATTCTATTAAAAGGACTATTTTGGAGGAAAAACAGGTACAGAATCTTGGTGTCACAGTTTCTATTAAAAACGGAAAATAAAACAGCAGCAAATGTTTTCTAAAAAAAAAAAAAAAAGAAAAGAAAACAAGAAAAAGGTCAAAAAGCTGTTTACCTCCTTCTTTGTGCCACGCCCCATCTGTCTTTAAAAAATGGCGAAAGGGATTAGTACGCACCTTAGAATGTTCTCCCATGTGGAAGGTTCCTTAAGCAATAGGATCGTGGAATATGCCAACTACAGCTAGCGTTGTTAGGATGGAGTAATAAACACTCTGTGAAAGAAATCAAAGTAGGGGCAAACAGAAACAGGATGGGATTGTTGAATAAGACACAGAAACAAAAGCAGGGGGAAAATTGAATGAATCACAAGGTTTTATCCCAAACTGCTCGTGCTTGCAAAATCTCAAACAATCAAAAAGAATCTAGATCTGTTATATAGTAATCCTAAAGCAAACTGCTGTTTCCAAGGGGTCATCCTGTACCGGCAGATAAAGGACAAACGTGGCAGAAATGTCTCAAACGAACAATACCCAGACGAATTACTGAATATGGTCCATTTCTTGGATCTGGATTTAAAACATGTGCTAGAAAATGTAATACATGCGCCCAGTCTGAAGACATCGTTTTGTTGTGAGTACATGGAATAGCAGATCTTGGAAAATTAGACAGAACATCTCCTGTAGCACAGAAAATGATTATCGTCTATGTGTCAGAACGTAAAATCCATCCTGGCCAAATGTATGTCGGATTTGCAAAGAATATGAAATACAGGTGGGCTAACCATAAATGTGATATCGAGCTGAGTAAAACCAACCAAACACAGAGTGGCACATCCTATTTGGACTGAAGATCATCCTGAAACCAAAGACATGTCATACGTGAGAATCATTCCCATTGAAGCGGTCCGAACAGAGGAAAAGGTTGTTGGAAAGAGAGCTTTACTAGCAAACAAATCTAGGGTCCTGTTTCAATGAAGTCAACAAGAGGCTGGACATTGTGGCCAAGAAACAACGAATCCATTACAAACAGCAGAACTGAGGAGGATGAGTGGGGAAATGGTGGTGGGTGGGTGTATGGGGGAAAGTGAGCGTGTATGGTGTGTGTGTGTGTGTGTGTGTGTGTGTGTGTGTGTGTGTGCCGCGCGCGCGCGCGCGCGTAAGCGTGCGTGTGTGTGTTCTGCGTGTGTGCATGCGTGTGTGCGTGTGTGCGTGTGTGCGTGCACCCTCACACGCACGCACGCACGCGCGCACACACACACATACACATAAACACACGCACGCATGCATGTGTGTGTGTGTGTGTGTGCGCGCGCGCGCGTGTGTGTATGTGTGTGTGTGTATACGCGTTTGTGTACGTGTGTGCGTGCATGAGTGCGTGCGTACGTGCGTGAGTTTGTGTGTGCGTGCGTGCGTGCGCGCGTGCGCGCGCAAGCGCACGAGTGTGTGTATGTGTTTGTGTGTGTGTGTGTGTGTGTGCGTGTGTGTGTGTGTGTGTGTGTGTGTGTGTGTGTGTGTGTGAAAGAGAGAGAGAGAGAGAGAGAGAGAGAGAGAGAGAGAGAGAGAGAGAGAGAGAGAGAGAGATTGCATGTTGTTCTGTATATTTCTCTCAACACACAGAACAGTGACCTTTTCGAATGCTGCAGCAAATCTAACTGTCATTTACTTGGTATGGCGACAGCAATTTCCCCATCTCTCTCTTTGGGATAACATCTTGCCCACATTATCCGCCCCCCCCCCCCCCCCCCCCTCCCTCTCCGCCTGCCTCAGTACCTACCTGTCTGTCGTCTGATTTCTTCCCCTTCCCCCGAAATTCAGAGTTTGGCAGTTTGTCTTTTTCTGTTAGCCTGCCTGAGGCTTGTGTGTGTGTGTGTGTGTGTGTGTGTGTGTGTGTGTGTGTGTGTGTGTGTGTGTGTGTGTGTGTGTGAGAGTGCGTGCGTGCGTGCGCGCGCGCGTGCGTGCGTGCGTGCGTGCGTGCGTGCGTGCGTGCGTGTGTGTGTGTGCACGCGCGCGCGCGCGAATACCTGTTCCTGTTACCTTCACTTGATTTAGCTAAATTAAGCGCAGAAAGGCAGAGAAGCTCAAGTAATGTTTGTTTGCTTTTGGCGTTTATTCACTCGTTTGTTGTTAGACTTTCTGAATTTAGAGAACTGACAAGTTTGCTTGAACGATGTACATCTGATTATATCCTGATCTGAAGAGACAAGTGACTCTGTGTTATTCCCGCTCTTGTTTTGTTGTATTGAGTGTTGTTAGAGAGATATAAAAAAAATGCGGTTGGGCAGGAAAGGTCAAAGCTATTACAAAGAGAGTGCCTGACCGAGCGATCAAACGTGCTGCTAGTTGTTATTGTACTCTGGGAGCATGCTCGGTTGAGCACTATTTTTCTCGAATATCACTTTTTTCCATTGATTAACATTTCTCATCAGTCAACATTCCTCAATGCCATCTTTCATGTCACCTTCTAAATACTGGCCACTTTTTCCTCACATGTCAGTTTCTATCTTAAGTCACCATTCGTTATTGTCATTTTACTTACATGTCACTTTATTCCTGTGTTCCGCCTAGGCTTAAGGCTGTGTCAGACCAATTGACATAGGCTAGAATACCAAGGTTACATCAAAATCTTGTTATGCTCAGCATAGTTATGCGGGGATTGTCTTCAGTTGTGACAAGCTCCTAGCATAACATTATCAGTTTCCGAAATCCCCCGAAGTCGGAGTGTGGCTGCCCACGTGGCAGGGTAATACAAAACGGTCACACACGTAATGTTCTCACCCCAGCTGATGTATTTTTTTTACCATAGTGTTCAAGTACTTCAGCTGTTTGGATGATCCCTGGAGTCTCTTTGCCAGGGTACGACAACAACAACAACAACATTCCTGTGTCACTTCTTCTTATGTGTCACTTTTTTTCTAATGTGTCATCATTCGAGATAAATCATTATTTCTCATACATCACCTTTCTTCACACATCTCTTTTGTCACTTTTTCTTGTGGGTCACCTTTCCTCATATGTCAGTTTTTTTTTTTCTCACATGTCACCTCTCCACAGGTGTTACTTTCCCTCATGTCAGCCGTCTTGATGTCATTTTTAATGACGTGTCACCTTACCTCATATATCACCTTCCCACATATGTCACCTTTCCTCATATGTCATTTTTGCCACATGCCACCTTTCCTCATAATCATTTCACTTTACCTCGTTGATTATTTGTCTCTGTTCTAATATGTGACTTCTCCTTTGTGACATTTAGTTGTTGGTCACTCTTCCTTGCCATATTTCTTCAACATTCTTGGGTCCTGTTCGGTAAGCCACTGGACCACATGAAGACCTGTTGTCCACAGTGAAAAGAAGGAAAATAAGATGGTATGATCAAGTATCAAGATCCACAGGACTTGCTACAATCATTCTCCAAGGAACAGTGCGAGGGGGGAGAAGGAGAGTAAGACAGAGAAAGAGATAGGAGGTCACATCAGTGCGTGGACTGGCCTCACACTCAGCAGCTGCCTTAGAGCGCCTGAAAGCTGGGGGGAGTAGATGAAGCTGGTTGCGAAGTCTTCTGTGGCGCCACAACGATATTTAAGACTACGTGATAGGTGATAGGTGATAGGTGACAGGTGATAGATGCATTTAACACCCTCCCCCTACTCCTGACCCCTTTCAAGCCCGTACTCTCCTCCCCCCCCCCCCCCCCTCAACGTCAACCTCTCTTCAACGTCCCACACCTTTTCTCCCTCTGTAGAATTTTAGGTGGAATACAGTCATATCAGCGATCAGTTGCAAAGTTCACAGAATCCGGTAAATCATTTAGTCCGGAATTGATATTAGAGTCAATCATTGAAACACTGAAAAAAAAATCGACTTGCTCTTCTGCACAAACAAGTTAATTGTGAAGTCGAAAAGGAAATCCTTCACAGTTACGTAAGTTTCAAAGTGAGGTGACTGTAGGCGGAAACTGAAACAAGTTTCTAAAGCACTTTAAAGTAAATGCACCTGCGACACAGTTGATGTTGCTTATCTTGCCTGAAGAAGACCTAAGAGGTCGAAACGCGTGGCGTTTTGTCTTGTAACTTGTTTGTCCGTGTTAACTGGCGGATTTACTTTTAACTGCTTTTGAAATGTAGTTATGATACACCGGTACTGGTTCCCTGTGACCAGAAATGATACCATGGTCTGTCTGGCAGATAACGTGGTCTGAATTCCCCACTCTCCTTGGCCTCTCTGGAGTGGACGCTACTTGCTGACTGCAGGGCTGGAAATCAATCACAATCGAGGGTAATGGCTGACCAAGGTCCTGCGCGCTGTGAAGGACAGCTGTGTACGTGCGAAGGGCAGCACGATGAAGTCCTTGACCCGTTCGTGGTCAGTATTATGTGAGAGGCAGTTAAACTTGTTCAGCACGCTTCTTAACGTCCATGGTGTGTGTGTGTGTGTGTGTGTGTGTGTGTGTGTGTGTGTGTGTGTGTGTGTGTGTGTGTGTGGTGTGTGTGTGTGTGTGTGTGTTTTTAGTCTGTTTCAATGTGCATGGTGTTCTGTCTAGTTCCCTACACACACACACACACACACACACACACACACACACACACACACACACACACACACACACACACACACACACACACACACACACACGTGACCTTTTCGAATACTGCAGCAAATTAAACTGTCATTTACTGGGAACGGCGACAGCAATTTCCCCCCATCTCTCTCTTTCGGATAACATCTAACTCACATTAGCCCCCCCCCCCCCCTCCTCTCCGCCTACCTACGTACCTACCTGTCTGCTGTCTGACGCCCTCTCTCTCTCTACCTCCTCATACCCCCGAAATTCAGCATTTATCAACTTGTCTTTTTCTATCAGTCTGCTGTATCGTCGTGTGTGTGTGTGTGTGTGTGTGTGTGTGTGTGTGTGTGTGTGTGTGTGTGTGTGTGTGTGTGTGAGTGTGTGTGTATGTATGTGTGCGTGCGTGCGTGCATGTGTGCGTGTGTGCGTGTGTGCTCGCGTTTGTGTGTGTGTGTGTGTATGCGTGCATGCGTGCGTGCGTGCGTGTTTGTGCATGCGTGCGTGTTTGTGTGTGTGTGTGTGTGTGTGTGTGTGTGTGTGTGTTTGTGTGTGTGTGTGTGTGTGTGTGTGTGTGTGTGTGTGTGTGTGTGTGTGTGTGTGTGTGAATAACCGATTGTCATCCTTTGTTCAACAGAATCAGATTTTATTGGAAAATCAATCTGGTGAATCAGATTTTATTGGAAAATCAATCCGTTTCCGAAAACATCATTCTACTGTGGACCATGTGTTTATACTTAAATGTTTAATAGATGTTTTCCGGAGTCAGAAGAAAAAGTTGTAATGTGCATTCATTTATTATAAAAAAAAAGGTTTTGATTCTGTATGGAGGCATGCATTATGGTCTAAACTCATAAAGGAAAAAATCAATGGCAAAATCCTGCGAGTCATAATGAATATGTACAGTAATTTGAAGTCTTCCTTATTATGAACAGCAATTTGTCAGACTTTTTTGGGAGCCATAAAGGTGTTCGTCAAGGTGAGAATCTTTCTCCTGTAGTAAATGCTTTGTATTTGAATGATCTTGAAGGTTATCTGAAAGACACTGGGTGTTCACCATTAGAAATAAGGCTTTCTTTGGATAATGATACAGCGAATTACGTCAAACTTTTTGTCTTGTTATATGCAGATGACACAATTATATTTTCAGAGAGAAAAGTGGGATTGCAAAAAGCACTATATTCATTGCTGTTATGTTGTAATAAGTGGAAGCTAACAGTTAATGCTTCTAAAACTGAAATAATCGATTTGCTATTCCAAAAGAAGAAAGGTTATGTAATAAATGTGACATGTCTGCAATAGGTGATGAATATTTCATTTTATCATGGAATGTTCATCATACGTTACTTTGCGCAACACGTATTTGCCAAAAAGATTTCTCTCTCCCCAAAATCTGTCTATAATTTTTGTCAAATGATGTCTTCTACTAATCGAAAACAAATGCTTCTATTGTCAAAGAATATTAGATTATCTCAAGTGTTGTAAATTGTTGGTCTATGTCAGCATTGACTAGCAATTTATGTTTTATTTTGGCTTGTTTGTTTTCCTTTTTCTGTTATTGCTTTAAACACACCCTTCCTCCATACCCCAAAAGGGGCAAAAGGAATAAATATTGTATTGTATTATATTGTATTGTATTGTATTGTATTGTATTGTAGTGTGTGTGTGTGTGTGTGTGTGTGTGTGTGTGTGTGTGTGTGTGTGTCGCGCGCGGGCGCGCGCGCGCGCAAATATGTTTCCTAAGCAAGGAAGCTCAACTAGATTACCTTGAATTTTTGCTTTGCTTTTGATGTGTATTAACTGTTTGGGTTTTCTTGTGTGTGTTTGTTATCATACTCTTTAAATGTAGAGATTTGACAAGTCGGCTTGAACAAGGTACATCTGATTATGTCCTAAACAGGAGTGAAAAGTGACTCGGTTTTATTCCCGACTCTTTTTGTTGTATTGAATGTTGTTATGGACACATGAAAAATTTGTTAAAAAAAACTATTTCAAACTATTTGAAACAGAAACTATTTCAAACTGATTTGAAGCAGAGGTCCTGGCTACGTGGTCAAACCTGCTGCTAGTTAGTATTGTACACTGGGAGATGGTTCGGTTGATCACTGTCTCTTTTTTTCGATTATCACTTTTTTCACTGGTTAACATTTCCAGATAGCAAGAGTCGTTCCATACGAGTTGGCAAGTATCGTTAATCCTGAGAACATCAGATGCCAAGTGTTGTCCTTTCTGAGAACATCGGGTGATAAGTATCATTCATCCTGGAACATCAGGTGACAAGTATAGTTATCCTGAGAACATCAGGTGACAAGTATTGTTTATCCTGGGTACATCAGGAGACAAGTATTGTTTATCCTGGGAACATTGGATGACAAGTATTGTTTAACTTGGGAACATTTGGTGACAAGTATTGT
>CM065715.1:50855653-50858153 GCA_033310375.1 Conus canariensis | reverse complement strand
TGTGCGTGTGTATGTGTGTGTGTGTGTTGTGTGTGTGTGTGTGTGTGTGTGTGTGTGTGTGTGTGTGTGTGTGTTCCCTTCAGATTCAGTTGTCATCGATAATTGCGTGTCTGCACAGAAGCCCCGTCTGCGTGGTGTTCCCCAAGGCTCTGTGTTGAAACGTGTGTTATTCACTCTTTACTTCCTTTTGTCTGAAATATTTCAGCACGCGTTTGTAACTTTCATAAGAGTGCAGCTGACATAGAGTTGTCCAAAAGTGCACCACCTAATTTACGTTGGGTTGCTCGGTCTAAGTATTGCGCTATACATCGATAATGCTCCCTCCTGGGTAAACAGCAATAAGCTCATGCTAAACACTGACAAGACAAACTTGATGCTTGATGGCACTCTTTCGAATCACACCGGCAGGCAGTAGGTTGATAAACAATGGTGGTGTGTACCATAGTATTAGTTTTATACCGACAGTGAAATATCCGGGAGACAAACTGACCAGGCATTTTCTATGCAGGATCAGATCAGCAGCGTGTGCGTAACGCGTCGTTCTTGGAACTTCGCGATGTTTGTCAGTTCATAAGAAAAAGCTGTAACAACATTTCTATAGATGCATTTGAACTAGTAAGCATACCTCAAACAAGTACTTGTGTATCCACACAATATGCACATCTGCGTACATACATGCAACCATTCACATCATCCATCATCATCATCATCATCATCGTCATCATCATCATCATCATTATCATCATCATCAACATATTGCTAGTCTGAAAATGTTCTTTAAATTATGTACAATATTAATTTGCGAATAAAAAGTAAGATTGTACAATTTTCCTTTCTCTCCTTCGACTTCCCAGAAGTCTTGACTCTCGACTCTTGTCACCAAACACATATGACATTAAAAAATCCAAAAAGATAACGAAACCTTGATCGCCATTGGGTATTACAAATGTCTAACGTCTTCTTCCTTGACTGGTATACGTGACATCTTAAATATAATTCTTGTAGATTTGTCTTCATCAGGACTGTACGAAATGCAATATAACGTATATACATGATTTCCTAAATTGCAAGCAGTAAATGTGTATATGTTTGGACAAAAAACTTTTTGTATTGTTTTGTCCTATATTGTACTGTATTGTACTGTGTTATTGTGTTTTGTTATATTGTGTACTGCTATTCTGTGCTGTTTTGTGTTGTGTTGTATAGTAATGTAAAAATTGTGATTTAGCATTGGATTGTGTTATTATGCGTTCTTTTGCATCACTTGAATCTTATTTTGCATTGTATTTATTTTGTGCAATGTTTTTTTGTGTATGTAATGCTTGTATTGAGATGCTTTGCATAGCACTGCAATGTATTATATTGTTTTTACTTTTAAAAAAATGTTATTTTAAAACATTTTTAAATGCCTCACGCTGTTATTTGTGTGCTATGGCAGAACTCTAAGTATTCTGGGCAGCTATTGCTTCAGCGAGCTGACATAGTCTGACGCAGAATGTAATCATGGAATGCAATTGAGAGATGGGGAAATTGGAAAACCACTGACGCGATGATTCAAGTCCATACAGTGAAACATTTTCTGACGTAATCAGATCAACATCAAAATAGACCTAAGTGCATGAAGCAAGACTCTGGACGGAGATCAGTCCGCACACCCACAGGCAATGGGAGAAATCTATTCTTTTGCTTCACTTTGAATTCCTCGTGCATGAAATGTGTTTCTGAAAGTTGTTTGTTCCCGAGTGCAGTCGATGAGAGTCCAGACTAAGAAGGCTTTATATATACTTATACACTTAAAGCATAACACACCACACACACACACACACACACACACACACACATGCACGCACGCACGCACGCACGCACGCACGCACGCACACACACACACACACACCACACACGCACACACACACACACACACACACACCACACACACACACACACACACACACACACACACACACACACACACACACACGTCCTCATTCTGATTTCCTTTCCATGTACCATGTCCGTGGTGTTTGCGTCAACGTCATTGGTGCCCAGCAAAAGTCAACGTCCATTGGTGCCAGCAAAGTCAACGTCATGTGCCAGCAAAGTCAACGTCATTGGTGCCAGCAAAGTCAACGTCATTGGTGCCAGCAAAGTCAACGTCATTGGCTGCCAGCAAAGTCAACGTCATTGTGCCAGCAAAAGTCAACGTCATTGGTTGCCAGCAAAGTCAACGTCCATTGGTGCCAGCAAAGTCAACGTCATTGGTGCCAGCAAAAGTCAACGTCATTGGTGCCAGCAAAGTCAACGTCATTGGTGCCAGCAAAGTCAACGTCATTGGTGCCAGCAAAGTCAACGTCATTGGTGCCAGCAAAAGTCAACGTCATTGGTGCCAGCAAAGTCAACGTCATTGCTGCCAGCAAAGTTGTGGGGACTGTGCCAGAGTGGACGGACCAGCTCACGTAGTCACAAGGAGAACACAAACTCACACTGGGTCCTAGGCTGAGTA
>CM065715.1:50825653-50838153 GCA_033310375.1 Conus canariensis | reverse complement strand
GACAAGCCGGCCGCCCGGGTTTATAAAAGCCCTGAGGCAGCTCAATCTCCTCGCTTCCCTGGTATGTCTTTCTTCCCCCACCCGATGATTACAGACAACGAACAATCGAACGTCTCGGGACGAAAGCGAAGGAGGAGGAGGAGACAGAGAATTACGGGCAAATTAATGATTGCCATGGGGTGTTTAGGGTCTAGGTGTTTCTTTTCTGTCACAAAAGACAAACACAGATACGCATGTAGACCACATGCAAGCAAGCGCGCGCGCACACACACACACACACACACACACACACACACACACACACACACACCACACCACACCACACCACACCACACATGCACGCGCGCGCGCGCGCGCGCACACACACACACACACACACCACACACACACCACACACGCACGCTCGCACGCACGCTCGCACGCACGCACGCACGCACCCCACGCACGCACACACACACACACACACACACACCACACACACACCACACACACACACACACACACACACACCATTCAACGTACATTAAGATGGACAGAAAATCAAATATGTTGATTTGTTTTCTTTTTAATAGAGATTCATGAATGGGTATTTCAAGCCTATAGATACCATCGGTGTACTGGATAGGGAAGACATGTTCATTCAAACCCAAATATCCTCATTTTGTTGAGGGAGTATGGCAGTTGGTCTGTGTGAGAGAGAAAGGAGGGAGAGTGGGCTACTGTTGGGGAGGAGGGGAGGGGGGTGAAACTGACGTCATGTTGGAGTGTGGTGTGATTGCCGGGGGCTCCATTCTACTCTGTTCCCCTTCTGTCGTTAGCTGGGAAAGTCCATTGTGTAAATGGTTGTGTGTGTCGTCATTGCTTCTCTCTTCCGTCTCTTCTGTCCCCTGTTCTTCTCTCTTCCCTCCATCTCTGAAACATAACCTGGCGGATTAGCCAACAAAATCAATATCATCTGCAAACTTCTGCTTGAAATGCTGTAGGGGAGAGTTGTTTTTTTTTACTGTCCGTCTTCGTCTGACGTGCTTGTGGGTATACGTCGCCTTTGATGGTGCGCGTGATTGGTCTGCCAGTCTCGTTCTTCTATTGCTTTGGCTCTTTCCCACAAAGTGACTGTCTGGAGCCAATGTAAATATGCTGGAAAAACTGGATAGCAAAACAGTTATTCCTAGTCAAAGATGTTGTCAATGAAGCTACCGGCCTGTACTCCACAAATTACAGAGCTGAAGCAGAAGCCCTGAAAACAGCAGCAGCCCACATCGAGGTCAGCCCCTACGCCAGCCACAACGTTGTCTTCCTGACCGACGCCCTGTCCATCTTGCAAGCCCTTCAGTCCAACAGAGATCCAGAGCTCAACGATCTGTCCTCATCTCTCGCCTCCTTCTGCACAAGTCACACAGTCACCCTGCAGTGGATTCCCTCCCACTGCAACGTGCTCGACAATGAGACTGCTGACTCCCTGGTAAAGGAGGGCACTACAAAGGAGCAGATGGACAGATCTACCAGCTACACCGAATCCAGGGCCATCATCAAGGCCAAGCTGCAGAACAAGTGGAAGCAGCAGCATCCACGCCACAACAGAGCAGACCCGTACTACCTGCTGACTCGACGAGAGCAGGTAGTCATCTTCAGGCTCAGGACAGGCCACAACCGCCTGAAACACCACCTATTTTCTAAACTCCGCATCGGCAACACAGAGCAGTACCCCTGCAGAACAGACAGCCAGACAACAGAACATCTGCTGCAGTCCTGCCTGCTCCACCAAGCGCTTCGAGAGAAAACCTGGCCCGACCCAATACCAGTGGCCCGGAAGCTCTACGGAGGACTGGAGGACCTGCGACGTACTGCCACCTTTGTTGAGGAGACGGGGGAATCCATCTAAAGACATGACGAACGAGACAACAACAACAAGATGGAAGTTTTCTCGATTATAAAACTGTTTCTGAAAAATATATCACTGTAAATTACCTCGAGTTCATGGGCTGTATGTCATCATTAAAAAGGTATTTAAGAAGTGCAAATATTAAAGTAACGAACAATAACTGTAATCTAAGAACGAAAGCACTGCAAATAATATCAAGCGTTAAAAAGGGATCGAAACTTTTTTTTACAGCACTCTCATCGAAAAAATAACAATATTTGATGTAAGCTCCTTTGCAAAATGGGAAGATAAATTAAAAATTGTGGTAGACTGGAAAAAAACAATGAAACAAGTGAAACAAATTAAAGAAATTAAATTAAAATGGTTCCAAATAAGAATTTGTCACAATATTTTGGTTACAAACTGTATCTTAAAGAGGATGGGAATTCTTACCACGGATCTGTGTACATTTTGTGAATCCGACACCGATTCAGTTCAGCACTACTTGTGGCAGTGGCAGTTTGCGAAACATTTCTGGGGGGAACTAGAAAAAAAAAAGATGTGAACATTGCAGCAGAATGGAGTTTTATGTGGAGCTGGTTCTATTCGGAAATGATGAACATACAAAAACTGATGAAGTTTTTGAACACATTATCTTATGGGTTAAACATTATATCTACAGATGTAGAATAAACAAAATAAAACCTACTGTCAAACATTTTTTGAGAGAACTTAATAATATATATAGGGTTGAAAAATATATGCATTATTCAGAAATGAAATAGATGGAATTTGATAGAAAATGGTATCCTTATGAAAAACTAACTGTTATGTCTAATGGAATGAGTTAGACGAGGAGGGAAAAAGAAAAAGAACGAGTAAAAAGTAGTCAGGGGTAGTAAGTAGCTAATGGAATTTATGAAAATATGTGTATGCATGTGAAAAAAATTCTGACTAACCGCTTTACCCTATTTGGCCAGGCATACTGGACGTATTCATTCCTCTTGTGCCTCATGAACGAGAAAGAGTTAAGGTTGTACGTTTGTGACCTTTCTCTTTTCTTTTATTCTTCGTTGATATTCAATGGACTATTTGATTTTTTTTCATGTTTTTATACCTTTTTTTGTTCCTTCTTACCCCTATTGCCCCCCTTGATTTATCGTACCATTTGTTTGATGTTTATTGTATGTTGATTATCCCTTTTGTTATCAATGTTGGAAAATCATTAAAAAAATTTTTTTTTAAATATGCTGGAAGGACAGCTGTGCGTTTGTTTCTTACCAGCTGCTGGACAGACAACCAGATGGGAGACGACACTGGGTTGACTCCCCGTGGATGGCACCAAGAAACGTCTCCCAGCGCAGAGAATGAGTTAAGCGCAGAGGAGAACGTGATAGGCTTAACATGGAGTGTGATTGTCTTGTCATCATTTTCTCCTTTATTCTCCTTTTTTTAAAAAATCTTTTTGTTGACTTCACTTTGTCCTTTGCTTCAATTGGTCTGAGACCTCCTTCATCTGTTGTTTCTTTCTTCCGTTCCCTTTTTTTGTTTTGATATTACTTTCCCTCATTGACGCCTCCTCTTTAACCCTTTCTGTTCCCAGCTCGTAGGATCTATAGACTGCTATCACAGGAAGGAAACAAACAGTTTGGAAATCAGTCTTCTTACATCAGGGTAGACAGGGACGACCGTTTCTCCCAATGTTTACGTGATGTTTGGAAATCATTTGTATTCATTGGGGGTAATTTGGGCCAAACTTTCTTCATCAATTTCAATGTTGACGTTTCTCTATATCATTTGTTGCGTGCTTTGTCTAACGGGTGATTTGTTCCCTGTTATGGAGTCATCTGAAGTATGGGAACAAATGTTCTTTCTTCAGCAAGCGGGATATGCATATATGCATCTGTAGCGCATAGTATGTAAGCTTTTTTAGTTTAGCGAAATTGCCAGAAAGGTGATGCTTTTATGACATAAGTACCCGAACTGTTTAACTCATGAACTAAGTAAACGTGTTGCATAGTACGCAAACTAAACAAGAAAAGTATTTGTGTATAGTACACTAAACAGGCAAAATGCATAAAAGAGTTACATTTTCATTTTGAGTTTACTTACCTGAAGTTCGGGTCGTTCAGATTCTGTTGTTTGAGTGATTTGTCTATTTTATTAAAGAACCCCCCACCCCCCATCCCCCCACCACACACACACACACACACACACACACACACACACACACACACACACACACACACACACACACACACACACACACACACAAAACGGTCTGATGCAAAGATTTTAAAGAAAAAATATTAGGCTGTAAATCTATGTTTGCTTCAATATTACTAACAAGGAATGGAATAATTAAAACAAGGACGAAAGGAAAATAAACGAAATACGATCTTTGGTATCTGGAACCATGAGCTGTCTGATGGTCGTGTCATTCGGTTGGCCTCTTCCAAACTTCACAGACAGAATTCCCACCTTTCTTCCAACTCAAGCTCTTGACTTCCATATCCTGCACAGTCCCACAGCAAGTTAGCAAGTCTCTCTGCCACAGCCCAGTGTCAGTACAAACGTTATTGTCTTCATATGTCCAGGGGTTTCCTTCAACCAGCTTGCCACTGTTGAGTCATGCATCTCTCTTGCTTCTGCATATTTTGCACAGCCTTCATTCTCTGTGCTGTGAATTGTTCACTGCGTGCCTCTAGCACTGGATTGACACGCTAAGAGTCCGCTGAACAGTTTGCAAACCTTCTCGATCAAAACTAAGTGGCCATGTTGTTCTACCCTGTAACACAACAGTCAATGCACGGCTGGTTGTACTGTCCCTTGTTTCCGTGTCGTGGATCTTTGTGCTGGCCCGGTCGGTTGGCCTGTCCTACTGTCTGTTGCTGTATTGTCCTGTATGGCTGCAATTCAATGGCCTGGTTTCTCAACGTGACGTCTTGTTGAGTTAAGACATCCCAGTGTGTTGTGTGACTGGCTAATCTGTGTGGACAACTTTTTCTGTTATAATAATAGCCTACAACTGTAGATGATCAGTTTACTTAGTGCTGCACTCGAGGACCTGCTGATTGAAATGTTATTACGTTTTACAGCCAGTGTCACTCAGAAGCCAAACTGCTTAATTCGCGAAGTAGACAGACTGCAGAATGATACTTCAACTGCCACTTCGCATCTTGCCTTTTTCGAACACTGGAAGAAGAAGAATTGTTTGCTTAGTTCGTGAAGTATGAGACACAATTGCTGACGGAGGGGGCGGACTTCAGTTTTGCTTAGTTCCTGAATTAAGAAAATTCATGTACGTGTCAAGGTGTGGTTGGGAGATGAGTTTGTAAGTGAAAAACAACAAAGAAGAATACATGAAAGATTCCGAGCAGCGCAGGACGGAAAGTATTCAAAATCTTTGTCAAGGGAGATGAAATAATTATCATATTATAAACAAAGAAAAGATTTATCATACAGTTCAGAAATAAAAAAAAATATAATTATGTAATTTTGACCAAAAAAATCTTCTATAATTCTGAACTGAGGAAATAATTCAAAACATTTCATCATAGCTTTTGAACTGAAAATTCATTCAAAATTTGGAGCAAAGAGAAGTAAAAAAAAAAAAAAAATCACCCGAAAAATCTGAAAAAAAAAATACAAAGAAGAATTCATGCGGTATATGGAACAAAGAATAGAACAGTTTTTCATTTAATGTAAGAAACTGAGAAAAAAGGAATACATTTATAACTTTGACGAAACAGAACAGTGCTGTCCTAATTCAACATTGACTTAGAAACGCTCTTTGGCATAAAACAGTGTGATGTAACTAAGTGATCGTTCACTAATTCGTCCTACGGCCATCATTTTTGGCATTGAAATCCAGGCCCGGAACCCATCTATATACAAACCATTTTACTTGTATGTTTCATTGATTTTAGGGACACAGTTTCTGGTACTTTCTCTTTTATATCATTTGCATTTCTGATTGTGGATAGTGCAACTGTATGTGTTGTCCGCCTGTGAAAGTGTGTGTGTGTGTGTGTGTGTGTGTGTGTGTGTGTGTGTGTGTGTGTGTGTGTGTGTGTGTGTGTGTGTGTGGTTCCAGATCTTCGTTATATATTGATGCACTGTCAGTCATGAATGTCTTGTATGCCCCCACCCCTCCCCCTTACTCCCTCACCTATCCCATCCCCTCCCATCCAATTCCTCGAGTTCCCTGAGAGATCAAGTGGTCCTTAAAACTTTTTTGAGTTCTGATTAATGGAAGACGAAGACGTCTGCAAAGAAACGCATTGAATACGGTCACACACTGCACACACAACACACACACACACACACACACACACACACACACACACACACACACACACATACACCACGCACCACCACACCACACCACACCAACACACAGCACGCGTTTTTTTGGTAAGGTTCCGTATCGCAAATACTGCTCTCTCTCTCTCTCTCTCTCTCTCTCTCTCTCTCTCCTCTCTCTCTCTCTCTCTCTCTCTCTCTCTCTCTCTCTCTCTCTCTCTCTCCCCAACAAGGGCTGGGTGGGAAAACAAGCATTCATATTTGTTTATCTGATATACCCTGCCGAAATAAAATTTCGTTTGTTCGCTCGTTTGTTCGTTCTCTCTCTCTCTCTCTCTTCTCTCTCTCTCTTCCTCTCTCTCTCTCTCTCTCTCTCTCTCTCTCTCTCTCTCTCTCTGTGACTCAGACTGAAGCACATACAAAGAGAGAGCGAGCAAACGTACTTGTGTGTTTTCGCTGCGCGCGCGCGCGGCGCGCGCGCGCGCGTGTGTGTGTGTGTGTGTGTGTGTGTGTGTGTGTGTGTGTGTGTTTTGTCTGTCTGTCTGTTTACATGATCCACCCTTGGATGTCGGCTAAGCTGATTGTTGATCAACTTCAATCAATTCGTCATCCTGGCGATAGATGACACCCATAGGTAAACAGTGACAGGAAAAAGCTTCACATACTTGTTATGGTCAGTCACATCTGATCACTGGCCGGGGAGGTGACCAACCAAAAGGTGACCCACTCACATTTCATTTTACTTTCGCCCAAAGCCCTGCCTACAGATATGGCCAGACTCGTACTCAAACACACACGGACATGGACTGCTATGCACATGACAACACAAACGCCCAGCTATACACATACACTCAAATCCACCCCTTCGCCTACACATACATCTAACACACACACACACACACACACACACACCACACACACACACACGCACGCACGCACGCACGCACGCACGCACGCACGCACGCACGCACCACACACCACACCCACACCCCACACACACACATTCATTGTGAGCACCTCAATCACTTCACAGAATTCAGGGAGAGCAGAAGAAAAATAGTCGAAACAGCCAGTTATCTCCGTTTTTAGTAGAAATCCTCAATGTCGGATATAGATGATAATTCGATTCATCCAGTAACAATTCTTGACCGACAGAAGTTACATTCAAAACGAAGTCATTAGTTCTGATTTTGACCGCGTCAAGGGCGGATTTTCACCGCTTTGTTTAATAGTAAGAAACTAGAAATCATTCCAGATATTCGTGTGCAGCCTTGACACATGGCTTCAGTTTTGTCTATAGCTACGAGGAGTAAAAAGCAGGCTTTCATTTTGTTCCAACAGGGAGAAAGTACCCTGAACACGTTGTCCACAGGGTGTAGACGAGCAAGTAGCAAGGGCATGTTCTCACCCCTTCCTTCTACATTTCTATGTGGTTCACTGGCTGATATGCCGCTGGAACAACCGTGTTAGGAAGAATATCATTGCTGTCTCAAATGGGGCATGAATGTTCATCGTATTCAACAGGCACGCAAAACTTAAAACTTAGCGACTTTTTTTTTCTTCATCTATAATAGAGAACTGGATTACTTCCGAATGGCTTCTTAAATGAACCAGCCTGTTTCAGGTATGGGCGTAATATACCAAACACAACGTCGGACGTTATATATATATATATATATATATATATATATGTGTGTGTGTGTGTGTGTGTGTGTGGTGTGTGTGTGTGTGGGAGAGAGAGAGAGAGAGAGAGAGAGAGAGAGAGAACTCAAATATAGATTGATAAGTCTTCATTGATATCGGTAACCCGGTCTTCATATTTGACAGACAGAAGGAGCATGGATGCTGTGTACAGAATCAGTGATGGCCAAGAGGGCCGTATTTGTGTTTTGGGGTCTGGGGTAGGACAGGAATGGACAGCAGGTGCGTAGTGGTCCGTTGCCCGTTTGTCATGTAATATCCCATGTTTGTTTGTTTTTTAACTCGTCATGAACATACGTCATACAAACGCTAGTGTATGCCGTGTGACATGTGGCAGGCACACAAGACCATCGAGTGATGTCGCCGTCGAGTCACTTCTGTCTCCACACAGATTGTTGATCTCACAGGTCATCGGGTCCCCACTGAATGGCGAAGCTGCCACTCTGATTTCTCACCAGCAGGGGCGTTAAATTTACCAATCACCGCAACTCATGCTTTTTGGTCAAGAGTTCCGCTGATATCGGAGCGCGAAAGGCGTTCAGCCGACCTCCAAAGGCATGTAGTTTGCGATTGCTAACATGCAACTGAACATGTGTATTTTGAGCAGTTTGCAGCACATCTATACAGTACACTACTAACACTGTGAACCGCATTAACAAAACGCCTGAACGTTTTCAGACAGCAACCTTTCCCCCACAGCCCTCCCCACCAGCCCCCTATCCCCTACATCTACTCCACCCAACACCAACTTCGCCTTCCATTTCTCCTTTCCCTCCCCCCCCCCTCACCCCACCTCGCCCCCCCCTTCCCCCGCCCCCTCCCCCCCTCCCACCCCCGTCCATCCCAATCTATAAAACTGATTCAATGCTTTCAAAACGGGGCACGGAGGAACAATAACAAGGAAGAAAATGTATCACCAGAGACAAAATAACTAATTAAGGAAGGGGACACAGGAGAAAAACAGTCACAAATTAAGAAAGACAACGTATGAGGAAAGACGGCATGTGAAGAAATGTAACATACGAGAGGTATTATGTGAGAGAATGTAACATGTGATGGAAAATGTGACGGGTGAGAGAAACTAACATATGAGGAAAAGCGACTGTGAGGAAAAAGTGACGCGTTTGGAAAAGGAGCTCACGAGGAACGTTGACATGGTATTGGTGCGTTGTTGGCGAGCTCTTGTGGACTGTCATTGAATGGATGGACGCGGTGTCGCCCTCACGAGGGAAACCTTCATTCGCACTGGCGCTTCAACCAAGCAGTTATTGTCATCAATGGGATGCATGCTTAATAATGAGAGGGTATTCTTTTCATATTGAACAAGAACAGGCAGGGGCCGGAATAGCTCAGTTGGTAGAGCGCCGGACTCGTGATCCTGGGGTTGCAGGTTCGAATTTCGGTACAGGGGGATCTTTCCATCGGAGTTAACATTAGCTCTGACTCCATTCCCCATACAGTCCTTCGAATGGGACTATAAACCGAGGTTCCGTGTGTGAACGCACGCACATCTTGCACACACGTAAAATCCCATCACCAGCTTTCGGAAGAGAAGGCCAGTTTGGCCGTTGGTATGGATGACACGTTACACATAGCATGCACCTTCCCCGAAGATGGAGTATGGCTGCCTTCATGGCGGGATAAAAAATGGTCATACACACAAAACTCCACTGCCTGTCTATACAGGCAGTGTCCGCAGGAGTATCAGCCTGCGTACGCAGAAAGAAAGAAGAAAGAAAGAACAAGAACAGGCACTCTGAAATACTCGTCGAAATGACGCAATGGCACTATGATGTCACTTCTGTTGGCTTGCCTCTTTAAGGCCAGAAATTGATAGTTTCCTAGGAATGCCGATGCTGTTGCTATAATCAGACACACGATGTCGAGGTGTAGGGGGGAAGTCCGGATGATTGGTGTGGGGATGACGGCATTAATAGGACACAGGAAGGTATCGACAAATGAAGGTGCAGCAGCAAAACATATACCAGAAACCAACATGATATAAAATGGGTGTACGATCATTACTTGAGAGAATATGAAACAGTTCATGTCATTCGACAGCAAGGTTATCTGTATTTACCACGTCCCGTCTTCCAAAACAACAAAGAAATAAACAAATAAATGAAAAAAGTAGTCGATCTATCCAACGATCAATCAATCAGTAAATGAATGAATGAATAAATGAATGAATAAGTAACTAGATAAATGGATGAATGCATGAATGGAGGAAGGAACGAAGGAAGGAATTTGAAGTTTCGTACAAACAAGGAACTTTCCCCTGTCAATGGGAAAGAACTGCATTCACACACACACACACACACACACACACACACACACACACACACCACACACATACATACACACACACACACACACACACACATACACACACACACACACACACACACACACACACACACACACACACACACACACACACACACACACACACACACATGCGCGTTCGCAATGCAAATACACGCTTTTTCTGAAAAAGAAAACAAATCTGAAAACGAAAACAAATCCGGCATCATTGTTGAACTCCCGTCTTGGCTAGAATACCTTTAGTAAGTGTTTGAGTGATAGTACCCGATGAAATGTATATATTCGTGACGACCTAGTTTCCAAATAAACATTTGGAACATGCAAGAAACTATGGTTTTGATTCACAAATTAAACATTACATATACTGATAAAACTAGGAAAAGGGATATTTGAACATTAACTATAAATATCAGTAATTTTTTTTTTTTTTCAGTTTAGTCTGGTACATTGGAAATATCAACTTCAGATTTTCTTGATATATATTCTAAGACAATATCTCACTTTAAGTTACTTTTATAGTCTATGTTGTAAATGCTCAACCCCTGCAGATAAACTTGTATTCAACATTGTTCTCTGTCGTTTTATTTCTGTCTGTCTGTCTGTCTATGTTCTATCTGTTATACTTCTGTCTATCTATCTATCTATCTATCTATCTATCTATCTATCTACTACCTATCTTTATATCTGTCTTCATGTCTATATATCTATCTATTATCTATCTATCCTTTCCTTTTTTTATCTTCCGACAGGAGGCTGTAAGACAGACTCAAAGACGGACAGACAGAGAGACAGACAACAAATACTGCACGTGTTTTTCCCTAATAGTACCACTACTTTGCAGACGTCAAAAGAGGGTAATTATATGTCCCCCTCTAGCTAAGTGCACTTTGAATAATGACGTAAAGATGTTCGCATTTAAGGAAGGGGTTAATTCAGAACGATCGACCGGGACTCCTCTCTCTCTCAATCTCTCTGTCTCTGTCTGTCTGTCTCTGTCTCTGTCTGTCTGTCTGTCTGTCTGTTGTCTGTCTGTCTGTCTGTCTGTCTGTCTGTCTCTCTCTCTCTCTCTCTCTCTCTCTCTCTCTCTCTCTCTCTCTCTCTCTCTCTCTCTCGTCCACGCTTGTGCAGGCATGCACAGTCACACATCGACATATGTATAAACAGAAACATATATGAATGCACACTCACATACATACGGAAAGAGAAGACAAACATTAACACACCCACTTCCCTTTCCTCCCTTGTCCTCCCTAGTTTCATCACACACACACACACACACACACACACACACACGCGCGCGCGCCGCGCACGCACTGGGAGAGAGAGAGAGAGAGAGAGAGAGAGAGAGAGAGACAGACAGACAGACAGACAGACAGAGACGGAGACCGAGAGACAAAAAGAGACAGACAGAGACAGAGGGAGAGACAGAGACAGACAGACAGACAGACAGACAGACAGACAGACAGAGAGATTGGGCCAGACAGAAAGCAAAAGAGGAAGAGGGAGGGAAGGGCGAGGGGCGGGGAGGGGGGGGAGGGGCGGGGGGCGTCCAGTCAATTTCACAGCAGTATCAGTCTGCCTGCAATCTGTCTGGTGCTCCGGACAGCCAATGTCATGGAAGTCAGTGGTGGTTGACAAGAGATGAATGTCAACAGACAGGAGATCCAGGTGAAAGGAACACAACCAGACACACACCAAGATGTGAATGTCTAAGGAAATTGTTATTCAAGAAATTTCGACGGGAACTCTTTATGTCTCTGTCTCTGTCTCTGCCTCTGTCTCTGTCTCTGTGTCTGTCTGTCTGTCTGTCTGTCTGTCTGTCTGTCTCTCTCTCCCCTCAATCACACACACACACACACACACACACACACACACACACACACACACACACACACACACACACACACACACACACAAAACACAACACAACACAGCCAGAACACAACCAGAACACAACACCACACACACACACACACACACACACACACACACACACACACACACACACACACACACACACACACACACAGCATGGCGCCCCAATGAGTCTCCACAGACTTAAGGGAGAGAAAGTGAGAAGACACATACAGTTTGTTATCTCCGTTTCCCATGGAAACATAGAACGCTGCACAGAAATGTTCGTGTTTTGATTAATTCAGTCTGATATTTGACCAACCGACGTTACATTTCCAAGCGAAATCATGAAATGCGATTTTGAATTAAAAAAGAAAGATATATTGGCTTTCCAGCTATCGTGTTCAATAGAAAAATAAGTGTAAATTCCCCCAGAACCTACATGGGGCTTATA
>CM065715.1:50808153-50823153 GCA_033310375.1 Conus canariensis | reverse complement strand
GTTGGACAGAAGCCATCTTTTAAAGAAACATATCAATAGATTTGAAGGAAACGCAAATAGCTACAGAACTGATCACGTTCGAACTGTGTATTCGAAAAGATAACATCTCTCCCTCTCTCTCTCTCTCTCTCTCTCTCTCAAGATTTAATGTGTTTAGGATGTTTTGTAATACACATGAAATAAAAACACACCTTTTGTTGAATATGGATAGTCATTTGAAGTAGAAAGAAACTCGTGGAGAGCGTGGCAACAGAGAGTCCTCAGAAGAGAAGCCCCCTTCAAGCAAGTGTTTCGGCCCTTATCTCCTGACACTCTAGGGGATTGGGCCACACCCGGTTCATGACTCCGGATGTCCCTCTGCTGCCCCTTTATTTCCCATCTTGGGACGAGCCATGGCTGGGATTCGAACCCATGACCCTCTGGACATGCTTATTTTCCACTTAATGACTCGCACTCTAACCACTGAACCACTGGGACACTTGATATTTGTGGAAAGTTAAGCCTTATGAAGTTCACTTTGTTCCTCCTTGACCAGATCCAGCTTGAACACCTCTCTGCCGCTTCTGCCATTGCTTTCAGGGCTCTGGTTTTTTCCCTCCCTGCAACTGAGAGCTGTTTCATGAGGCTGTATGCCGACGTTCCTACAAACCCCCCTAGCTCCAATTTCTGCATACTTTTCAGTCTTGTAGATTTGAGCTGCCTCCATTCTGCTCTCATATGGCACCGTGATCTCGATCATGATCAGCTGCTTGGTTGACTGAGAGTGGACTACTATGTCTGGTCTCATGCCACTCTTGCTGATGATCTCTGGGTGACTCCTCCATTCTGGGAGGTCTGCAGTGCACTCCCAGTCATCTGTCCCATCCACCAGACCTGCCTGCATGTTCCGAGTGGCACTGTTGTTCTTGGCCATGATTTGCTACCTCCTGCCGTGAAGAATTTTGCGGGTGCTTTTGGAGTCCTGTTTTCCCTTTTTATGGTGTTGGTACTAGCCCAGACTACTTGTACAATCTCTTTTGAGTACTTGGTTGTGCCTCCATGTGTACCTTCCTTGAGCCAGGGCTACTTTACATGAGCTTAGGACATGCTCCACTGTTTGTTTTTCATGGCAGAGGGGGCATGCAGGATCGTCTGTTTTTCCCCACTTCACCAGGTTTGCATTTGAGGGCAGAAGGTCATATGCAGATCTGAGAATGAAGTGATCCTGAGAGGGGCCATGTGCCAAATGTCATTCCACGTGAGACTTCTTTGGAGTGCATTCTCCCACGTTGTCCAAATATATAACAACGAGATTTAGGCTGGGGATTTCAGAGATAGCGGTGCATCATTATAGATACAGAGAACTGTCACAGGCACGATCGGCGCATCGGCCGCTTGTATAATGAAGTAAGGCGACTAGGATTACCTCCCTTATAGTTTGTTCGGTCAGTGAACTCTTTTCAGTTTTCGAACAGACGAGCTCCGACCACTGCCGCTGTCAGACGTGCTGTCGCTTGCTGTTCAGAGCATGATTATTTTTTTAACCCCCTCCTAGAAGGGATTATTTTATCATGCTCTGATGTAGACCTTGACCGGGACGAGGGTCCACCCTGGAGAGCGCTGCGGGCTGTCTTTGAGCTACTTCCCTGAGCGGTAGCAGCCAACGTTTTCCCCGTGCAGTCGCCTGACCCAGTTTGGCGGTCCTTCTTTTGAGAGCTGTGTACCCCCGGGCCAGCTTCCTTCACTACGCCTCAGTGAGAAGATGTCGAACTGCACCCCCCACCTCCTTCCCTTGGTGCTCAGTCGCAGGAGTGGGCTACTTATGACTCAGTGACCTGTTTCTCCTCTGTGCGCAGCACATGAGATTGGACTTTGTATCGTGGTGTGTTCTCTTCTGTGGTACGGACTACCGCCACGCTTCCTTCCCTCTTCACGGCAGGAATAAGGTCGGAATATATATTTCTTTAAAGTATTTGTGCACAGGTTTTTCCCTGACAGCGTCTTTTCCAGAACTGGTCAAAGACTGATTCACAAGTTGCTTTTGTGTCAGCAACTTGTATTTGTCCTGTAAACTATTTTATGTTTCAGAAAATTATCATTATTTTTCAGGACAATTCTGGAGCTCGCTTGTAATGTACGATGACATGTTTTGGGAAAAATGATGTATTTCTGATTATGTGAAGTATCAGGATTTTTTATGTGTTGTGTGTGGGAGTTGGGAAATCTGCTGATGTTCTCCCATTGAGAGAGGCCTATGGGTCTAATTAGTAGTAGCTAATATAACTGAAAAATTGACAGTATATTTGTGTCTTTGACAGCAGGAATATATATTATAACTGTCTTCTACATTTTGTGTATGGGACAGTCTTCTGCTGAAAAGTGTTCATGTATTCTTTTTGAACCAGCAGGTGGATGGAATCTGCCTAGTGTCACCTGAGGGAGATTGATTCATTTGTTCACCTATTGTTGATGTGACATCCCTAGTATTTATAAGGAAGTCCTTTTCCCCCTCATCCTCATGGTGCACTAAATGTGTGAACTCCTCCGTACCTGACTGGTCTGTTGTCGCAAGGTGTGAGTGAGAGAGAGTGAAGTTATTAGTTATACAAACAACATACACGCCTTCTGAACACACAAGGAGACAGACTACATATATTTCCACATGCACCTCTCACTTTCCCTTCCGTGACAAGAACACAATGAAGCAAATCTGATATGTTGTTTATGCAAAAATTCTAAGGAAGATGAGGTACATTTCGTTTTATGCTGCCCAGCTCTTAGTAAAAGTAGAGAAAAGTTTATTCCCAGAAAATATTATCAATGCCCTTGTGTCTTTAAACTCTGCTTGTTGGTGGCATCCTCTAAACACAGTGATGTTAGGAATTTATCGCTTTTCTTGTATAAAGCTTTTTAAGTTCAGAGAAATTATGACCTCGTAATCGTGTATTGCAAATGTCCTATTTCATGAACAAGTTCATTGTTGATGTCTTGTGTGTACTCACCTCCTTCATAAGGGGCCATGGCCTAATGAATAAACCATTCGCATTCGCATTCTCTCTCTCTCTCTCTCTCTCTCTCTCTCCTCTCTCTCTCTCTCCTCTCTCTCTCTCCTCTCAGTTCGTATCTTTTGATCATCGATAATCCTTACTTGTGGTGTTAATCTACCATGCCAATAAGTACTATGTGTGCTATTTTCTTTGTTTTCCAAAATGTCGTTTGGTCATTAACGTAATTCAGTAGATATGGTGCTTTAGAATGGCAGTCCACAGTACGATTTGTCCTACTGATCCTCACGAGGAGTCAGTCTCTAAATTAAGGATTATCTGCATTTAGTATTCTCTCTCGTGGGATTTTTTTAAAACTGAAAATAAATCACGGAGAAGACAAGGGCAAATTCGATCACTTGGTTGGTGATCACTTAGTTTGTGATCACTTGGTTGGTGATTACTTGGTTGGTTGGTTGGTGATCCCTTGGTTGGTGATCCCTTGGTTGGTGATCTTTTGGTTGGTGATCAGTTGGTTGGTGATCCCTTGGTTGGTGATCACTTGGTTGGTGATCACTTGGTTGGTGATCACTTGGTTGGTGATCACTTGGTTGATGATCCATTGGTTGGTAATCACTTGGTTGGTGATCCATTTGTTGGTGATCACTTGGTTGGTGATCCCTTGGTTGGTGATCCCTTGGTTGGTGATCACTTGGTTGGTGAACACTTGCTTGGTACTTCTCTTATGTTCCACCGATGGTAAAGAAGGTCATGTCATATTTAGGATAGCAATCATTTCTTCTGGAGATTCCTCTGCTACAGACTTAATGCAGTCTCAAAAGAAAAACAAATGCATACATTTATATCAGGAGCATCATCATCATCATCACCATCATAATCGTCGTCAACGCCATTATTATTATCATTTTTATCATTATCATTACCAGCACCGTTGTTATTGTTGTTGTTGTATAGTAGTAGTAGTAGTAGTAGTAGTAGTAGCAGTAGAAGTAGTAGTAATAGTAGTGATAGTAGTAGCTGAAGTAGTAGTAGTAGTTGTAGAAGTAGTGGCAGCAGCAGCAGCAGTAGCAGCAGCAGCAGCAAAAACAATAGTGATGGCAGCAGCAGTTGCAGTAGTAGCAGTGTGAATAGCTTGGTGTGTTAGCAGCAGTTGCAGTAGTAGCAGTGTGGATAGCTTGGTGTGTTAGCAGCAGTCGCAGTAGTAGCAGTGTGAATAGCTTGGTGTGTTAACGGTTACATGGACATCGACTTGGATTCAAGTACAGAACAGAAGAAGGAAATGGAGGAGGTGGAGGAGAAGACGAAAATGGAGGAGGTGGAGGAGAAGACGAAATGAGGAGGTGGAGGAGAAGACGAAAATGGAGGAGGTGGAGGAATAGGGGCCAGAAAGGAGGGGGGAAGGGGAAAGTGGCGAGGGAAAGAGATGACGATGTGAAAAAAGGGGAACATGGAGCAGAAAGAGAAACACGTGTTTAATCCCCTCCGGTCATGTCAAAAACAGCGTGTGGCTTAATGAGCCAAGTTAAGTCCCCTCCTTTGCCACCCCACTACCCCTAGCCCCCCCCCCCCCCCCCCCCCCACGTTTCTCTGTCTCACTGTCTCTCTGTCTGACCGCGCGCGCGCGCGCGCGTGCGTGTGTGTGTGTGAGTATGTGTGTGTGTGTGTGTGTGTGTGTCTGTCTGTCTGTCTGTCTGTCTCTCTCTCTCTCTCTCTCTCTCTATCAACTAGAACTACTCTCTTTCTCAACCAACACACACACACACACACACACACACACACACACGCACACACACGCACGCACAGACACCCACACACACACACACACACACACACACACACACACACACACACGCACGCACGCACGCACGCACACACACACACACACACACACGCGCGCGCGCGCGCACACACACACACACACTTACGCATATATATATATATATATGTATACATATATGTGTGTATATATATATATATATATATATATACTACTCAAAACAATTGAAGTACCACCCCTAATTTTTGTATGCAATTTTTAAAAAGCTCTGATAAACCAATTAATATTGATAATTGAATAAATTCTGCTGGATAAGCTTACCCGGTTCTCAAATACTACTCCTCGTGCATTTTTGTTATGTTAAAGTCGGTCAGCAGTTATCTACCGCGTCGCATCTGAGGCAAAAAAATCCCGAGAAATTATCGAACTTGTGTCGCTCCCAGATTTTGACACAGACACAGCAAGAAAAAAAAATGTGATGCACGTGAAAGCAAGGTCTTTTCTGAGCAGAATTGCAATCAGTTAGCACATTTGACGGGTATAAAAAGTCGCGAAATTTAGGAAGATTTAACCATGCCTGCGAGACAACGACTAAGCAACACCGACAGAGGAAGAGCGATAGCATGGTACCAAGAAGGTATTGGCTTGAGGGAGATTGGTCGACGGCTTGGAGTGAGTCACCCAGTCATTCTGAGGCTCAGAGACCGTTGGCTTAACACTGGAAGTGTTGAAGAACAGCAGGGACGTGGACGGACGAGAAGCACCTCCAGACAGCAGGATCGGTTCATTGTTATCGCTTGTCTGAGAGACCGTTCAGCCAGTGCCACAGTACTCCGAGACCAGCTACGACAAGCCAGCAACGTCAACGTCAGTACCCAGACAGTTCGGAACCGGCTCCACGACGCCAACTTGAGGTCAAGGTCCCCAGCAGTGAGATCAATACTGACCCCAGCGCATCGAGCTCATCGTCGGGCCTGGGCAGCATGTCATAGAAGGTGGACAAGAGCTGAATGGGCAACAGTACTCTTCACAGACGAGTCAAGGTTCACCCTCAGGTTCAACGACGGGCGGGTTCGCGTCTGGCGACGTCCTGGAGAACGCTACGTTGACGCTGCCGTCAGGGAGCATGACCGCTATGGAGGTGGGTCCGTGATGGTGTGGGGTGGGTTCAGCCTACGTCACAGGACCCCCCTACACCGTGTTGAAGGCCGCCTGACCGGTGCCACCTACCGCGACACCATCATCCGCCCCCTTGTGATGCCCGCCCTGAGGGCAGTTGGCCAGGGCGCCCAGTTCCAGGACGACAACGCGCCGTGCCACCGCGCCGCCATCGTGAATCAGTTCCTACAAGGGCAGCAGGTGACAAGAATGGACTGGCCTGCCAGGTCACCAGATTTGAACCCCATAGAGCATCTGTGGGACGTGCTGGGGAGGCGAGTGCGGGCCCACAACCCTCCAGCAGACACCGTGGACCAGCTGTTTCAGTTGCTGGAGCAGGAGTGGCAGGCGATCCCCCAGGACACTCTCCGCCGCCTGGTGCACTCCATGAGACGTCGATGTGACGCTTGTTTGAACGCGAACGGTGGTCATACCCGTTATTAACATCATGACATCTACCATAGACTCTTGTTACTTTTCATTTTGGGGGTATGCCTCTTTAATCAAGTGTAAAACAAAGATAATTTTTTGTCACGGTGTTTGAATAAATTTGAATGGATTGAGGAGTAATAAAAATAAAATATTCAATCATTAAATTATGTTCAGCTTTGTTTTCTTTCGAATGACAGCAGTTTTCCTAAGTGGTACTTCAATTGTTTTGAGTAGTGTATATATATATATTTGTTAATAATATTAAAAAGGAATATTAAAACTCTACAAATTTGTTTCTAGCACTTGGCTATCATCAGGATGGAGTTTGGGTTGCCCACCGCCGGTGTTATATAGCGTGTGCGGCCCAGTTGCAGCTGTTTTTACGTGCGTGTTGGTTGCACGTGTTTTTGGGGGTTTTCAGGTTGTTGTACGGGGTGTGTTCACTAACAACGATTTCCATTTATGCCTGCAGTTATTTACTATTTCTGTTTTAGTATTAAGAGTTGCTAAGTGTGGTTTACATAGTATTAGCCATTTTTCAGTTAGGCATAGGTTGCATCTTTTTGAAATATTGCTGTATGGTGATGCCCTTTTTATGATTTTCCAGGATATGTTATAGTTTATTTTTGCGTCTTTAAGTTTCCAAATGTATTTGCTCAATTCAGTTTGGTTTTTGTATTATTCTTTGTTGAATGACTGTTTGTGGTTTGCATATCTGGTTTTGAAGTGGTTTTCAGTGATCCCTATGTATGTTTCTTTTTCATTTTCTGATGTCACGGTAGCCTGGTATACAATATTGTTGTGAAGACAGTTATTGCTTAGTGGACACTACTCTTTTTTGGTGCAGTTGCAAGATTTCCTTTCTTCACCCTTCTTTGCTGTGTTGGTTTTCATTTTGTTGGATGGATCAATTAGGCTTTTGAGGTTGGGCATACATGAGTAAGATAGTTTGACAGTGTTTTTGTTAAATATTTTGGACAGTTTGTGTTCTTTTGGAAATGAAGTTGTTAAGATTTTGAAGAATTCTTTCCCTATGTTTGTTTTGAGTTTCCCGTCGTATGGGGGGTTGTACCATATGATTTTTCTTTTTCTATTTTTCTTGCTTTTATTTGTGTTGTTATCTGGGTTGTATTGTAGTTTGTAATGGTATCCACTTTTTTGAAGTGCCTCCTGGTATTCTACTGCTGCATTGTTGAACACTGTCTCACTGCATGACAGGTTTGATAGTCTCTTGTTTATGCCGTGGGGTATGGTCTTTAATACAGATGGTGGATGGTTTCTTTTGATGTGTACATAAAGAGGTGTGTCGTTGGGTTTCTTGTATGGTTTATATATGTGATTATTGAGATCCAGTGTTATGTCTAAGTAGTTCACTACCTTTTTGTTTGCTTCAATGGTAATTTTTAAGTTGTGATTTTGGAAGATTTTGCATAGTTCTTTTTTTCTTATTTTCAATGGTTCTTGGGTTGTTGGTTAGTGCAGCAAGGCCATCATCTCTGTATAGTCCGACTTGCTTTCCGAGTTTTTTCTTGATGTTGGATAGCATGAATAGTCCGACCAGTTCGCATGTTTCTGCACCATCATATGATCCCATGGTTCGTCAAATGTTGAGTTTCTGTTCGTTTTCTTGATCCAGCGCTAGAAACAAATTTGTAGAGTTTTAATATTCCTTTTTAATTTATTAACAAATGTTGCTCCCCAAGGGGTCAAGCACTTTTAAAGTCATTTTAGGCTTTTTAATTATATTCATATATATATATATATATATATATATATATGTGTTGTGTGTGTGTGTGTGTGTGTGTGTGTGTGTGTGTGTGTGTAGACGCACACACACACACACACACACACACACACACACACACACACACACACACACACACATACATATGTATATGTATATATATATATATATATATATATATATGTGTGTGTGTGTGTGTGTGTGTGCGTGTGCGTGTGTGTGAAGAAGATGTTAAATTGTGACATCAAACGCTTCACAGACAGTACCCGAAGGGACAATCGAATTCTGTTTCGTAATCAGAACTGTTCCTTATTGCCTGTCTACAGTGCACCTTCGTCCCCTGGGTCAGACGGATCTCTAGAAACAGCCGGATGGTCTTACTCTACCAGTAGGATCTACAGCTTTTGGAGACATAGCACACATAATTTTGTGATGCTTTCATCACCGGATATCTATCTATTTATCAATTTAGTTATTTATTTACCTACCTACTTTCTTCTCTATCTGTTTGTCTGTCTGTGTCTCTGCATATACCTATGTGTGTATAGCTGTCTCTCTCTCTCTCTCTCTCTCTCTCTCTCTCTATATATATATATATATATATATATATATGTGTGTGTGTGTGTGTGTGTGTGTGTGTGTGTGTGTGTGTGTGTGCGTTTGCACGTTCCTGTGTGATTGTGCATGATTGTGTACACGTGCGCACGCGCGCATGTGTATCTCTGTGTCTGTGTTTGTGTTTGCGTGCGTGTGTGTGTGTGTGTGTGTGTGTGTGTGTGTGTGTGTGTGTGTGTGTGTGCGTACGTTCATGTGTTTGTGCGCGTGCCAGTGTATGCGCGTGAAGGTGTGTGTGTGTGCGTGCGTGCGTGTGTGTGTGTGTGTGTGTGTGTGTGTGTGTCTGTCTGTCTGTCTGTCGTGTATTTTGACAGAAACAAGCTACAGCGGGCATTTTTCCCCTGTAACTCTTTACCTCCTCCTCAAACACACACTGGGATGTTATATTGTTCGTTGTTTGTAATCGTCGGATTGGGTGGACGAAAGCCTATTGCCAAGAAGCCAGGGAGATTTAGTCGCCTTAGGGCTTTTATAGCCTGGACGGCTGGCTTGTCTGCTTTCGTGTCCAAATTCTTTGGTTTCTTTGGCCAATTGTTTGCCCTATGTGGGATCCCCAATTCGAAAAGAAAGACGAAAAGATTCTTTGTAAATATTGCAAACGAAGTAGAATGCAACTTTAAATTTAAAAAAAAATGAAATAAAATATATGAAATAACTTTTTTTTTACTGTTTTATTTTTTTTTTGTTGTAACACACCCCACCACCCTTCCCCGTGCCCGTCTGACATCACTTCCTTTCTGCAAGCCACGTACACAAGCTGCTCACAGTTGACTCTTTTTAAAACCTTAAACACTGGTAGTCCACTAGGAGTACCAATCTACAAGTGGTCGCTTAAGGTAGCCCATCAGAGACCACGCTTCTCTACTACAAAATCACGTCACAGTTATTCAGTACTAACTGTCCCTTCATACATTCTTCATGTGCACCTACTAAGACTCCTACTGGTGGCAAAATATATCTCTGTACAGAAGCCTGTGTGAGATAGTTGTCTCCCTCTTGTGGCCCTCAGCTCATCCATTCAAGCACAGTCTCCATGACTTTGCTGGGACCGATGACTTTGACACAAACACCGCGGACATGGACGTGGGAAGGAAATTAAAAGTGAAGTCACAAGAAGAGCGGGCCATGAAAAGTCACGTGAAACAGGACTCTGCGTGATGGTCAGTGAGGTTAGGGATGATCCACAGGACACAAGGAGTTCCATTTTGCTCCTCTGACTCCATGACTGACTGTACTTTTTGCATTGCCTTTCAGCGTGCATCCATGACTGACTGTACTTTTTGCATTGCCTTTCAGCGTGCATCCATGACTGACTGTACGTTTTGCATTGCCTTTCAGCGTGCATCCATGACTGACTGTACTTTTTGCATTGCCTTTCAGCGTGCATCCATGACTGACTACGTTTTGCATTGCCTTTCAGCGTGCATCCATGACTGACTGTACTTTTTGCATTGCCTTTCAGCATGCATCCATGACTGACTGTACTTTTTGCATTGCCTTTCAGCGTGCATCCATGACTGACTGTACTTTTTGCATTGCCTTTCAGCGTGCATCCATGACTGACTGTACCTTTTGCATTGCCTTTCAGCGTGCATCCTTAATGTCAACCAGGTCTGAGAGATGTAGAGGCCTGCAGAAAATAGGAGCGCACTCTCAGAGACACCTTTATCAAGTGGTTGAAGCTGTCAGATTGTCTGACTCTACCAGGAGGAGGTAGTCTTGTTTTATTCAGGACAAGTCGCGTCCTACTGTGTTGAATGTGCTGGAGCCGCAAGCTGTGTTGTGCTGGCGAACCATACAGTACAAAATGACAAAAATCAAGCTGAGAAATAATTAGTGAATTGACAGGTCTCGCCGTTACATCGGTTGAAATCTAATCACGAATTGAGGCAATGTAGCGAAGCAAGCAGAGAGATGCGCGACACAAGCTGCTGATCTGATCCTGAAGTACAAGTGTGAAGCCATGTTTGACTCCTAGAAAGTTGACTGTCAGTTTAAAACTAATACCATCACCACTATTAAATAATCCAGTGCCTGCATGCTTCACTTGTAACAGAGTGCCATCAAGCATTGTTTCAGTTTTGTCATTATTTAGCGTGAGCCTATTGCTGTACATCCATAAGAGAGCATTACTGATGCAGAACTAAATACCAGACAGAACATCACAAAAATCATCATGTGTGAACGTTTGGATGCCTCGATGTTCTCTAAATACATTATATGAACGTTACACACGTGCTGAAATTATTTCGGATAAAAGGCTGAGAATGAAGTGTGAACAACACAGGTTGCAGCACACAGCCCAGGAAAACGCTACACGCAAGAAGATTTAGGGCAGACATGCAACTATCAAAAGCTACTGAATATAAAGGAAACACACATGTATGTACGCAAGCAACACACACACACACACACACACACACACACACACCATACATGCGCAGCTCGCGCGCACTCACTAATGGAACAGACCTAATATGTTTGAACTCAAGGTCCGACTATCTTTTCGGGTGTATCTGTACGTCATTCATCTGCTGAGCCTGCTCCTTATGCCTCCCTTCTCAACTCCTTTCTTTAGGTGTTCAATCATTTGTTTATTCAGCTATATGATCTGTGCATTGTGGCCTCAAAGCGTATTAGATGGGGTAAGTGTGTATTTTGGATTAGTGTGTCTATGTACTTGATGAAACTGGAGAGAGAGAGAGAGAGAGAGAGAGAGAGAGAGAGAGAGAGAGAGAGCTTTCTGTCTCCATATCCGTCGGTCTGTATGTCTGTCTGACTGCCTCTCTGTCTTTCTTTCCGTCTGCCTGCCTGTCTATCTGTCTGTCTCTGTCTGTCTGTCTCTCTTTCTCTCGCTCTTCGTTCGTTTCAGATCAGTGCATAGAGATTGAGTCAGACTGCTTAGTATATGTAGGAGAAACTGGGAGAGGGTGGGAACTGGAGGAGTGTCTGAAGATAGAGGAATAAGCAAAGGGTGTGGTAAGGTAGAGATGGTAGGTTGGGGTGGATATGGCAGGGGTGGGTGGGTTGGATATGGCAGGGGGTGGGTGGGTTGGAGATGGCAGGGGGTGGGGTGGGTGGGATGGAGATGGCAGGGGTTGGGTGGGTTGGGGTGGAGATGGCAGGGGGTGGGTGGTTGGATATGGCAGGGGGTGGGTGGGTTGGAGATGGCAGGGGGTGGGGTGGGTGGGATGGAGATGGCGGGATGGGGTGGGGGGAGATGGCAGGGAGGGGTGGGTGGGTTGGAGATGGCAGGGGGTGGGGTGGGTTGGGTGGAGATGGCAGGGGGTGGTGGTGGGTGGGATGGAGATGGCAGGGGTTGGGTGGGGTTGGGGTGGAGATGGCAGGGGTGGGTGGGTTGGATATGGCAGGGGGTGGGTGGGTTGGAGATGGCAGGGGGTGGGGTGGGTGGGAGGAGATGGGCAGGGTGGTGGGGGAGATGGCAGGGGAGGGGTGGGTTGGGTTGGAGATGGCAGGGGGTGGGGTGGGTGGGTTGGAGATGGCAGGGGGTGGGGTGGGTGGGATGGAGATGGCGGGGTGGGGGAGATGGCAGGGAGGGGTGGGTGGATGGAGATGGCGGGGGATTGGTGAGTTGGGTGGAGATGATAGGGAGTGGGGTGGGTTGGGGTGGAGATGATAGGGAGTGGGGTGGGTTGGGGTGGAGATGAAGGGAGTGGGGTGAGTTGGGTGGAGATGATAGGGAGTGGGGTGGGTTGGGTGGAGATGATAGGGAGTGGGTGGTTGGTGGAGATGGAGTGGGGTGGGTTGGGTGGAGATGATAGGGAGTGGGGTGAGTTGGTGGAGATGATAGGGAGTGGGTGGGTGGGTGAGATGATAGGGAGTGGGGTGAGTTGGTGGAGATGATAGGGAGTGGGTGGGTTGGGTGGAGATGGCAGGGGTGGGTGGATTGGGGTGAGATGATAGGGAGTGGGGTGGGTTGGGTGGAGATGATAGGGAGTGGGGTGGGTTGGTGAGATGGCAGGGGGTGGGATTGGGGTGGAGATGATAGGGATGGGGGATTGGGTGGAGATGGCAGGGGGGGTGATTGGGGTGGAGATGATAGGGTGGGGTGGTTGGGTGGAGATGGCAGGGGGGGGATTGGGGTGAAGAGACAGGGTGGGGTGGGTTGGGTGGAGATGGCAGGGAGTGGGGTGGTTGGGTGGAGATGATAGGGAGTGGGGTGGGTTGGTGAGATGGCAGGGGGTGGGTGGATGGGTGGAGATGACAGGGAGTGGGGTGGGTTGGGTGGAGATGGCAGGGAGTGGGGTGGTTGGGTGGAGATGATAGGGAGTGGGGTGGGTTGGGTGGAGATGATAGGGAGTGGGGTGGGTTGGTGGAGATGATAGGGAGTGGGTGGGTTGGGTGAGATGGCAGGGGGTGGGTGGGTTGGGGTGGATGAGGTGGTGGGTGGTGAGATGGAGGGGGTGGTGGGTGGGGTGGGATTATGGGAGTGGGTGGTTGGGTGGAGATGAGGGTGGGGGAAGGCAGGGGGGGTGGGTGGGTTGGATGGCGGGGATGTGGGTTGGTGGTGATGGAGTGGGTGGTGGGGGAGATGTAGGGAGTGGGTGGTTGGGTGGAGAGAGGAGTGGGTGGGTTGGTGAGATTGGTGGGGGTTGGGTGGAGTAAGGAGTGGGTGGTTGGTAGTGCAGGGTGTGGGATGGTGAGATGAAGGGATGGGGTGGGTTGGGTGGAGTGTAGGAGTGGGTGGGTGGGTGGAGATGATGGGAGTGGGGTGGGTTGGGTGGAGATGATAGGGAGTGGGTGGGTTGGGTGGAGATGGCAGAGGGAGGGTGGGTGGGTGGAGATGATGGGGTGGGGTGGGTGGGGATGATAGGGAGTGGGTGGGTTGGGTGGAGATGGCAGGGGTGTGGGTGGATTGGGGTGGGATGACAGGGAGTGGGGTGGGTTGGGTGGAGATGGCAGGGGGTGGTGGATTGGGGTGGGATGACGGGATGGGGGGGTTGGGTGGAGATGCAGGGGGGTGGGTGGGTGGGATGGCAGGGGGTGGGTGGATTGGGTGGAGATGAAGGGAGTGGGGTGGGTTGGGTGAGTGCAGGGGGTGGGGGGGGTGGAGATGACAGGGAGTGGGGTGGTTGGGGTGGAGAGGCAGGGGTGGGTGGATTGGGTGGATATGACAGGGAGTGGGGTGGGTTGGGTGGAGGACAGGGATGGGGGTGGGTTGGGTGGAGATGGCAGGGGGTGGGTGGATTGGGGTGGAGATGACAGGGAGTGGGTGGGTGGGTGGAGATGGCAGGGGTGGGTGGGTTGGGGTGGAGATGACAGGGAGTAGGGTGGGTTGGGGGAGATGGCAGGGGGTGGGTGGATTGGGGGGATGAAGGAGTGGGTGGGTTGGGTGGAGATGTAGGGAGTGGGGGGGTTGGGTGGAGAGGTGGGGTGGGGGGGGATGGTGGGGGTGGATTGGGTGAATGTGGGGTGGGGTTGGGTGGAGATGGCAGGGGTGGGTGGGTTGGGGTGGAGATGAGAGGGAGTGGGGGGGTGGGGAGATGATAGGGAGTGGGTTGGTTGGGTGGAGATGGCAGGGGTGGTGGGTTGGGTGGGATGACAGGGAGTGGGGTGGGTGGTGGAGATGAGGAGTGGGGTGGGTTGGGTGGAGATGGGGGGTTGGGTGGATTGGGGTGGAGATGACAGGGAGTGGGTGGTGTGGGTGGAGATGGCATGGGGTGGGTGGATTGGGTGGAATGACAGGGAGTGGGGTGGTGGGTGGGTGTGGAGTGGGGGTGGGTGGATGGGCAGGGGTGGGTGGATTGGGGTGGAGATGACAGGAGTGGGGTGGGTTGGGGGAGATAGGTGATGGGTGGGGTGGGTGGAGATGGCAGGGGGGGGTGGATGGGTGGAGATGACAGGGAGTGGGTGGGTTGGGTGGAGATGGCAGGGGGGGGGGATTGGGGTGGAGATGACAGGGAATGGGTGGGTTGGGTGGAGATGACAGGGAGTGGGGTGGGTTGGGTGGAGATGGCAGGGGTGGGGTTGGGTGGAGATGGCAGGGGTGGAGGGGTGGGGTGGAGGGACGGGATGGGGGTGGTTGGTGGAGATGGCAGGGGGGTGGGGTGTGATGGTGGAGATGGCAGGGGTGGGTGGATTGGGGTGGAGATGCAGGGGGTGGTGGGTTGGGGTAGAGATGGCAGGGGGTGGGGTGGAGATGGGAGGGTGGGGTGAAGATGGCAGGGGGTGGGTGGGTTGGGGTGGAGATGGAGGGGGTGGGTGGGGGTGAGATGGGAGGGGTGGGGTGAAGATGGCAGGGGGTGGGTGGGGTGGAGATGGGAGGGTGG
>CM065715.1:50798153-50803153 GCA_033310375.1 Conus canariensis | reverse complement strand
CAACAGTCAACTTTTGATATGTGCTGATTCGAAAGCAGCGCTTCTTGCGATAAAGCCTCCCAATTCACGCATACGCCAAGATATGATATTTGAAATAAATCATTTAATACACCTTCTTTCAATCAAAGGAATTACTGTGACTTTTTGCTGGGTGCCTTCTCACTGCGGCATATATGGAAACGAAAGAGTAGATCGAGCTGCAAAACAAGCAGCCCAAAATAGTAATGGTGCTGTGTCCGTGAATGTTCCATTAGATTTAACAGAATGCTATTCAATTATTAATAGAAAATCCCACGAAAATGCTAAAATCTTATTGTTAAATACAGACATACAGTATAGTCGTAATTGTTTTAATCAACATGACAGAGACAACAAAAACAGACCATCCAAGCGTTTTATTTGCTCATCTAGAGAGATTGAGAGTCTTATTCATAGACTTCGTTTAAATTCAATTAAAACAAAATATTGTAACAATGTCAGATGTATGTGCGGAGAATCCTTAAGTGTCAATCATATATTGACACGTTGTTCAAAAACAAAAGACATTTTTAAGAAACTGGGTATTGATGGTTTCACTGATGGATCGACTCCTTTGTCTGTATCTAGCATACTTAACAATTATTCTGTTCTTCAATATGTATGTAAAGGTTTATTGCATAGTTCACTGAGTACTTATTTGTAAAATTGTTAATTTATTGATTTGGTAATTTAATTGTCCATTGTTACTAGTTTATCTATTCATTTATATAATTAGGATCAAGGTGGGGTACATGACAATACGTAGGACAAAAGGGATACATTTTTATTCCTTTTTTTTTTGTAAACCTTGTTACAGACATATCCACTTATTCTCATTCACTCACAAACTCACTATTCAATTTTTGTTAACATTATTATAGACACATCCACTTATTCTCATTCACCCACAAACTCACTATTGTCTGAATCACTTTCAGTGGAAGGACATTAAACTGAAGAACACACACACACACACACACACACACACCACACACACGCACGCACGCACGCACGCACGCACGCACGCACGCACGCACGCACGCACGCACGCACGCACACACACAAAATGTTGACCTTGACTTTAGCTTTCACACACACACACACACACACACACACACACACACACACACACACACACACACACACACACACACACACATTAGTCGCAGAATCAATTTGATGAGCAAGGGAAGGAGAAGAAAGAACTGCTATTGATAGGTGAAGAGGGTTGTTTTGAGAGATGCATTGAAGGAAGACAGAGAGTTTGAACTACCCAAAGATATTTGGGAGTTTATTCCAAAAAATACCGGACCCTGAAAAGAAAAAGAACGATCGCCATAGGTTTTATTTCGAACATGGAACTAGGAACATGCAACAGAAGAATTATTCACATCCTGGGTAAGTTTGACGTTCATGCTTGCTGAATCAAGTGGATTTTTAAAGGGATGCAAATGGAATTCTGTACTTTTTTTTTAAAATGATAAGTTCTGACAACTCGTCTATTTTTTTTTAACTTCCTGATGCACAGATCGACTCGATTTTGAACTATGCACTAGGGTTTTGGGCAATTCAATTGACAATTGCATGGAAGAGGTTCTCTCGCTTTCTGTAGACGTTTCCTTTGCGTGTCATTGGCTTTTTAAGTACCTTTTGGCATGATGGTGAATCAGGGAGACACCACTTGTATTTCAAACTATTTTCAAAATGTATACAATTTTGCAAAAATCAGTCGCTGATGTGGAGATTATGCAGATAAGCAAGCGAAATGCTATTGTCGTAAGATGAGAGTGAAGAAAAGAAAATATTTAACAACATGTATGTTCAGTATTTGTGAGACAGGTAAGCATCAAACACTGGGGCTGATGACAGATTTTCAACACAATAGTGTAGCTTTACGACATAGAATAGATCTCTCTCTCTCTCTCTCTCTCTCTCTCTCTCTCTCTCTCTCTCTCTCTCTCTCTCTCTCTCTCTCCAAACAAACACACTAAATACGCACTAACTCTCTCACATATTCTAAGTACATACATACATGTGCATTATTGAATTACCATACAAATCAACGCACATACTCTACACTACCACGTTTGAAAACAAATAAATCAATTGACCAATTCTAATGTTAAAGAAATGCGTGTGCGAGGGCGACATTCATGTATGGAACTACAAGTGTACATCTTAATCAGTAGTAAGCATACCACACATTATGGATTTTTTAAAAAGGTAACAAAAACATGGGTTTAGAAAAATCTGGATGTGCCCTTGCATAGGACATGAACATAATTATGTTAAATTTAAGAACGAATTCAAGGCATCAGAGAGTAAACGGAAGAGAGTAAGAGAAGATATTCCAAACAGAATCATACAGTTGAATCGTGGCTAGTGAAAGTTCAGGTTAACATTACAGACATTTGGTTTCAATGCCCTTCACATTTGGTTTTGGTACAAACGTATCTCCAGTTTCTACCTGTTTGACATGTAGGCATGGTCTGGATATCCATTTCCCTGTCCACTCCCTTGCAAACTCACCAGAGCTACAGAGCAGAAGTCTGCATATCTATGGGGGCATGTTCCAGTCATCATTACAGTTTTCAAAGGACAATGAAAGGGATAGACTCTCTACGACTTGAACTTAATTCACTCCGCATGTTGACGTGACTCTCGTCCACCACGAGTAAGTGGTCTTACACATGATTTAGAACAATGTCTACACAGAAAGATATGAACCATTGAATTGGTGTATTTGGATTCAGTCCTATAAAGACATAAATGAACTGATTTGTAATAGATTGTATATACTTTCCTTACTTTTTTTGGAAGGGGAGACCGGGGGGAGGAGGTATCTTCGTAAGGAGAAAGTCAGTTTTCCAAAGAAAAATCCGGGGACGTCAAAGTTAGGTTCAACCACCATTCATGATACATAATATTACAGGTCAGATTATATCATTTTTTTCATGGCACGCAATGTCACAGCAGTTTTGTTTTGCTTTGTTTTCTTTTTTTTTCTTTTGAAGAACAGAATTTTCAACTGTTTCCTACCAAGAGGAAGAGCAGTTGACGGGAATCTTTTTTCTTTCCTTTGTATTGCTAATTTCTATTAGTAATGGACATAAGTTACGCATGCATTAGTATGAGCTTTCTCTCTCTCTCTCTCTCTCTCTCTCTCTCTCTCTCTCTCTCTCTCTCTCTCTCTCTCTCTCTCTCTCTCTCTCTCTCTAAGAGTGCTCATCGTCGTTGGTGTGTCTTGACTGTCTTCTTTTCTGTTCACTTCTGAATTTCTGTCGGTGAAGGTCTTCATTCTTCGGTACGGCGTTCTCTTCGGTAACGAGTTGAACCCGTAGTGGTGTGTTGTCGTGTCTTTGAAGATCGAGTTGTTTCTTGTTTCCATCACAGGCTAGGGCTGTTCTGTGTTGTGGCTGCGCCTCGCGCCAGTACCATGTGCGTTGGTTTCCTTCCGGTTCGTAGCTGCCGTTTCGCTCACTTGCACTGTTCGTTCGCCTGCTGTTCCAAGCTGTAGCTGTCCGCTGTGATTCTCCGTGGCCAAGTTTAATTTACCTTAAATCATTCATTCGTCATCTTGTTAGTCTGTATTCCATGTACCTTTTATTAATTGATTCCCTTTTTCATCATCTCTCCTTTTTCCCTTCTATTCTTTTCTTCTCTTTTTTTCCCAGTATGCACATGTCCCCAGTATATGATAAATTATCAGGTTCATGCATTACTCTCCTCTCTCTCTCTCTCTCTCTCTCTCTCTCTCTCTCTCTCTCTCTCTCTCTCTGCTTTTTCGTTTCTTTATTCTTATTCAACTTGGGGTATTTCATATATTTCGTAAGAGTAGTTCAGTCTCAAACATCAGTTCCAGATTTTTACACTTGCCATATCTAAACTTTGAAATAGAAAGCTTTGCGATTAATAGAACCATGTTCGCTCGTTTTCTTGGCTTATCTGTGAATACATTTTTTTTGGTAACGCCAAACAAAGCTGCTGTTACATTCATAGGGATCTGTATGTTGTAGCGTGTGAGAATATACCGTTTTACTCGGTTCCAGAATGTGGATAATTTAGGGCAGGAATAGAAGGTGTGCTCAATGTGATCTATTTCTTGGCACCGGTGGCATTTATTTGTTTCCTCTACACCCATGTTTTTGTAGTCACAGCAGTTTTAGGCTATTGTTCATTATGCAGAATGTCACAGTTTAATCACATCATTGTTATTACTCGTTATCTTTTCCTTGATAATTAGAATCGGGGCGGGTGATGTTTAGAAAATGCAGACTTACCTGACAATAAGATGGAGAGGCTCAGCTTCCCATCAGCCTCTGACCCTTCCCCGCCCCTGGCTAGAATGGAACAGACGCTCCTTCCCCCCCTCCTCCCCCCCCCCCCCCCCCCCTCCCCCCCCCCCCCCCCCCCCCCACACACACACACCTGTCACCCTCATAGACACCGACTGTAGTCAACGGAGTGATGAAAGATGAAGTGGAAGGTCAGACTTTCAGAGAATTCCACCAGGACCCACACTGAGGTTCTCGACCTGCCTTTACTGTCTGGCACAACTCTTGAGCAAACAAGTGAAGTAGTCTCCCCTGACTCCACGCAGGAACTCTGGCCTCAGTTCCAAGTTTCTCACTTCCTTCGTACTTGAGCAGCGATCGATCCACTGCAGTGCCCCTTCTGGAATGAACAGCGATCGATCCACTGCAGTGCCCCTTCTGGAATGAACAGCGATCGATCCACTGCAGTGCCCCTTCTGGAATGAGCAGCGATCGATCCACTGCAGTGCCCCTTCTGGAATGAGCAGCGATCGATCCACTGCAGTGCCCCTTCTGGAATGAGCAGCGATCGATCCACTGCAGTGCCCCTTCTGGAATGAGCAGCGATCGATCCACTGCAGTGCCCCTTCTGGAATGAGCAGCGATCGATCCACTGCAGTGCCCCTTCTGGAATGACACGACGATCATGCAGCCTTCTGGAATGAGCGG
>CM065715.1:50783153-50788153 GCA_033310375.1 Conus canariensis | reverse complement strand
GCCAGCACATCGCCTGGCTATAATGAGCGGGGAAGGATGTTTGGGTGGGAATGGGATAACGAGGGGATTAGGGAATAGCAAGGAAGCGTGGGCGTGTGTGTGTGTGTGTGGTGGGGGGGGGGGGGGGGGGGGGGGGGGGGGGGGGGGGGGGGGGGGGGCAGGGAGGGGGGCGTTGTCGATTAAAAACTAAATCTTGTGTGGAGACGACACTGGTATGGGACAGGTCTGCGGGTGACGGGTTGGGGTAGCAGAAATGAGGACCGGTGTAAAAGCCCGTTCTTACCCCCCCCCCCCCCTCTGGAACGTACCCCGGGGTAAGTCTGGGCTAGCCTGCTTTTTTACCCCCGGGGTCATTCTAGGACTAGCTAGAACTTACCCCCCCCCCCCTAGTTGGAACTTACCCCCGCGGGGGTAAGTTTGGGCTAGCCTGGATTTACCCCCCCCCCCACCCCCAAAAGGGTCAATCTAGGACTATTTGGAATCTTCCTCCACCCCACCCCACCCTTCAAACAAGAGAGGGTTATTCAGGGTTTTCCTCTGCCTTTTCCCAACACGTACACCCGCCTTTAAAAAAAATTGTGTTAGCCTGCATATTTATACCCCCTCTCCCATTTCCTGTATACAGACAGTTGGGTTTAGACAAAGTGTAGTTCTAGACTCTTCTCAATAAATGGACCTCCTACTCTCCCCCCCCCCCCCCCCCCCCCCCAACCACACACACACAACCTGGTTCACTAACAGATACGTATTAACATTTCTCGCGCTAGCTTACATGCGTGGGTCAATATTCGGGTGTGTGAGTACGCCCGTGCATGCGTGGGAAAGAAAGACGACTACATGCCAATGTGACCAAGTGCCAATGTGACCAAGCATAGTTGTGACAAAATGTCGTTGTGAGCACGTGTCGTTGTGACCAAGTACCGTTGTTGCTTCATCCCCGTTTGCCTCTTTTAACTATTTTACAGCTATTTAGTCTCTTGAGTACCTGTGTATCTTAGCTTGTACAATGCAGATGACTAGTGGTCAGTGCCACTGACCACTGGTCATTATGACGTAAATCGGAGATTTTAACTATTTAACAGCTAATTAGTGTTTCCCGAGTGCTTGTGTACCTTGTACAATGTAGATTACTTGTGGTCAGTGCCACTGACTACTGGTCATTATGACGTAAATCGGAGATTTTAACTATTTCACAGCTAATTATAGTCTCCTGAGTACTACCTGTTATACCTTGTACAATGCAGACGACTGGTGGTCAGTGCCACTGACCACTGGTCACTATGACGTAAATCAGATATTTCGACTATTTTACAGTTAATCAGTGTCTCATGAGTGTTTGTATACCTTGTGCAATGCAGACAGCCAGTGGTCAGTGCCACTGACCATTGGTCATTTTAATGTATATCAAAGATGTTAACTATTTTTACAGCTAAGTGCCTGTGTACCTTGTACAATGTAGATGACTGGGGGGGGGGTCAGTTCCAACTAGGGGAGGGGTAATTTCCTGGGATGACCCCGGGGGTAAAAGCAGGCTAGCCCAGACTTACCCCGGGGTAAGTTCCAGAGGGGGGGGTGTAAGAATGGGCTGTTACACCGGGATTGTACAAACCTACCGGCAGGTCTAGAATATCCAACTACAGAAATGGCATAGTGTGTTTATGAGACGTTGTCTGTTTCTTTTCCACACGACCTGAGTTCATGGTGCTTTCAGCTGGGATGGTTCCAGACTGAGGCTTTGCATCATATGCTTCTGTAAGGAAGTGTTCATATATGTGTTGGACAGTTAATATTCGTCTTGTGTTTGCTTTGCAGACAGGATGCTGAGAGCGTGGGGGCTGTCACTGACAATGTTATCTTATATAATATTGTTGCGAGGAGGTGTGTGTGTGTGTGTGTGTGTGTGTGTGTGTGTGTGTGTGTGTGTGTGTGTGTGTGTGTGTGACTCTGTGTGTGTGTGTGTGTGTGTGACTGTGTGTGAGTGTGTGTGAGTGTGTGGTGTGTGTGTGTGTGTGTGGGGTGTGTGTGTGTGTGTGTGTGTGTGTGTGACTGTGTGTGAGTGTGTGTGAGTGTGTAGTGTGTGTGTGTGTGTGTGTGTGTGTTGTGTTGAGAGAGAGAGAGAGAGAGAGAGAGAGAGAGAGAGAGAGAGAGAGAGAGAGAGAGAATGTATAATTCACATCGGTTTTCCTCCTGTTCTCCTTACTCTGTCTTTGTGGGAAGCGGGGCGTCCCTCGCTGTCTGGAAGTTCTCTGCTGATAACTTCATCTCATCTGTCAATTTCTGTGTCTGTCTCTTTGAAGTTCTTGGATAACTTCATCTCATCTGTCAATTTTGGTAGTCTCTTTAAGAAAAGGGGCATGGAGGTGGGGGTGGGGGGGGGAGGCACGCGTTCTTTACTATCCTCCACAGTTTTTTTTATCTGTTGTGGAGGATTATTTTGTCTTTGTTATGTGTAATCCGATAACTAGACAGATAAAACTGTACACTCCTCAGGGCGAATAGAAGCTATGTGCTCTGTAGTGTCTGCTAACGTGTTAATTCTGTGTACTTTGGGTTTTTTTTCTTTCCATCGATTGATACACTTCGTTAAACAGAGAGCAGTAAATGAAGGTTTTCGCTGCAGTGAAAAATATATGTTTTTAGAATCCTTGGAACCCTACCCGCCCTCACTTGCGTCTGGTGTTTTACAATACTACGTGCTACGCGCAGGACAATTAATGAATGTGATAACCCTGAGCAGTATATGCTCATTCACAACAGGATCTGTCATGTCTCGTTCCTGAGAGATCCTGAGATATCTGTTTTTAAGCAAATTTTACGAAGTCCAAAATAAAAATGAAATTAAGACAGTGTACAACGTTATTAATCATCAAAGCAGCGTGCGGAAATCACAATCATTTTTTTCCTTTTATGGTATAGAAGACATTGTTTATTTATTTATTTATCTATTCATCTTTTTTTTCATTTATTTACTTATTTGTCCGCTTGTTTATGTACTTTTGACGTTTTGCTCTCGCCAGAAGGTTGTGCTTTCACCTGTTAGTTTGTTTATCTGTTGTCGTCAAGATGACGTAAAAGCTACTGGCATGATGGAGCGGGAATTAGGCGGCAAGATGGGTGTGGTCCAGAGACAATATCACCCGTTTTGATGCCAGTCAATGGTGTGAATCCGGATTGAATGCTGGATCCAGGATCTGTCCTATAAGAATATTGCACATATGGCACCGAACGACACTGTGAAGGGTTGATGTACGAATTGTTCACTGTCTGTTGAATGTTGCACATATGGCAATGAACGACACTGTGAAGGGTTGATGTACGAATTGTTCACTGTCTGTTGAAGTTGCACATATGCACGAACGACACTGTGAAGGTGATGTACGAATTGTTCACTGTCTGTTGATATGCACTATGCACCGAACGACACTGTGGAGGATTGATGTACGAATTGTTCACTGCCTGTTGAATGTTGTGAAGGGTTGATGTACGAATTGTTCACTGTCTATTGAATGTTGTGAAGGGCTGATGTACGAATTGTTCACTGTCTGATGAATATTGTGAAGGGCTGATGTACGAATTGTTCACTGTCTGTTGAATATTGCACATATGGCACCGAACGACACTGTGAAGGGTTGATGTACGAATTGTTCACTGTCTGTTGAATATTGCACATATGGCACCGAACGACACTGAAGGATTGATGTACGAATTGTTCACTGTTTGTTGAATATTGCACATATGGCACCGAACGACACTGTGAAGGGTTGATGTACGAATTGTTCACTTTCTGTTGAATGTTGCATAATATGCACGTGTTTTTTTTACTGTCACGTGTCAAGTTTGACAGTGACAATATTTCTTGTGTGGTGTAGGCTTTTTTTTTAGTGTCTTTAGGATAGACACACAGGACTTTCACCTCCATCTTCTTCTTTCCTTCTGGTTACGTAGCAGGCTTACAGTTTGCTACTACACGTCATGCAGTAGATGGAAAGTCATCCATCACAAGGCGGTTGAGGTTGTCAGTCTCAACATACTGCCTACGTGAGCTTTTTCTTTCAGTCAGTCAGGTGTCTGAATGATGATTTCTTCACCAGTTTTTTTTTTCCACAATGGATACAAATATCATGTTTTGCGCTGTACATACCTGTCAAGGTGACAGGTAGTAGGTTTACGAGGAAAGATCCAGCCTTTGCTGAAATCCCAAAAGAGTTGCCAAAGAGAGGACATCTCTTTAGCCCTTCACTTGTCTAAGCTTTGCCCAGGTCCTCAGCAGCCAAAACGACTGGTAGCAGCTCCCTATCCAAGTGAAGAGTGACCTGGCTGATAAGAGATAACCGACTGCTTTCTTGTGGGCAACTGAAGCAACGCACTCCAGGTGGGCTGGGCGGAGTACGCCAGTGAGAGGTTCCTTGAACCTACCAGACTGGTTCTGACCCTATTCTGGTGGGCCGGGATGGGACGCCAGGAATGACATCCCTACTGGTATCACCAGATGTTGAGGTAAGTGGCATAGGTACACCAGTCAATGTCAACAATTTTTGTTTTCTGCTGATACGCTGCTTTTTTTCTAATCATTCATGCGTGATTTGGTGTATATCATGTGGTCGGTTTTCGGAGTGATAAGTCGAGAACATTAGAATTATTCTGTCAGTCAATGGACAGTGGGCACGTCTTGATAGATTTGACATACATTAAGATGGACAGAAATGAAATATGTTGGTCTGGTTTTTGAATAGGGATGCGTGAATTAGTATTTCAAACCTATAACACCATTGGTGTACCGGATACGGAAGGAACGTTCACTCAGACTCAGCTTCATTTGGTTGGAGAGGTATGGCGGTACATGTGTGTGACAGAGAAGGGAGCGAGAGGGGGCTACAAGTGAGAGAGGGGTGGGGGGTGGGGGCGAGACTGACATCATGTCGGAATGTAGTGGCTTCAGTGGGCGCTTCCCTTCCACTCAGTTCGCTCGTTAGCTGGGAAAGCCATGTGCAAATGGCTGT
>CM065715.1:50765653-50778153 GCA_033310375.1 Conus canariensis | reverse complement strand
TATCCCGGCGTCAACCAGGCCCGAGAGATACAGGCACCTGCAGTGTTGGTCAGGAAATTTGAGCAACACTCTCAGAAACGCATCCATTAAGTGGATGAAACTCGACTGTGTGGTCCCAGTCTTCCCAACTGAGTCCGCAGCAACTCAACTTTGGGTAGGAGCCGGTCGGGGCAGAAAAACCCACATGACTTCTGATGGGATTCGAACCCACGACCTCCCAGCCGGGAGTCCGCGACGCTGACCACTTCGCCACGGCGGCTGGTCGTGTGGAGTCTTCTTTGTAACGTTCAGCTAAGTGAATGAATTTTCTTTTTGTTGCCCTAGATTGTGATCCAATTTTCTGTTCAGAACCTGAGATGAAATCTTTTTGAATTAATTTATACGCTCAAAATTTTAGATGAATTCTTTTCTTTGTTTGTTTAAAGCATGTTTATTAACTTACTTTTTTCTTCTTTCACAACTACATAATAAAATTACTCTTTTCTCTGTTCCAAATATAATATGAATTTTCATATATTTCATTTACAATATGGAGTTCATTCTCTATTCATTCCTCAAAATCTTACTTTAAATCTTTTTTTTTTTTTTTTTAACTTAGAGCCTCAAACACCCCCCCCCCCCCCCCCCCCCCCCCCCCCCCCCCGGTGCCATCTTTACTCGTTTCTACACCAGGACTTTTGTATGCATGTGCTATCTTAATTCATCAAAATAACAAGAGAGAAAAAAAAATATCATGCTGATTTCATAAATCAAACAACCAGACCGCTTAATTCATGAACTGAGCAAATGTGTTTCATATGCTTGAGCTAAGCAAACAATCCTTCCTTAACATGTGAAAAGAATGCATAATGGCAGTTGAACTGTCTGCAGTTTGTTTACTTCCTGAATTATGTAATTTGGCTTCTACATGACACTAGTTCAAAGAGTAATTATATTTCAGACAGCAACTCCTTAAGTGCAAAGCTGAGTAAACTGATCCTCTAGAGTTGCAGGCTCATAACATAACCGAGAATTGTCCACATAGATGAGTCATTCATTGCTCATCAGGATGTCGCAACTCAGTAGGGTGTCACGTTGACATACGAGTCATCGAGACTGTCCCTGTCAGCAGAGGTGACCAGGATACCACAGCCATCCAAGACAATACAGCAACAGACCAGGAGGACAGGCCAACTGACCAGGACAGCACAAAGATCCATGACACAGAAACCAAGCAGACAGTACAACCAGGCGGTGTATCGTTGACAGTTCTACAGATTTTCACAACATGGCGACCTAGTTCTGATCGAGAAGGCTTGGGAGCTCTTCAGATGATCCTGAATATGCTGACACAGAAGCAGGCAACGAGCACAGTACAGGGAATGGAGGCTGTGTAAAATGTGCAGAAGCAATAGGGGGGCATGACCAAACAGCGAGAGACTGCGTGAATGAAACCCCTGGACATCTGTGGACAATGATCTGACCTCAGTGCTGATATCTGTGGACAATGATCTGGTCACAATGCTGACATCTGTGGACAATGATCTGGCCTCGGTGCTGACATCTGTGGACAATGATCTGGTCTCAATTCTGACATCTGTGGACAATGATCTGGCCTCAATGCTGACATCTGTGGACAATGCTCTGGCCTCGGTGCTGACATCTGTGGACAATGATCTGGTCTTAATGCTGACATCTGTGGACAATGATCTGGCCTCAATGCTGACATCTGTGGACAATGATCTGGTCTCAATGCTGACATCTGTGGACAATGATCTGGCCTCAGTGCTGACATCTGTGGACAATGCTCTGGCCTCAGTGCTGACATCTGTGGACAATGATCTGGTCTCAATGCTGACATCTGTGGACAATGATCTGGCCTCAATGCTGACATCTGTGGACAATGATCTGGCCTCGGTGCTGACATCTGTGGACAATGATCTGGTCCTCAATGCTGACATCTGTGGACAATGATCTGGTCCTCAATGCTGACATCTGTGGACAATGATCTGGCCTCAATGCTGACATCTGTGGACAATGATCTGGCCTCAGTGCTGACATCTGTGGACAATGATCTGGCCTCAGTGCTGACATCTGTGGACAATGATCTGGTCTCAATGCTGACATCTGTGGACAATGATCTGCCTCGGTGCTGACATCTGTGGACAATGATCTGGCCTCAGTGCTGACATCTGTGGACAATGATCTGGTCTCAATGCTGACATCTGTGGACAATGATCTGGCCTCAATGCTGACATCTGTAGACAATGATCTGGCCTCAGTGCTGACATCTGTGGACAATGATCTGGCCTCAGTGCTGACATCTGTGGACAATGGTCTGGCCTCAGTGCTGACATCTGTGGACAACGATCTGCCTCAGTGCTGACATCTGTGGACAATGATCTGGCCTCAGTGCTGACACTGGACTGTGGCAGAGAAGAGCTGTCTTGGTGGGAACTGTGTTGGATAAGGAACTAAGAAACTTGAGTTAGAACAACAGTGGGAATTCTGTCCGTGAAATTCGGAAGAGGCCAGCGAAATGACACAGACATCACACTGCACATGGTTCCAGACTCCAAAGATCGTATCTGTTGTTTTCCTTTCGCTCTTGCATAAACCAGTCCTTTTTTTCAGTACCAAAGCAAAAATAGATTTACCACCGAACTACTTCTTCTTTGAAATCTTTGCATCAGAATGTTTTATGAGTGTGTGTGTGTGTGTGGGGGGGGGGGGGGGTTGCTTTAACAAAACAGACGAATAACTCAAAGCACGGTGGGAATAATCACGTGTTATTAAAGCACACAACAAATGATACAAACAGGCAACGATCAAATTGCGGGATAAAATTTGGCTTTAATTACCTCCAACGAAAGAAAAACGATTTCCAAACACATGTGAACATTAGGAGAAATGGTTGTCCCTGTCCACACTAATGTAAGAACATTGATCTCCAAACATCATGCGAACGTTAGGAGAAATGGTTGTCCCTGTCCACACTAATGTAAGAACATTGATCTCCAAACATCATGCGAACATTAGGAGAAATGGTTTTCCCTGTCCACACTAATGTAAGAACATTGATCTCCAAACATCATGCGAACATTAGGAGAAATGGTTGTCCCTGTCTACCCTAATGTAAGAACATTGATCTCCAAACATCATGCAAACATTAGGAGAAATGGTTGTCCCTGTCCACACTAATGTAAGAACATTGATCTCGACCAGCCGCCGTGGCGAAGTGGTCAGCGTCGCGGACTCCCGGCTGGGAGGTCGTGGGTTCGAATCCCATCAGAAGTCATGTGGGTTTTTCTGCCCCGACCGGCTCCTACCCAAAGTTGAGTTGCTGCGGACTCAGTTGGGAAGACTGGGACCACACAGTCGAGTTTCATCCACTTAATGGATGCGTTTCTGAGAGTGTTGCTCAAATTTCCTGACCAACACTGCAGGTGCCTGTATCTCTCGGGCCTGGTTGACGCCGGGATATATTATGAAAGGAAGCGTAGAGTACAGCCCTGTCATGTAGTCTCAGACCGAAATGGAAATCCGTAGCATCATCTTAATCATCCTCATTCTCATCGATCAGCATAAAAAAAAAATGTCTCAAATTCTGTGGCCCTTCATGCCCTGCTCTCATGGTGACCTCAATTTCGACGTCCTCTCCACGTCTGTGGCCTTGGTTTGGTTCCGTCGGGGTCACCAGTATCGGCGAGTCCATGGGAGCTGTCGTTGGACGGACGTGGTGGCGCCCTCCGGAGGGAGAGCTCACTCACGCCGGCTCCGCGACTAAGCAATTATTGTCGTCAGTAGGGGGCTTAGTAGGTGGTGTCCTGCGTATGTTAGATCAGAACAGGCGCCACTGAACACCACCGAAGTGACTCGGCAGCAGTGCAGTGTCTCCTCCGGTGGGTTGCCTCTTGACGACTTGACATAGACTGCTCCCTGTGGATTGCCGGTGCCGGGGCTGCGGCGGGGCCGACCGGGCTGTGGCTGTGGACGGGGTGTCGGAATGAGCGGCGTGGGTGCACTTCCTCTGAGGTGACCCAGAGGTTGGGACAGCAAAATAAAAATAAATAAATAAAAAAAAAAAAAAAACATTGATCTCCAAACATCATGCGAACATTAGGAGAAATGGTTGTCCCTGTCCACACTAATGTAAGAACATTGATCTCCAAACATCATGCGAACATTAGGAGAAATGGTTGTCCCTGTCCACACTAATGTAAGAACATTGATCTCCAAACATCATGCGAACATTAGGAAAAATGGTGTCCCTGTCCACACTAATGTAAGAACATTGATTTCCAAACATCATGCGAACATTAGGAGAAATGGTTGTCCCTGTCCACACTAATGTAAGAACATTGATCTCCAAACATCATGCGAACATTAGGAGAAATGGTTGTCCCTGTCCACACTAATGTAAGAACATTGATTTCCAAACATCATGCGAACATTAGGAGAAATGGTTGTCCCTGTCCACACTAATGTAAGAACATTGATTCCAAACATCATGCGAACATTAGGAGAAATGGTTGTCCCTGTCCACACTAATGTAAGAACATTGATTTCCAAACATCATGCGAACATTAGGAGAAATGGTTGTCCCTGTCCACACTAATGTAAGAACATTGATTTCCAAACTACATGTTTCCTTCCATCGTAGCTCTCAATGGACCCTGGGAGCCGGAGGCGAGAGAAGGGGGAGGGAGAAAGACATAAAGAGGACAGAGAAATAAAGGAAACCCATACCAAAACAACAAAACGAAAGAGCAAAAGACGAAAGATTAAGGACGATGCAGAAGGGTTGAACTGATGGACAAACTGGAGACAGACAAAGGGTTAAAAAGGGAAATACAAAGGGAAAAGGGTGAAATACGACAATCACAACTCGATCCTCAGACTATCACATTCCGCCTGCACTTAACTCATCCTCTGCTCTGGGATACTTTCCTTAATGCCATCCAGGGGGAGTCAATCCAGCGTCATCTCCCATAAGGCCCCATAAGGTTGTCTCACCAACAACTGGTAAGAAATAAACACACAGCTGCCCTTCCAGTATGTTTAGGGCCTACGTTGGCTCCAGACAGTCTTTTTGTGGGAAAGGGCTAGAGCAATGGAAGAGCGAGACTGACAGACCAATCACGCTCACCATCAAAGGTGACGTTTACCATCAGGCACGTCAGACGGAGGCAGACAAAAAGAAGCTTTCCCCTCCAGCATTTCAATCAGAAGTTTGCAGATGATATTGATTTTGTTGGCCGTGTTATTTTTCAGAGCTGGAGGCAAAAAGAAGAACAGAAGACAGCAGAGATGGAAAAGGGAAAAATGACAACTCACACACAATTATGTACACACGGCTTTTCCCCACTAACCAAAGAAGGGGAATGGAGTGGGAGGGAGTACTCGTCGAAGACACTACACTCAAACATGATGCCAGTCGGGCCCCATCTTCCTCCCCCAGCCGTAGCCCCCTCTCCCTCCTTCCCCCCCCCCCCCCCCCCCCCCCCCCCCACCCCATGTCTACCACTATACTCCTCAAACAAAAAGAAGATATTTAGGTCTGAATCAGCATTCCTTCCCTATCCGGCGCACCAGTGGTTTATATAGGTTTAAGATAGCAATTCACACATCCTTTTTCAAAAACCAAACTTACCTACTTATTCTATATCCATCTTAATCGATGTCAAATCTATCAGTATATGCCCACTGTTTATCGACCGACGGAATGCTTCTATTCACTAATCACTCGGAAAACAACGTGAAGTACACCTAATCAACACACAAATCGTTAGAAAAGACAGGCCATTTGCAGAAAACATAAAAAAAACAACAACAACAGTTAATTGTTGAAATTGACTGTTGTACCTATGGTACTTACTTCAATAGCTGGTGATACCAGTAGGAATCTCGTTCCTGTCATGCCACGCGCGGTCCACCAGAACTGGGGATCAGGACCTGCCCGTTTTTCTGTCTGGTTCCAGGAGGCTCTCACTGGCGTCCCAAGCCCGATCCACCTGGAGTGTGTCGCCCCAGTTCCCCACAACGAAGCACTCAGCCATCTGTTATTTGGCTGTCATCTTCTCTCTCTCTCTCTCTCTCTCTCTCTCTCTCTCTCTCTCTCTCTCTCTCTCTCTCTCTCTGTCTCTGTCTGTCTCTGTCTCTCGCTGTCTCTCTCTGTCTCTCTCTGTCTCTCTCTGTCTCCTCTCTCTCTCTCTCTCTCTCTCTCTCTCTCCTCTCTCTCTCAGTATACATAGATGTATAGATAGACAAACAGACAGACAGATAGCTGGGTAAATAGATAGATAGATTGATTGATTGAGAGAGAGAGAGTCAACTGGGAACAAAACCATATCAAATTATATTGCCAGTTACAGCCCCTTGGTATAACCAAAGGGAGCAGGTCTTCCGTACAGGGAATGTCCATATTATAGCAAAGGCTTTCCTTGCTGTTGCAAATTGACAAAAAAGTTCTTTAAAGAAGGACGATTCCACAATAAATGATCAATGCTCTCAGAATCGTGATTGCAAAATATGCACAACGATCTTTAATAGTCCGATACAACACTTTCCTATGAAAGCATACAATACAAAATATCAGTCTGGATTCATCTCAGCTAAATACTTGAAAGCACCATAAAATCAGATTGCGGAGACAACAAAACAAATAACGTCTCGTAAACACGCCATCACCATTTCTTTAAATGGACATTCTACATGTGCTGGTAAGTTTGTAAACTCATTCCAACCACTGTCCCAACTTTCTGTTGCCAGATGTTTGGGCAGTGTCCTCCTTTCGCCAAATAAGATTGGAGTTTTGCCGCCACGACCATTCACCATGCCTCACATACACATGGCCAGACATCCCTCCTATCCCCAGTCCCCACCTTATCCCACTCACACCCCGCATCCTTTCCTGCTCCTTAAATCTATGTCATGTGCAGGCAGATTTGCTATGGCCCCTTTGCTCTCACGCCAACCCCTTTCATCCTTAACCCTATACTCCTTCCCAACAACCCAACGCTATGATTTTCCTTTCTTTGCAGATTGTGCGTCCTTCGCTACACAAAAAGTCTCCACCACCACCCTACTCTTTAGCAGGCGTTCTTCCTCTTTTCCTCCTTCCCCTAGGTCTTATACAACTGTGGGAACATGCGGGTGTTTGCAGCACCTTCCCCACCACCGCACTCCTTCCTCTGTTTACTATCCTTCATTCTACTCTGTCTGTCTGTCTGTCTGTCTGTCTGCCTCTCTCTCTCTCTCTCTCTCTCTCTCTTTCTTTCTCTCTTTCTCTCTTTCTGTGCTTGTGTGTGTGTGTGTGTGTGTGTGTGTGTGTGTGTGTGTGTGTGTGTGTGTGTGTTGACAGAGAAGAAGCACCTGGACCTCGAACACACCAAGGACAGCATTAATTTGCCTGTAATTCTCTGCCCCCCTTCTCTGCTTTCCTCCAGAGACGTTCAAGTGTTCCTTGTTTGGGAAAGAAAGAGGGAAGCAAGGAGATTGAGCAGCCTCAGGGCTTTTATAAACCCGGCGGCCGGCTTGTCTGCTTTCATGTCCAAATGTTCTCGTTTCTCTTGCCGCATGGAGACAAGGTTTAAACGATTTCTTTACAACGTTTTAAACAAAAGGAATACAATTTGAAAACCAAAAAAAACGAAAATAAAAGAAAATACAATGTGATGTGAATTCAACTGAAATGAAATAATATTTCTCTGAAATTTCACCAGCACTGTTCATTTCAGCTTCCCAGAACACAGCCACACCTAGAGTCGTTATGTTGTAACCCCAGCACCTGCAGTCCACAGGGATCAGTCGTGTCAGGTCATCATGAGGCAACCCACCACAGGAGACACTGCCGTGCTGCCGAGACACTTCGGCGCTGTTCAAGGATTATTATTCTGATCAAGTATGCTAACTGTATACAAGTAGTACGCATTCTGTTGACAACAATAAATGCTTTGTCACTGAACCAACGTGTGTAAGCCTCATCATCCACTGGGCGCACGAACGTCTATTGATTGATGACAGTGCAGTCCCCACGGACTTGCCAGCACTGAAGCATCGAACACAAGCCACCACAGATATGAATATGGAGAGGACATCAGAACTGAGTCACCAACAGAACAAAGCATGGAGCACCACACAATCTGAATTCTATTTTGAAGATGATAACCAAGGAGGATATGGAGGATAAAGTGATGTGTATGGTTCTTTTCTGGTTTAAGACTTTATGACGTGCTGTGCTGTATACTTTATTACATGATATAATATACAGGCCTGAGAGAAAAAAGTGACATGCAGCAAGACGTGTATGTAATGCAGACAGAACTTAACATCACTATTACAATTTAAGCACTTCACAAATACAGAGTAGGAGCTGGATTGGGCTGGGGAAAAAATCAGACCAAGTACCTTTGTTGAGACTCGAACTCCAGCCCGCAATCTGTGATGCTAACCACTACACAACAGTGATGGTTGTAATCTATGATGCCAAGCTGATTGGAATAAAGCAAGAGTTCAGTACTGTCAGGCGGGAATTCAGGGACAGGACTGGCGCACACGTGGTAGGCGCAGTGAAAAAGGTTCAACTTTGACAGACATCACATAAACAACGCACTTCAGGAATCTGCAAAGAATCCCTTCTTAATACGACGATCTTTAGGAAATCACCATGATTCTCGTCTGTTCCTTTGTCCTGTCTTTTGATTTGGTTACAGTCACCGTCTTCTAGTTGGGGTCCTGTCTTCTATCAGACTCCATATTCTCATTAACAAGGACAAAAGTTGTTATTTCAGATTTTCTCACCGTACTGCTGTCATCCCCTTCGCTGGCACCGGCAGAATAACCAGTACAACTCTTTCTTCAATGTTTTGATCACTGAATGGCCTGACTCGCTCACATCTCAGTCTATCGGAAGCTACACCATCTCATCATTTCCATCCCTGTGTATTTTCATACCGTCCTTTATCACGACAGTAGCATATTTATATTTCTTTTTCCTGTCAGGTATCCTCTGTCTGGAACCAGCTTTCTGACTGCTGTTACCGTACATTTTCAATCGTAAACTTCAGATTTACCCTGGAACGTATCCTCTCTAAGAAGCCTTCTGGACTTAGTTTGGGGATTCTCTGTGTTTGCTGCAAAATTATGTTCGATCTTTGCCAGTTTCTTGCAAGATGGTGTGTGTGTGTGTGTGTGTGTGTGTGTGTGTGTGTGTGTGTGTGTGTGTGTGTGTGTGTGTGTGTGTGTGTGTGTGTGTGTGGTGCGTGAGGGCGTGCGTGCGTGCGCGCGCGGGCGTGTGTGTGTGTGTGTGTGTGTGTGTGTGTGTGTGTGTGTGTGAGAGAGAGAGAGAGAGAGAGAGTGTGAGTGTGTATGTGTGTGAGTGTGTGTGTGGTGTGTGTGTGTGTGTGTGTGTGTGTGTGTGTGTGTGTGTGTGTGTGAGTGAGTGGTGTGTGTGTGTGATGTGTGATGCGCGCGCGGCGCGCGCGCGCGCGGCGGAGCGCGTGTGTGTGTGTGTGTTGTGTGTGGGGTGTGTGTGTGTGTGTGTGTGTGTTGCGTGTATGAAAGAAGCCATGAATTCGATCGATAAGTAGAAAGACAGATTGATGTATAGAAACAAAAGTGGACTTTTTTAAAAATTCAAGACGCCACCACATGTGTGAGTGAGTGAGTGTGTGTGTGTGTGTGCGCGTGCGTGCGTGCGTGCGTGTGCGTGCGTGCGTGCGTGCGTGCGTGTGTGTGTGTGTGTGTGTGTGTGTGTGTGTGTGTGTGTGTGTGTGTGTGTGTGTGTGTGTGTGTGTGTGTGTGTAAAATAAGCCATAAACTTGGTGAGTTCCATTGAAAGGTAAAAGGATCGATTCATGGCTAGAAACTAAAGTGGATTTTTTTTTTTAAATTCAGGACGCCACTCCGGTTCTCATTCCGCATCCATTTTGTGCCCTGTTTGAGATCAGTGACTGCTCGTTCTTTGTTTTCATTGTCTTCAATGTGGGTTGTCTTGCCTGAAGAACACCAAAGAGGTCGAAACGCGTCGCGTTTTGTCTCGTAACTTGTTTGTCTCTTTCGTTTGGTGAAATAGTAAATCTTCTTTAAGTTAGACTCTCTATAGATTTTATGGATAACGAATGACACAGGACATCCAATCTATGGATAGACTTGTAGATGATGGATAGGCACGTATTTCTGATTTTATACATATATAGATGAATAGACAAAACCTACATATATGTGTGTATGTACAATCTTTTGTAAATCTGGACAGATCGGAAGAAAGATTGACTGATGGATAAAGACATCCTCAGACTATCTAAAAGGAAAATTTAGGGAACTCTGGACGCCACTTCACAAATTATAAGTACAATGAACAATACAGTCTATGCAATATGTTCATATGTAGATTCAAATGTATTCATTATGATAAATTCACACACACACACACACACACACACACACACACACACACACACACACACACACACACAATTCAATTCAATTCAATTCAATTCAAATTTAATCCTTTGGCCCTGTTGGGGCATGGAGGATACAAATGTAACAAAGAGAAATACGAAACTCACTCAGAACAATGTGTGAACATAGTTGCGAAATGCTGAATTCTGGTGAACTGTAATGATCTCATTAAACAACCTTCCCATTTTTTTAGAAACTTACTAATATTCAAACAAATACGTCTTCCTTTTTGAAATAAATTACAAAAGTTGAAAACAGACTTTGGTTTTAGATATTTTTTAGGGATGAATTTTTCACGAAGTTCATTATATTTTTGGACATTCCATGATGCAATGAAATTCATCTCCAATTTCACCCATTTCACAGTTACGACAAATACGCAACACACACACACACACACACACACACACACACACACACACGCGCGCGCGCGCGCGCGCGCGCGGACACACGCACACACACACACACACACACGCCGCGCGCGCGCGCGCGCGAGGACACACGCACACACGCACGCACACACGCACACACACACACACACACACACACACACACACACACACACACACACACACACATCTTTTTTCATTTTTTCATTATCATTAATAGTACTACTATTACAAGAAATATGATGTTTGATGATGATGATGAATGATGATTGTGATTGTTGTTTTTCTTGTTGCTTGGTTGTTGTTTGGTTGTTGTTGTCACTGTTGTGGCTATTGTTTTTAAGGGGGTGACCTCAGAGCCCTTGGCGTATACACTTGCTCGGTTACTTTCTATTCAGATTTTTTGGCATGCACATTCACCGAAAAGTAGCAGGCCAGACAGATATAGCCATCCCATCAGAGCGGAGGATGAGGTACTATCTGTCACGCCATCTTTATATCAGCCACCAGCAGGATTTCAACTGGCCACGTCTGACAACGTATTCAGCTCTCTATACCGAAAAAAAATGCGCAACCCTCCCTAAATTAGTTCATTAAATTTGTTTTTAACGCCCACGTACAAAAATCATAACATGGCGGACAGAAATAACCTTCAATGAGAGGGGGAGAGGGGGTGTGGAGGGTGGGGTGCAGAATGAGAAGGGGTGACTTGTCTGGTTGTTCAGGTCGTATTCTTGTGATGACGTCAGTTACGATTCCGTCTTACGTCCATACTCTTGGTGAGTTCATTACAGTCTCCAGATTTGGTTTTAGTGGAGACTGCCTTTCGGTGGATATGGTGGCGCCCTCTGGAGGGAGAAACTCATCCTCTATGACTCGGCAATTAGTGTCATCAATAGGGGCATTAGAAGATGGCGTTCTGCTTAGTATGGATCGGAACAGGCGCCGCTGAACACTACTGTAGAGACTTTGTGGCAGGGCGGTGTATCTTCTTTTCTATGACTTGATGAATCGAGTGTTTCTTCTGGCGAGCTGCAATTAACAAGTGGACATTCATTGCTCCCTGAAGACGGTTGTTGCTGGGGCTGAGCCAGGACAAACCTGGATGTGGTTGTGGATCGGAATACCACAGGGAGCACAGACGATCACACACACACACACACACACACACACACACACACACACACACACACACACAACACACGCACGTACGCACGCACGCGCAAGCACGCACGGTCGCACGCGTGCACACACACACACACACACACACACACACCACACACACACACTCACACACACACACAAGCACGCACGCACGCGCACGCGCGCACGGACGCGCGCGCGTACACACACACACACACACACACACACACACACACACACACACACACACGCATACGCACGCACGCCCGCGCACGCACGCACGGACGCGCGCGCGCGTACACACACACACACACACACACACACACACACACACACACACACACACACACACACACCACACACACATACATACAGGTGAATGTCAGTTCAGTGATGGACTCAAACAGGTTCCTGAATTTAGTGCAAAATGGCGACCCATAATTACAGAAACATGCAGCAATAAAGGAACTAAGCAGAGAGAGAGAGAGAGAGAGAGAGAGAGAGAGAGAGGAGAGAGAGAGAGAG
>CM065715.1:50750653-50760653 GCA_033310375.1 Conus canariensis | reverse complement strand
TGTTCATTCTGAGAGAGAGAGAGAGAGAGAGAGAGAGAGAGAGAGAGAGAGAGAGAGAGAGAGAGAAAGAGAGAGATCTATTTATGTCAAAGAAACAAACGTGTTGAGCTATCTGTCATCAGATGTATCCGATGTTTACCTATCTTACAAATACAAAACGCACATGCTGCTGGAAAATATTTCCTGTCTTCCCTCTCTTCTTTTGGCAGCAAAATTGCGTATGCCTAACTACAGAAATTCCGTACCGTCTGTATACGAATGGTATCTGCCTAATCCACCACCATAGTAAATGATATTTGCTAATGCAATGGCACACAAAGGAAGCGTCAAATAGACATCGTGGGTACTATTTCCATTGTTTTATTAATCGAATTCCTCAAAACGTCTGCCGCATCATTACAAACCAGTCTATGTGTGCATAACAAAGTGAACAAGACTTGATTGGTCAGAATGTAATCTTCGTAAAGGTTTTGGAATTTCATTGACATCTTTTTTAAAAAAAACGTTTTCTACCTTGGTCTGTAAGCACGAACTTCATATTTACCAACGAAGCGATTGATGCTGTTGTTGTATGTTTCTATTTCCATGAAACCAATTTTCATATTCTAAAACATAACCTCAGTTGCGAAAAAAAAATCATATTGATTTTACTCCAGATTTATTTGTAACTATAGCTTATCTCCATCCTGTAGAGAGAACATTTCATTGATTTTGCGTCCTGTAAGGTTGTCTGTCAGAGAGATATAGAGAGAGACAGAGACAGAGAGAGAGAGAAAGAGAGAGAGAGAGAGAACAGAGAGACAGAGAGACAGAAACAGTGACAGAGACGGAGACAGAGGGAGAGACAGAGACAGAGAGATGGGGAGGGAGGGAAAAAGAGAAAGAAAGAGACAGAGAGACAGAGAGAAACACAGACAAACACTCAGACAGACAGACAGATAAACAGATAATCAAAGAGACAAACAGAGAGAGAAAACGAGAGAGAGAGAATGACAATGAGAGAAAGACAGACAGAGAGACAGACAGAAGACAAACAGACACAGACAGTGGTGTAAGGGGATGGGTAATGAACGTAAGCACCATCTTACCTGCTTTGGTGTAAAATAAGAAGCAAGAAACTGATGTAACCTAGTTCTGAACTAAGATGACAATCACCATGACAAGTAATGCAGCGCAGTTCAAAGTCCATCGTCTGAACATTGTATTTGTCCCGCAGGAACAGAAATCAAGGTCTCATTTCAACTGCTATCATCGCAATTACAGTCTCCCTAGGTGTACCATTGCGCATTACGCTCACGCTGAGAAGTCCCCAAGGAATAATCTCACCCAGTCCGCACCATTTGCTACGGGATTGTTGTGGAGCAGCGCAGCGCATTCAACGCAGGAATGCTGGATGGAATGTCTGACTGAACACAGACACTTAACCCGTGAAGAAGAGGGGGGGGGGAGGGGGGGAAGAGAGAGAGAGAGAGAGAGAGAGAGACAGACGACAGACAGACAGACAGACAGAGCATGTTGTGCGTGCATGCATGCATGCATGTGTGTGTGTGTGTGTGTGTGTGTGTGTGTAGTGTGTGTGGTGTCGTGTGGTGTGTGTGTGTGTGTTGTGTGTGTGTGTGTGTGTGTGTGTGTGTCTTCTGGATTCATATTATTTTGGTTATTTTTTCTTATTCTGTACCAGAAATATTCCTTGCACAGATAAATACTGCATACAGGTTGCGTCAATATGTGTTGAGGGAGAGAGAGAGAGAGAGAGAGAGAGAGAGCAGAAGAGAGAGAGAGAGAGAGACAGGGAGGAGAGAGAGGGGGCGGGAGGAAGAGAGAGTGGGGAGAGAGGGAGACAGACAGACAGACAGACAGACAGACAGAGAGAGAGAGAGAGAGCGAGAGAGAGAGAAAGAGAGAGAGACTCAGACAGACTGACAGACTGACAGGCAGACAGACAGGCAGAGAGAAGATCTTATGTCATAAAGAAACATACATGTTGAAGAGTCAGTCATCAGTTTCAGAGTCCGATGTTCACCTATCTTACATATATATAAAACATGCTCGCAGTTGAAAAATGTTCCTGTCTTCCCTCTCTTCTTACAGCAGCCATGTTTCGTAAGTCTATCGGCAGAATGTCCACATCGACAGAATAAATTGGTATCTGCTTGATCCACCACTGATAAATGATCCATAAATGTACATTAAGATAAACATGATCGTCAAAACATAGCCCATAACTTTTCTATAGTTTGTGTACAATTTTGTCTTCATGAATGTAAAAGAGACATACAATTTTCCAATGTCTCCTTTGACTTCCCTTCATCTTGACTCGCAGTCTGGTTATCAAACACATACGACACCGAAAAAATAGATAACTAAACTGTGGTCACTATTGGATTTCTTGACCTGTGGTTGTCTATAACAGAAGAAACTCCGAGTATTCTGCTTGCTTCGGTGGCTTTACATTATCCGCCGCAGAATCTAATCATGCAATGCAATTCTTAGATGACGAAACTGGAAAACTGCTGACGCAAATGGTTCAATTTCATGCAATGAAATATTTTTTGACGTAATCAGTTCAAGGGCAAAAATCGACCAAAACACACGAGGCGCGGTTCAGGACAGCGATCCATCCACGCACAAACATTAACCTTATATGAGGCAAATGGCATCCACATATCTGGCATCATGTAAAGCAGTTTGGATGAATGCACTCTATTGCTTCATCTTGAATTTCTAATGCATGAAATATACTTCTGCTGTTTGTTTGTTGGCGAGTGCAATCGATAAGAGAGACAAAAATCAGAAGGCATCACACACACACACACGCACACACACACACACACACACACACACACACACACTGTAACCATGTCTAGAGCCGGTATTTCAAAGATTTGTTGTTTTTTTTACCGAATCATTTCCTTTCAGGGACTTAAAGGTGACGGGTAGTGGCCGGGCAGATGGTGGCTTTCAGAATCACCAGTCTGACAGTTCAAATGCATTGGACTTTTCAACATCAGCTGGATCCTAACCAGAGTGTGCTCATGTTCAGACTGGAAGAGTCAAACTATCTGACCTAACTTGAAATAAAAGTTACTGTTAGGCCGAACGAAAGAGACGAACAAATAACAAGATAAAGTTTGGCCACTTAATAGATTTGTCTCTGACAGTGTTGCTCAAATTTTCTGACAACACTGCAGGTCTCCGTGTCTCTCAGGCTTGATTGACACTGAAACGCCCTCTGAAATGCAGCTGACAGTGTAGTCATGTAGCCACAGAGCAGAACGGAAGTCCATGGTGCCCTATTGATCATCTCCGTACTCACTGATCATCCTACAACGTTCATATTCACGTGACTCTTCATTGACAGCTCTTGTCACTTTAGCCTCCGCCTTTTCCACGTCTTTGGTGCCCACGAAGTCACGTGGACTGTACCTGAATGGACGAGCTGACGTCGACAAAAGGGGGATACTGTCCTGTACTAAGTGTATTTTTGCCACTGGTAGAAGAATTTACCAGTTCGCGTTCTTGCACTTGTTAGGCAGTTTCCTGCACCACCGAAGTGACTGTGTCGCAGAGACATTTTCTCTCATTGGCTACCTCACAGCGACCTAATGTTGGATGCTACTCCTTGCAGACCCCCAGTGATACTGGAGTCAACAGTGAGCAGCTGTGTGGAGGACTAGCAGACTGAGCAGCATGGAAGTAAAGGGTATCAAAAAAAAAAAGAGCGGCAAAAAAGGTTTTTCGCATTATGTTATTTCCTTTGTTTGGTTTTCGAGTTGCATTCTCTTTCGTCGAGCCGACAGAGAGCAAAGAATTGGCGAGAGGGACAAGAGAATTTGGGCACGAATGCAGCAGACCAGCTTTGCGCTCAGATCTATAAACGCCCTATGGCGACTTACATCTCCCTGGTTTTCTGGCAATAGGCTTTCTTCCACCCAATCCCATGATTACAAACAGACAACACAACGTCCCAGAAGTGACGTGGAGGAAGGATAAAGAGTTACTGGGGGGGGGGGGGGGGGGGGGGGACGCCCGCTGTAGTGAGTTTAATGACTGGGAAATGATATCTGCCATTATGGCCAGCCAGCCCGACACACACACACACACACACACACACACACACGCACACACACACGCACACACGCACGCACACACACGCACGCGCGCGCGCGCACGCACGCACGCACGTACACACATGCAAGAGCGTGCATGCACGCTTACATGCATGCAGGCACACGCAAAAACAAAGAACTTTGACTTTTCTGAAGGAAAGAACCAAGTTCACACAAATACCCACTGACTCACCCCAATACCCTTAAGATGTCCCTTTTGACAGCGAGAGACAGAAGTTTCTGTAGACAGTACATTCTAGATTGGCATGTTTTCTAGATAAATTGAGTATTTGCATTAAATTCAGCTTATAATCTAAAATAGTACCCAGATACTTATATTCACTTACAAGTTTCACTTTGATGTTTTCAATATAATGGAGGGACAGGAGCTGGGTTTCTTCGAAAATCAATTACCATCTCCTTCGTCTTACTAACATTCAAATCCAGACAGTTGTCTTTGCACCATGTACAAAAATGCTCCACCTCTTGAAAATAAAAGGTATCTGAATTTGACAGGTCTTCTACAGCAGAATCATCTGAGTATTTCATGACAGGAGTGACAGAAGAACCAGCACAATCATTTGTATGAAGAGTAAAGAGTACAGGGGAGAGAACTATGCCTTGGGGTGCACAAGTAAATGTGGTTCTAGCTGAAGAATATTTTCCCTCAAAGCGTACGCACTGTAACCTGTTGACTAAAAAGTTCACAATCCATGAATCAATTTTGGGTTGACCTGTAAAGTTTGGAGTTTCTTTGCCATAATACGTGGTTGAAAAATATAAAAGTTGATGAGAAATCAATAAACAAGATGGGAACAACAGAATTTTGTTTTCAAAATGCGTGTTTGCAATGGTTTTAAAAAGTGATTATTGCATCACCTGTACTTCTGTTCTGTTTGTATGCAAATTGCTTGACTTGAGGAAGAAGAATCTGAAGGACAAGGCATTCAAAAGATTTCATTACAAGAGATGTCAATGCAACAGGTCTATCGTCATTCAATATGCTAGGATTTCTTGTTTTTGGTACAGGACAGATTGTTGATTTTTTTTCCCAGACAAAGGGCACAACTCCACAATTCAAAGACCACGAGAACAGCCTACAAAAACATATGACAATTGTTCTGAACATGATTTTAAAAGATTTCCACAACTATTGTCTGGGCCTGCAGCTTTACTTATCTTTATCTTTTTGAACAAACCTCGAACAGCAGAATCATCAATATGTAACACTGTCATCGTTATCACAGCTGTTTGTAATATTCGACATAACAGTTTCCAAATTTTCACCAACATGTTTCATTCAAAACGGCAATAAAAATCATTCAGTTTGTTAGCAAAATCATAACATTCCTCTTCTGCTAGTTTACATTCACTTCGTGGTTTATTCTGTCCTGTGAGAGTTTTTAGACCATCCCATGCATTTTGCATGTTTCCCGACTCAAACTGCTTTTTTTACTTTTTCTCTCTATGCCATCTTTGCGTCCTTTATTTTATGTCTTAGTTTTCTTTGAACTGTTTTCTGGACAAAATCATCCTTCGATTGAAATGCGACTTTCTTTTCATTCAGTGTTTTCTTTAAAGATTTTAAAACCCCCAACACTTATCGTTTGGAAAAATGTTAACAGTTTTCTTTGGTATCAACATGTTTTCACAGAAGGTAACAATCACAGATAACATCAGCAACTTCAGTCACATCAACACAAGCATAAAAAAACACGTCCCTAGTATCTTCACTCATAGCAAGCTCGCAGTTCTGTGCTATCAGGGGACCAAATGTTTACAGTTTTCTGCGTAACAAGTTGAGTTTGAATAAAAGGTCGGTAAGGGGATCAAGTGTACGGTGTTGTGTGATCAGATTTACCATTTTTGGAAGGGCCACAGACTTATAAGCATTTGGGATATTACATAACACAAATCAAGCCTCTTGTTGGGACGAGGTGTACATGTGACACGCTGTTTAAAAGAGGGTAAAGCATACCGGAGATCACATTGATTAAAATCACCAAGAACAAGATTTGGAGCATCAGGGGATATCAACTGCAATTCTCGCACAACACCAGAGGTATCATTTGCGGCAACGTGCAGGGTTGGATGAAGGGGGAGTGTAGATGACGGTGACGAACACTATCCCAAATTCACGGGGCAGGTAACGGGGTCGGAGTGACACGACAATCAGGTCAATGTCAGGAGTGCTCAGTCTCTTTTTTACTGTCACATTCGCTCTATTGCAAAAGCGCTCGTTGACGTACAGGCACACGCCACCTCCTCTTGTTTTATCAGTTAAAAGTTTGTCACGGTCAGTTCTAAAAGGTGTTCCAAATCCATCAATAAAAACACTGTCATCAGAATTCCTCTCAAACAGCCACGTTTCAGACAAACATAATAAACATGCATCACAATATTCTCTCATCAGCTACACATTTGCACACCATTCATCAAAATAAAAATTGGGGGCTTTTGGTCTGATAGATCGCACGTTTGATAGTATGATAGAAGGAAGAGGGGGCTGGTTTCGTTCTTCCGTAAACATCTACGCACTTCACCTCTCTTCCCTCGCTTCTTTGTCCGTGTCCTTTCACATTTGCCACGTTGATCACTGCTGACAGAAATCTCTGAGGGGAGATCATTAAAACACAGAGCGCTGGTGTCGGTAAAAGTTCTCAACTGCACAGGGGTCTCACGATCATAATAATGTAAGGGGCCTGTAGCTGCTTGGCGGAAGCCATCTTGAAAGGCAGCGCCAGTCAAAACAACACAGTTCAACACACAAAATATGACAGTCAAGACACACCACAAGTTTCAATGCACACATCGACCACATTCTGGATATCACAGACAACACCTTGCAAACCGATAAAGCAAATCACAGACTGCAAACACATGAAAATCAACAACATTGCCCAGCTACACGCCACTCGCCCCTTGTGAAGCGCCCCACTTACACACACACACACACACAGACAGACAGACAGAGACAAAGAAAAATTTGATTTGTGTCTTGGGAGGCTGTCGGGTGGACATTTTCCGCCTGTAGTGATGACATCAACATAGAATTACATTTGCTATGTTCCCAAAGTCAAATATCCCACGAGTAACACAATGCGGCTTGTCCTGCTGATCAGTCTCACCAAGGAGACGAAAGTCGACTGTGGACAGTCATAACAAATGGTTCTAATCACAGGACAGAATTTGATGGTTCTTCCTTGTACTGTCTGTGAAGTGTTTGATATCTTTGAACACACACACACACACACACACACACACACACACACACACACACACACACACACCACGCACGCACGCACGCACGCACGCACGCATACGTACACACAAATGCACGCACGCACATACGCACGCACGCACGCACACACATATACACGCACACACACACGCACACACACACACACACACACACACACACACACACACACACACACACACACTCGCTTACACACACAGAGAGAGAGAGAGAGAGAGAGAGAGAGAGAGAGAGAGAGATGGATAGATAGATGGATAGATAGATGGATGGGTAGATAGACAGACAGATATATAGATCAATAGATATGTAGATAGATATATGGCTAGACAGACATGTATGTGTATGTGTGTATGTTGAGAGAGACAGACAGACAGACAGACAGACAGATAACAGACAGACAGACGTGAAGGGGCAGGGGCAGTTGGGTGTAGAAGCGGGGAGTCCCCCTACTTGGCTCATTAAGCTCACGCTGTGTTTGACATGACCGGAGGGGATTCATCGCGTGTTTCTCTTTCTGCTCCATGTTCCCCTGCTTTTTTCACATTGTTGTTCCTTTCTCTCGTCACTTTCCCTTCCTCCTTTCTAATCTCTCTCGTCACTTTCCCCTCCTCCTTTCTGGCCCCTCTCGTCACTTTCCCTTCCTCCTTTCTGGCCCCTCTCGTCACTTTCCCTTCCTCCTTTCTGGCCCCTCTCGTCACTTTCCCTTCCTCCTTTCTGGCCCCTCTCGTCACTTTCCCTTCCTCCTTTCTGGCCTCTCTCGTCACTTTCCCTTCCTCCTTTCTGGCCTCTCTCGTCACTTTCCCTTCCTCCTTTCTGGCCTCTCTCGTCACTTTCCCTTCCTCCTTTCTGGCCTCTCTCGTCACTTTCCCTTCCTCCTTTCTAACCCTCTCGTCACTTTCCCTTCCTCCTTTCTGACCTCTCTCGTCACTTTCCCATCCTCCTTTCTGGCCTCTCTCGTCACTTTCTCTTCCTCCTTTCTAACCCCTCTCGTCACTTTCCCTTCCTCCTTTCTGGCCCCTCTCGTCACTTTCCCTTCCTCCTTTCTGGCCTCTCTCGTCACTTTCCCTTCCTCCTTTCTGGCCTCTCTCGTCACATTCCCTTCCTCCTTTCTGGCCTCTCTCGTCACTTTCCCTTCCTCCTTTCTGGCCTCTCTCGTCACTTTCTCTTCCTCCTTTTCTAACCTCTCTCGTCACTTTCCCTTCCTCCTTTCTGACCTCTCTCGTCACTTCTACCCTTCCTCCTTTCTGGCCCCTCTCGTCACTTTCCCTTCCTCCTTTCTGGCCTCTCTCGTCACTTTCCCTTCCTCCTTTCTGGCCCCTCTCGTCACTTTCCCTTCCTCCTTTCTGGCCTCTCTCGTCACTTTCCCTTCCTCCTTTCTGGCCTCTCTCGTCACTTTCCCTTCCTCCTTTCTGACCTCTCTCGTCACTTTCCCTTCCTCCTTTCTGGCCCCTCTCGTCACTTTCTCTTCCTCCTTTCTGGCCTCTCTCGTCACTTTCCCTTCCTCCTTTCTGGCCTCTCTCGTCACTTTCTCTTCCTCCTTTCTGGCCTCTCTCGTCACTTTCCCTTCCTCCTTTCTGGCCCCTCTCGTCACTTTTTCTTCCTCCTTTCTGGCCTCTCTCGTCACTTTCCCTTCCTCCTTTCTGGCCCCTCTCGTCACTTTCCCTTCCTCCTTTCTGGCCTCTCTCGTCACTTTCCCTTCCTCCTTTCTGGCCCCTCTCGTCACTTTTTCTTCCTCCTTTCTGGCCTCTCTCGTCACTTTCCCTTCCTCCTTTCTGACCTCTCTCGTCACTTTCCCTTCCTCCTTTCTGACCTCTCTCGTCACTTTCCCTTCCTCCTTTCTGGCCCCTCTCGTCACTTTCTCTTCCTCCTTTCTGGCCTCTCTCGTCACTTTCCCCTCCTCCTTTCTGGCCCCTCTCGTCACTTTCCCTTCCTCCTTTCTGGCCCCTCTCGTCACTTTCCCTTCCTCCTTTCTGGCCTCTCTCGTCACTTTCCCTTCCTCCTTTCTGGCCTCTCTCGTCACTTTCCCTTCCTCCTTTCTGGCCTCTCTCGTCACTTTCTCTTCCTCCTTTCTGGCCTCTCTCGTCACTTTCCCTTCCTCCTTTCTGACCCCTCTCGTCACTTTCTCTTCCTCCTTTCTGGCCTCTCTCGTCACTTTCCCTTCCTCCTTTCTGGCCCCTCTCGTCACTTTCCCTTCCTCCTTTCTGACCTCTCTCGTCACTTTCCCTTCCTCCTTTCTGGCCCCTCTCGTCACTTTCTCTTCCTCCTTTCTGGCACCTCCTCCATTTCTTTCTCCTTCTGTTCCCCACTTGAATTCAAAGGATGTCCACTAAGCTATTTAAGCACCAAATTACCATGACCAGTACCACCGCCACCACAACCACCACCTCCACCATCACCATGACCACAACCACCACCACCACCACTACTGCTGCTGCTGCTGCTACTACTACTACTACTACTACTACTACTACTACTACTACTATTATAATCACCAGCACTACCACAACTACTAATGCTGCTACTGCTGCTACTGCTGCTAATAATATGGAGCAGCCACGATTTCTGCTACTGCCACAATTATAAATGCTGCTGCTAATAATAATAATGATGATGATAATGATAATAATGATAG
>CM065715.1:50725653-50728153 GCA_033310375.1 Conus canariensis | reverse complement strand
TATCTATCAATCAATCAATCAGCCAAATAATCAATCAACAAATCAATCAATCAACCAATCCATCCATCAATCAATACATCCATCAATCAATCAATAAACCAATATATCAGTTAAGAACTTGGTCAATCCATCAATTAAATAAATATTGAACGGAGAGATCAGTCAATAAATCAAGCAAGCAAGCAACTAATCAATTATTTAATTGACCAGTCAGTCAATGAATCAAACAATCATCCGATCAATGTAGCTATTGGCAAAATGATTAAACTATGGAGAAACAGTGTGGATGCTGATTTAAGAGCGCGCGCGTGCGCGTGCGCGTGCACACACGTATGTGTGTGTGTGAATGCGTGTGTGTGTGTGTGTGCGCGCGCGCGCGCACGTGTGTGATAATGCGATAAAAGTCTCTGCCGTAATACGAATTATCTTCCTTTCAGATGGTGATCTGAAATCTGCTTCTTATATTCTATTACGCGAATAGGTCGGACAGAGAATATGCTTCATGTGTGTGAATACGCTGTCTTTTGCCAAACATTTCTTCTACTGTTTCCCCTGTTTCTTTCTTTTATTTTCTTGTAGTTTCGTCTCTCCTCTTCCTCCTGATCTGCAACCTTCCCTCTCTTTCTCATAAGTTTATTCTCATCTTTTTGTCTTCTCTTCTGTCCCGCTCTTCAGTCTGATATTCTTTCTCTTTCATCTTGGACGGGTACCAGAACTTACGGCATGCACGTTCATCGCTCCCGTCTCTGCAGTCGTCGCCACCATCGCAGACCCAGGCCCCCGGTATGCATAACCCGCTCTGGCATTGAAATTCATCTGCCTTGCACACTGCAACCCACACAGCGTCCAGTGTTCCAACCAGCAACGTCTGTATAACCCACTTATGAAATTTTTGTTGATTTTTTTTTTTCGACATTGTATCAGTTACTTTGGACAAAGTCTTAAACCGGTATGAGTTTTGGTTTAACATTGATACAAGCTCAGCATGATGTCGATACTTGAAACTTCTAATTTAATTTCATACTTTTGTCCAGAAAGGAAGCTACGCTGGTTTGTTTTTATTTTCTTTTTTGTCTTTTTTGTTGTTCTTTCTCCTCATTCTGCACATATACATGTATGAAATTCAAAAGAATCTGTGAATCATGGTTTTTAATGTTTACACACACACACACACACACACACACACACACACACACACACACACACACACACACACACACACCACACATTCTCTCTCTCTCTCTGTCTCTCTGTCTCTCTATCTCTCTCTCCCTTTGTCTCTCTCTCTCCCTCCCCTCTCTCTCTCTCTCTGTCACACACACACACACACACACACACACACACACACACACACACACACACACACACACACACACACACACACACACAGGTGATGATAAATACACCATTACTATTTGAAAGGAAAAGCTAAGGACAGATACAAAGACGGCCAGACATACGGCGTCAACAACAACAACAACAACAACAGCAACAACAATACAACAGCACCAACAACAATAACAACAGCAGAAGCAGCAATAACAACGACAACAGCAGCAGCAACAACAACAACAACAACGACAACAGCAGCAGCAGCAGCAGCAGCAGCAACAAAAGCAGCAGCAGCAATAACAACAACAACAACAACAACAACAACACCGAGAACAAACAAACCAGACCACAAAAAGTCACCGTACTACAATCGATCTCGTCACTCTGATCCGTGCAGTCGATTTCCCCGTTACACTTCCAGTGAAGATCGATGCATCGTGAACCATCGCGACACCGGAACTGCGAGGGGAGACATGACGATGCTGCCAACATGTGGTTCATTCCATTCAGGTTTCACATCCACTACATTCACCAGAGATGATCTACCTGCCAGGAAGAGAACCCCACCCCCACCCCCCCCCCCACCCCCCACCCCCCGCCCCCCAGGAGAGCTTGGAAAGCAGGCCTTGCTTTGTAGACTTCACCATACCCCATGTCGAGAACGACAATACACTAACACGGGCACGGAAAAGGACAATGTTCTCAGTAGGCTCAAACGGGATTCTAACCGAAAACACTGGACTGTTGACAGGATGCTGTAGTCAGCTGTGTCAACCGGCCAGCTCTTAAACCACAGACTGGGTTTAGAGATCATTTGAATCATAATCAGAGATGATCAGTTCCCCTTTGCATTGAGGAAGACTCTTCCACGTTTGGTTAGGGCTGAGAGTCAAAAGAACAGTGGTCTGTGCATTGGATTGACACATGTTTCCAATGACATGTACACACTGACACACAGCGGTTAAAGGCTTATAAAGCAGCCTTTGTTTTTGTTCTGGACGTAATTACATTGCAGAATTATTGGTAATAATTTGGCACAGAGAGAGAGAGAGAGAGAGAGAGAGAGAGAGAGAGAGGAAGGGAGGGAGGGAGGGAGGGAGCAAAGGGATGGACAGAGACAGGTGTGAATCAGCTGAATCTACATTCGACTGCAATACACGAAAACCAT
>CM065715.1:50715653-50720653 GCA_033310375.1 Conus canariensis | reverse complement strand
CGCTTTCCTCTATTTCTTCCTGTAATCTCTCCATAGCTTTCCTCTATTTCTTCCTGTAATCTCTCCATCACTTTCCTCATTCCTTCCCGTAATCTCTCCATCACTTTCCTCTATTTCTTCCTGTAATCTCTCCATCACTTTCCTCATTCCTTCCGTAATCTCTCCATCACTTTCCTCATTTCTTCCTGTAATCTCTCCATCACTTTTCTCATTTCTTCCTGTGATCTCTCCATCACTTTCCTCATTTCTTCCTGTAATCTCTCCATCACTTTGCTCATTTCTTCCTGTAATCTCTCCATCACTTTCCTCATTTCTTCCTGTGATCTCTCCATCACTTTCCTCATTTCTTCCTGTAATCTCTCCATCACTTTCCTCTATTTCTTCCTCTAATCTCTCCATCACTTTCCTCTATTTCTTCCGTCATCTCTCCATCACTTTGCTCATTCCTTCCTGTAATCTCTCCATCACTTTCCTCTATTTCTTCCTCTAATCTCTCCATCACTTTCCTATATTCCTTCCTGTAATCTCTCCATCACTTTGCTCATTTCTTGCCGTAATCTCTCCATCACTTTCCTCATTTCTTTCCGTAATCTCTCCATCACTTTCCTCATTTCTTCCTGTAATCTCTCCATCACTTTCCTCATTCCTTCCCGTAATCTCTCCATCACTTTCCTCTAATTCTTCCCGTAATCTCTCCATCACTTTCCTCATTCCTTCCTGTAATCTCTCCATCACTTTCCTCTAATTCTTCCTGTAATCTCTCCATCATTTTCCTCATTCCTTCCCGTAATCTCTCCATCACTTTCCTCATTCCTTCCTGTAATCTCTCCATCACTTTCCTCATTCCTTCCCGTAATCTCTCCATCACTTTCCTCTAATTCTTCCGTAATCTCTCCATCACTTTCCTCTATTTCTTCCTGTAATCTTTCCATCACTTTCCTCATTCCTTCCTGTAATCTCTCCATCACTTTCCTCATTTCTTCCTGTAATCTCTCCATCACTTTCCTCTAATTCTTCCGTAATCTCTCCATCACTTTCCTCTATTTCTTCCTGTAATCTTCCATCACTTTCCTCATTCCTTCCTGTAATCTCTCCATCACTTTCCTCATTCCTTCCTGTAATCTCTCCATCACTTTCCTCATTCCTTCCGTATCTCCCCATCACTTTCCTCATTCCTTCCTGTAATCTCTCCATCACTTTCCTCTATTTCTTCCGTAATCTCTCCATCACTTTCCTCTATTTCTTCCTGTAATCTCTCCATCACTTTCCTCTATTTTTCCTGTAATCTCTCCATCACTTTCCTCTATTTCTTCCTGTAATCTCTCCATCACTTTCCTCTATTTCTTCCTGTAATCTCTCCATCACTTTTCCTCTATTTCTTCCTGTAATCTCTCCATCACTTTCCTCTATTCTTCCTGTAATCTCTCCATCACTTTCCTTCTATCTCCTTCCTTTCTTTTCCATCACTTTCCTCATTCCTTCCTGTAATCTCCCATCACTTTCCTCATTCCTTCCTGTAATCTCTCCATCACTTTCCTCTATTTCTTCCTGTAATCTCTCCATCACTTTCCTCTATTTCTTCCTGTAATCTCTCCATCACTTCCTCATTTCTTCCTGTAATCTCTCCATCACTTTCCTCTATTTCTTCCTGTAATCTCTCCATCACTTTCCTCATTCTTCCGTAATCTCTCCATCACTTTCTCATTCTTCCTGTAATCTCTCCATCACTTCCTCTATTTCTTCTGTAATTCTCATCACTTTCTCTATTTTCCTGTAATCTCTCATCACTTTCCTCATTTCCGTAATCTCTCCATCACTTTCCTCTATTTCTTCCTTAATCTCTCCATCACTTTCTCTATTCTTCCGTAATCTCCCATCACTTTCCTCATTCTTCCTGTAATCTCCCATCACTTTCCTCATTCTTCCTGTAATCTCTCCTCACTTTCTCATTTCTTCTGTAATCTCCCATCACTTTCCTATTCTTCCTGAATTCCCATCCTTTCCTCATTCCTTCCTGTAATCTCTCCATCACTTTCCTCATTTTTCCTGTAATCTCTCCATCACTTTCCTCATTCTTCCTGTAATCTCTCATCACTTTCTCTATTCTTCTGTATCTCTCATCACTTTCCTCTATTTCTTCTGTAATCTCTCCATCACTTCCTCATCTTCCTTATCTCTCATCACTTTCCTCATCTTCTGTATTCCATCACTTTCTTCTTTGTAACTCTCTCATTCCTATTCTTACTCTCCATCACTTCTATCTTCTACCTCACTCTATCTCCTTCAACTCTCATTTCGTACTCCATCATTCCTCATTTTATTCACTTCTCATTCTCTAATCTCCCACTCCTCTATTTCTTCCTTATCTCTTCTCTACTCACTTTCCTCTATTTCTTCCGTAATCTCTCCATCACTTTCCTCTATTTCTCTGCAATCTCCATCACTTTCCTCATTTCTTCCTGTAATCTCTCCATCACTTTCCTCTATTTCTTCCTGTAATCTCTCCATCACTTTCCTCATTTCTTCCTGTAATCTTCCATCACTTTCCTCATTCTTCCGTAATCTCTCCTCACTTTCCTCTATTTCTTCTGTATCTCTCCATCACTTTCCTCTTTTCTTCCTGTAATCTCTCCATCACTTTCCTCATTTCTTCCTGTAATCTCTCCATCACTTTCCTCATTCTTCCGTAATTCTCCATCACTTTCCTCTATTTCTTCCTGTAATCTCTCCTCACTTTCCTCATTCTTCTGTAATCTCTCCATCACTTTCCTCTATTTCTTCCTTATTTCTCTCCGTCACTTTCCTCATTCCTTCCTGTAATCTCTCCATCACTTTCCTATTCTTCCTGTAATCTCTCCATCACTTTCTCTATTTCTTCCGTAATCTCTCATCACTTTCCTCATTCTTCCTGTAATCTCTCATCACTTTCCTCATTCTTCTGTAATCTCTCCATCACTTTCCTTATTTCTCCTGTAATCTCATCCTCATCCACTTTCCTCTCATTCTCCTTTATCTCTCTCCTTTCCTCATTTCTTCCTATCTCTCCATCACTTTCCTATTTCTTCCTAATCTCCATCACTTTCCTCATTCTTCCTGTAATCCTCCATCACTTTCTCTATTTCTTCTGTAATCTCTCATCACTTTCCTATTCTTCCTGTATCTCTCCATCACTTTCCTCTATTCTTCCTGTATCTCTCTCTCATCTTCCTCATTTCTTCCTGTATCTTTCTCCATCACTTTCCTCATTTTTCTTCCTCTACTTCCATCTTTCTTCTTCCATTCTCCTTTCCTTATTTCTTCAACTCTCCTCACTTTCCTCTATTTCCTTCTTCTCTCCATCACTTTCTCTCTTTCTCCTGTAATCTCTCCATCACTTTCCTCATTTCTTCCTGTAATCTCTCCATCACTTCTCTTCTTCCTCTCATTTCTTTCCGTAATCTCTCCATCACTTTCCTCATTCCTTCCTGTAATCTCTCCATCACTTTCCTCTATTTCTTCCTGTAATCTCTCCATCACTTTCCTCAATTTCCTTCCTGTAATTCTCCATCACTTTCCTCTATTTCTTCCTGTAATCTCTCCATCACTTTCCTCTATTTCTTCCTGTAATCTCTCTCTTCACTTTCCTCTTTTCTTCCTGTAATCTCTCCATCACTTTCCTCATTTCTTCCTGTAATATCTCCATCACTTTCCTTATTCCTTCCCGTCATCTCTCCATCACTTTCCTCTATTTCTTCCCGTCATCTCTCCATCACTTTCCTCATTTCTTCCCGTAATCTTTCCATCGTATTCCTGATTCCTCCTGCAATCCCTCCATCTCGTTCCTCATTTCGTCCCATAATTTCTCCATCTCCTTTCTCTTTTCCTCCCGTAATCTCCCCTCCATCTTCTTCATTTCTTCCCGTAATCTCTTCAGTTCCTTCCCATTTCTTCCCGTAATCTCTCCATCGTCTTCCTCATTTCGTCCCGTGATCTCTCCGTCGCCTTCCTCATTTTATCCGTAATCTCCCCTCCATCTTTCTCATTTCTTCTTGTAATCTTTCCATCTCCTTCCTCACTTTTCCCCTCATTTCTCCATCTCCTTCCTCATTTCTTCCCGTAATCTCTCCAGCTCCTCCTTCATTTCTTATTGTAATCTCTCCATCTCTTCCCTCATCTCTTCCCGTAATTTCTCCATCTCCTTCCTCATTTCTTCTGTAGTCTCTCAATCTTATTCCTCATTTCTTCCCGTAATCTCTCCATCTCCATCCTCATTTCTTCCCGTAATCTCTCCAAAGCCTTCTCCATTTCTTCCCGCAATCTCTCCATCTCCTTCCTCATTTCTTCCCGTAATCTCTCCATCTCCTTCCTCATTTCTTCCCGTAATCTCTCCATCTCCTTCCTCATTTCTTCCCGTAATCTCTCCATCTCCTTCCTCATTTCTTCCCGTAATCTCTCCATCTCCTTCCTCATTTCTTCCGTAATCTCTCCATCTCCTTCCTCATTTCTACCCGTAATCTCTCCATCTCCTTCCTCATTTCTTCCCACAATCTCTCCATCTCCTTCCTCATTTCTACCCGTAATCTCTCTATCTCCTTCCTCATTTCTACCCGTAATCTCTCTATCTCCTTCCTCATTTCTACCCGTAATCTCTCTATCTCCTTCCTCATTTCTACCCGTAATCTCTCCATCTCCTTCCTCATTTCTTCCCGTAATCTCTCTATCTCCTTCCTCATTTCTTCCCGTAATCTCTCATCTCCTTCCTCATTTCTACCCGTAATCTCTCCATCTCCTTCCTCATTTCTTCCCGTAATCTTTCCATCTCCTTTCTCATTTCTACCCGTAATCTCTCCATCTCCTTTCTCATTTCTACCCGTAATCTCTCCATCTCCTTCCTCATTTCTTCCCGTAATCTCTCTATCTCCTTCCTCATTTCTACCCGTAATATCTCCATCTCCTTCCTCATTTCTACCCGTAATCTCTCCATCTCCTTCCTCATTTCTTCCCGTAATCTCTCCATCGCC
>CM065715.1:50695653-50705653 GCA_033310375.1 Conus canariensis | reverse complement strand
GGAAAGTAAGTGCGCTGCAGGAAAATGCGCAAAGATTGTATTGTATGAGTAAGTGTGAATGTATATCTTACTTGTTTCTCTGTATGTGCTAGTATGTTTGTTTGTTTCTTTGCTTTTTGTTTTGTTTGTTTCTTTGTTTTCTTTTTTTTTTTATGGTTGGCTTTCGTTTCCGTCTATCAGCGTTCTGAGTTCTGTATATAAAGAGCGTAACAAGTACATTTCTACTACTACTACTACTACTACTATACTACTACTACTACTTACTACCACACACACACACACACACACACACACACACACAACACACACACACACACACACACACACATAAATCCGTGCACGGACGCACATATACCCATACACACACACGCGCGCGCGCGCGCGCGCGCCACACACACACACACACACACACACACACACACACAGAATGTTCGTCAACATGCGTACAGCCATATACAGATCCAAATGTCACATTTATGATAAAAATTCACATTGAGCACTGGATCATTTTTTTTTTAAATTCTTATTAATCTATTCAATCTCCTGATAAAATATGAAAATCATTTTCCCTCTTGAAACTCACCGCTTCCAAATTAATACTGGTACATACGGAAGCTGGCCCAGAATAAACTGAAACAAGCGATGTATGTGCCGCCAAATTTCTGTTGTGAGACTGTGCAAAGAGTACAACAATTTGTCTGAAGTGATGTCATACGCTAGTGATATTTGATACACCAAGAAAGCATCTTTCACGTTGAAATCATGGAGACATACCTCAGCAAAGCTATTCTTTTGATCTTTTTCCCAAACTAACTAATCACAAACCAAAAAAAAGTCAGTATTGAAATCATGCATGGATCAAAAGGAAAGGGGGAAAACTGCAGCAGAACGCCTCATTGCCAGTGTGCGCGCGCATGGTCCGGTAATATCCTCCTCCAGATCAGTCTGTGGTTTTCATGTATGCATGCAGAGACCACAGAACTTCCGGCAGAACTTGAAGCCATCGTCTGGTTCCAGACAGATGGGGTGTGCAGTATCGTTCATCTTAGCACAGTCCCTGGCAAGCAGCATGTCTAAGCACAGGGTGGGGTGGATTGTACCTGCAATCAGTCAATCAGTCGATCAAGCATTGTGTCCGTCAGTCAATCAACGAATTGATTTATCGGCTTATTACTTCAATGGTTAATATCCAACCAGTCAATCCACCTGTCAACCAATCAATTTACCAAGCAATCAGACAACAAACGCATTTATCTTGTTATGAGCCTGTTGGTTAGAGAATTCGGATACGGTGTGAACGTTCGTGAATGTCTGAGAGAGAGAGAGAGAGAGAGAGAGAGAGAGAGAGAGAGAGAGAGAGAGAGAGAGAGCTTATTTCCACACAGCCTATCCTGTGTTTTAATAGATGCACACCGATTCCAAAAATCAACATATTTGTCTTATCCAAGGAGATTGTTCAGCCTAACAAATCAAACTGTTTCTTACATAAAGCACATTTAATTGGCTTTGTAAACATATCACTGTTCTGGAAAAAAAAAGAATAAACATGATCTTGAAACAACGTTAAAATATCTCAATAGTCGACAAAATAATCAGCACACCGTGTTTTCTTTGTCATGACAGTTCCATTGCAAATTCGTTGAAAAATAAATCATGACGACTTAAAAAGACAACCTTGTTTCACCCCATTCAAGCAGTCCAAAGTAATCTGAATTGTATCCATTCCACACGCAAGCAGGTAAGCAAGTCACCTTAAAAGACTTTGTACAAAATGTCATTCACGCCACGTTTATTAAATACTTCCCACGTTACAATTCGCTGTTTCAATGGATTTTTCTGAAGTCCACAAATTCTACCCACAGATTTTTATCATTTAGTTAACATTTTCTACTAGCAAGGGCACTCTGACCATATGATAAACTATATATGGTTGGCTCTGATACTCACTTGTTCTTCAATATATTTTCTTTGTTTTAAGCCTATGTAGTAGGTATACTCACTTGTTCTTCAATATATTTTCTTTGTTTTAAGCCGACGTAGTAGGTCTTTTATTTGATTTAAGAGTGTAAACTTTACTTAGAATGTTGGCGAGTGGAATTCTACAATAACCATCAGGGTTGTATTGCACAGCAATAAAGCATTTACTTCGCCCATTCCAACCAAATAAAAGGTGCCACTTAAAAAAAATGTTAAAGAGTCGAACAATGAAGCCATACCAGTGGTAGCAGGATTTCCTGGTTTTAACATTCTCTCAACAACCTTTTCTGGTCCTGTGCTCTTTCAGCCGGAAACGAATGTTCTTGATACAAGATCAGTAAACAATCGTTCAAACGTCCACTTTTTTTTTCTAGAAGATCGCCTTTTTTATGTGGTCCATTGCTGAAAGGTTCGCTGAACATTTTAGAGAACTGATCTTGCCAGTCTTGTATAGAAATGTTTGTAAACACACAAGTATTTATACCGATAAATCTTCTTACAGACCAGAATTTCTTGGAAACATTGACTGAATTTTTGCATTATGATTTGTACACATGCAAGAAAGCTGTTGTGTCATCACAACCAGTGTCAGAAACAGCAGCAATAGCAAGCAGCAGCGGCGCCAGTGTTGGAAAATGACTTTTTCTGGATTTTTTTTTTTTAAATAGGTCTTCTTTCCTTTTAATTGCAGTGGCGCTGGTAGATGTAAAAATTAGGGGTGGGGTGGGTGGAGAAAGGGGGAGGGGGGGTGTTAGGATGGGCCGGTGGTGAATCTGACCCTTACCCTAACTCGAACACTAATCCTAACCCTAGACTGGTCTGCACTAGCAGTAGAGCGTGGTGTACAACTGGCTTTTTTTTTCCCCATTCCTCTTCTGCTCCGCCACCTGTTCATTTTCTTTTTATTTCATGTTTCTCCGGCTTCTTTCTTTCTTTCTTTTCTTTCTTTCTTTTCTTTCTTCTTTCTTTCTTTCTTTCTTTCTTTCTCTTTTGTCTTTTTTCCTTTCTTTTTTCTTCTTTGTCTTCTTTCCTTCTTTTGTCTTTCTTTCTTTCCTTCTTTTTGTCTTTCTTTCCTTCTTTTTGTTTTCTTTCTTTCTTTTTTTTTTGTCTTTCTTTCTTTCTTTCTTTCTTTCTTTGTCTTTCTTTTTCCGTTCTTCTTTCTTACTTACTTCTTTTCTTTTTTTTTTTTTTTTTTTTGTATTGTTCGCTTTTCCTTTGTTTTGCTTAAGCTCGATATGTTTAGGAGGTGGTGGGAGGTGGTGGTGGGTGGTGGTGGTGGTGGTGGTGGTGATGGTGGCTGGAATGGGGGCAGAAAGATTTGCCTTCCCCTCTCGTCTACACCAAGATGACAGCTGATCACTCATTTGTCCTGGATCCTTGTGCCGTTCTTGTCTCTTCTGCTCGGGCTTTTCCTTAATGTTCGTGCGTTTCGTTTCTTTCTTTGCTTGTTCCTTTGTGCTTCTTTGTTTCTTCCTGTCTTTTTTCTCTTTATCCAGTTTTCTTTCTTTCTTTCTTTAGTTTGTCTTAAAACTGTTTTCATGTTCTTCGCAATGTTCACTCCGGTTTTTTTTTTTGTTTTGTTTTGTTTTTTGTTTGTTTTTTTTTCCAATAGTGCTTTCAATCCACCTTTTATAACTACAGGTAAAGGGACAAAAGTCTGTCCCCTCTAATGGCGGACAGATTTGAAGCCGTTGTTTCCACTAGATTATCTAGCCATATTTCAGTGTTGGTGACATGTTTATGTACCAAAAACCATTGACGTCATTTTTCACAAGTCTACTTTTTGTGTGTGTGAAGTAAATAAAATCGTTGAATTGTCGTTTGGTGCTTGCAGTCTGATGTTAGATCTGGCATGGTATCGGCAAACAAACGGCTCACAGAGGAGACGAAAAAATATATAGTGTCGTTGATAGACCAGGGGCTTCGGGTGTGTGAGGTGGCAAATGTCTTGAATTTGAACAGGTCAACCGTCGGGAAAGTTTACAAGCACTATTGTGACTGAAAAACAGTAGCAAACAAACCCAGGAGTGGTAGGCCCAGAGTGTTCACTAACAGGTGCGTGTCTGCACTGTCAAAGATCGTAAAACGGGACCGATCTACCACAGTTTCTGAAATTTCAACCGAATCCTGTGCGTCAACGTCCGTTGAAGTCAGCCAAAAGACGATCAAGCGAAATCTGCATGGACTTGGCTATTCAAAACATCTCCCAGTGAAGAAACTAGTCATCAAGGAAGTGAACAGAAAGCAGTCGCTGCAGTAAAGTTCACTGAACTGTGAACGATCAGTGGAAGAATGTTATTTTCAGTGATGAAATGACCATTATGATCAAACCCAATGGACGTGTAAAACTATGGAGGAAAGTCGAAGAGAAGTGGTCAGTGCTTTCTCTGTGCAGCGTCCATCTTGGCCCGTAGACTACATTGAAATTGATGGTATGGGGATGCATTTCGTATGACAGAGTTAGACCACTGGTATTCGTGAAAGGCAGTATGAACAGTCAGAAGTACACTGATATGCTGGAAAACAACTTTCTGCCGTTTGTTGTCGACCACTAGTCAAACAAACGTTGGTACCTTCAAGAAGACAACGCCTCTGTTCACCGCTCGGCTCACACCGAGACCTGGAAGCGACAGCACAGAGTTTTTCTGGCCCCCACAAAGTCCAGATCTAAATCTGATCGAGAACGTGTGGCAAGTCCTCAAGACACGTGAGAAAAAACATTCGTCGCTTAAGTACTGTCGCCGATCTGCGCTGCACACTCACTACTTGCTGGAATCAACTGACCGTTGCCTACCTCCACTCCCTCTACGGCTCTCTTCCAAGGCGCTGTCGGCATGTTTTGAGTCGGAAGGGCCGTATCACCAAGTACTAGCAAGCTCAGTCCAGCCTTAAGGTAAGAAGAATAAATTTTCAGCAGCAGGTGCCAGTAGGTAGTGAGCGCCGGAAGTGCCGAGAGGGGACAGACTTTTGTCCCATGTTCTTCTTCATTTCCTGTTTGTCGTCGCGCTCGTCTTCTTCTTGTTCTTCTTATTCTTCCTTTTCCTTTTTTTTTCTTATTCTTGTTGTTGTTGTTGTTGTTGTTGTTGTTGCTCTTCTTCCTCTTCTTCTTCTTCTTCTTCTTCTTCTTCTTCTTCTTCTCCTCCTCATCATCATCATCATCATCCTCATCCTCATCCTTCTTCTTCTTCTTTATCATCATCATCATCATTATCATTTTTACCGTTCCACCCTCATTTAGATATCCCCTTGCAATCGGCCGGGTTGAAAACAGCATGGAATAAAGCTTGTTTGCCACTATCATCATCTCCAGTAGCAGCAGCAGTTGCGTCGTCGTCGTCCTATTTTTCATCGTCTTAAGCAATTTTGCTCACTACTCAACATCACTCCTGCTGCCTGCCCCCTTCCTCCTCCTCCTCCTCCTCCTCCTCCTCCCCCTTCTTCTTCTTCTTCTTCTTCTTCTTCTTCTTCTTCTTCTTCTCCTTCTTCTTCTTCTTCTTCTCTCCTCTTTCCGATCTTCCGCAGTTTATTTTCTTTTTCCCGACGTCCATCTTTTCTTGGTATCATTTTTCCCCCGTTATCTCCCTACTCAATTGCCATAGTTGTTTCGCACACACACACACACACACACACACACACACACACACACACACACACACGCACACACACACACACACATGCACTTCTCACACACACACACACACACACACACACACACACCACACCCCACACAACACACGCACCACACGCACGCACCACATGCGCACGGATACGCACACGCCTACACACACCTTATACACACTCGCACACACGTTTGCGCACCGCATACACTGGCACACACACACATGGGCCCGAGCCCACGCACCCATACACGCACATGTTGTACACTGACCACACACACATACAATGATAATAATGGCACAACCAACGTTAGGTAGGGGCTCAAGTCTGTCCAGCGCATTGGCTAATGCGTAAGTCAGACATCTGCTAAGTCGTAGCCACGAGTCCCTTCTTCTTCAATTCTATTATCTCTTCTTCAATTCTATTATCTCTGTCATTGATTCATTTATCCATTAGCTTTAAATCATGCGCAGTGTGTTCTCAAAACTTAGCGGATGTGGTGTAGCGTATATGGACTAGTCCGCACACACAGTGACACCTCCTTGATGAAACTGAAACTGAAGCTTACCACAGTTGTGTTCATCGCTGAAGTCCCAGCAGTCGTTCTCTCCGTCACACTCCCACTTTTCTGGGATACATCTCCCACTCTGGCACTGAAATTCATTCGTCTGGCAAACTGCAACCCAAAGACTTTCTGTGTTCCGACAAGTAACATCCGCATCCTGATTGCTACGTTCTAAAATCAGACTGCTGTCGTTGCCTTTTATTCTTTTCTGATCTGGTCTTCTTTAGCATAGTCTAGTCCTGGATTCAGTTCAAAATTACCCCAGTAAAACTGATAGAGACTAATTAGCAAAGCAACACTTATAACGTTTGATTAGATTTCTTAATATCGTCCAGAAAAAGAAAACAACTTAACTTTGTTTGTTTTCTCCTTTTTTTAATTTCCTTTTTATGGTCATATCTACTAATGAAAAACAATACAGAGTATAAGTGTGCGCGCACACACACACACACACACACACACACACACACACACACACACACACACACACACACACATACATACATACATACATACATACATACATACATACAGAGAGAGAGAGAGAGTCACACAGAATTAATTATCAGTATACCATCACTGAAGGTTTAAAAAGAGAGAGAGAGAGAGAGAGAGAGAGAGAGAGGGAAACAATGGAAAAGTGGGGTGAATACAGGCAAAATTTTAAACAGCAAAGAACGAATTGCTGCGTCGCCAAATGTGGGAGTAAAAAGTTTATCATCATCATCATCATTGTCATTGTTATTACTTTTGTTATTATTATCATTATTATTATCATTATTATTATTATCATTATTATTATTGTCATCATTATTATTACTATTATTACCATTATTACTACTACTGTTGTTGTTTAACCCGTATTATCTCCCTTCAACCTCGATTCGATTCTTTCACCTTTTTTGCGCCTGGTTCGAAGTGATAAATGACTGTTTGTTCATCTTCTTGAATGTTATTTGCCTTGCCTGAAGAAAAGCTAACATGCCGAAATGCATTGTGTTTGTTTGGTAATTCTTCTACTCTTTCGTTTGGGGACGCCGAAACTTTGTTCTTCGCTCTTGAGGGGAAAAAAGAAAGGGCCAGTGACAAAGGCAGGCAAGACAGAGGAGAAGAACACAACCAAAGACAGGCCTAAAGCATCACCGTACTGCACACAGTCCACAGTCACAAAGACAGGCAAGACAGAGGAGAAGAACACAACCAAAGACAGGCCTAAAGCATCACCGTACTGCACACAGTCTACAGTCACAAATACAGGCAAGAGAGAGGGTAAGAACAACAACAACAACAACAACAACAACAACAACAGACAGGCCTAAAGCATCACCGTACTGCACGCAGTCCACAGTCACAAAGACAGGCAAGACAGAGGGTAAGAACAACAGCAACAACAACAACAGACAGGCCTAAAACATCACCGTACTGCACACAGTCTCGTCACTCTGGTCTTGGCAATCAATACGGTGATCACAGATCCGGCGGCGGTCGATACACTTTGAACGATCCTTACACATGAACTGTCCATCCCTACAAGTTGACGCTGCCACACAACAACCAACAGTTAACGGTCATTAGTTCCATTCACGTGGAATATCCACGGTGCAGACGAACAGACAGGAGGAGATAACCCTCAGAGAACACCACACCACACTACATCACACACTTACCATCAGGGTGACAACTCATTATTGTATACAACGAAAATGCAGTTCCTTTGCCACATCTTCTCAGCCTCCGCCACATCCTCACAGCCTCTACCACATCCTCACAACCTCTGCCACATTCTCACAACCTCTGCCACATTCACACAACCTCTGTCACATTCTCACAACCTCTGCCACATCCTCTCAGCCTCTGCCATATCCTCACAACCTCTACCACATCCTTCACTACCTCTGCCATATCCTCACAACCTCTACCACATCCTCACTACATCTGCCATATCCTCAAAACCTCTGCCACATCCTCACTACCTCTGCCATATCCTCACTACCTCTGCCACATCCTCACTACCTCTGCCACATCCTCACTACCTCTTCCACATCCACACAACCTCTGCCTCATTCACACAACCTCTGCCACATCCTCACTGCCTCTGCCACATCCTCACTACCTCTGCCACATCCTCACTACCTCTGCCACATCCTCACTACCTCTGCCATATCCTCACAACCTCTGCACATCCTCACAAACTCTGTGACATTCTCACAATCTCTGCCACATCCTCACTACCTCTGCCACATTTCCACAACCTCTGCCACATCCTCACGACCTCTGCCACATCCTCACAACCTCTGCCACATCCTCACTACTTCTGCCACACCCTCACAACCTCTGCCACATTTACACAACTTCTGCCACATCCTCACAACCTCTGCCACATCCTCACAACCACTGCCAACCAACACTGACACCAGCTTCAATACCGTCAGCATCACCAGCAGCAGTGGTGGCAGCTTAGCCACCAGCACCACCACAACGAACCCATCCACCAAGCAGCACCACCATTCACAGAATCCACATCAGCAACAGTAAGACAACGGCATCAACATCAGCGATGCTGACATCATCACCATCACCACCACCACAACAATAATCCCCCAGCATGAACCAGGACCAACACCATTATCAGCTTCCTGATCAGGAACATCACAGCCACCATCATCACAACAACAACAACAACAACAACGACGACAACAACTACAACGACAACGACAACGATAACGACAACAATAACAATCACAACAATAAAAATAACAATAACAATAACAACAAACACCAACCATTACAACCACTACCTACATAAGGTATAAGAACATGCCGGCACCCACCACAATGACATCAACATATCCCACCATCAACTAACACCAACAACAGCCTGTGTATCAGCCATGGAACCCACCACCATCCCCCCCCCCACCCCCACCCCCACCCCCCCCCCCCCACTCTGTAGACAACATCAGCTTCTACCACTCGTCAGCGGCCGGTGACAACAGCGCTGCATCATCATCATCATCATCATCATCATCATCGTCATCATCATCATCATCATCATCATCATCATCATCATCATCATCCATCATCATGTCAGCGCCGGTGACAACAGCACTGCATCATCATCATCATCATCATCATTCATCGTCGTCGTCGTCGTCGTCGTCGTCGTCGTTGTTGTTGTCGTCGTTGTTGTCGTCGTTGTTGCCGTCGTCGTCGACAACAGTAACAAGAGCAGCAACATCAGCAAGACAAGGTCACTTACTGCAGTTGGTCTCATCCCATCCCGTCCCACAGTCATTCCTGCCGTCACAGACATGGTCCTCCTCAATGCACAGAAAGTTGTCACACTGCACTCTCTTTGAACACCACCACCTTGTCTGCCCACAGCCACCATCATTCTTATTGCGAACACACCACCTTGTCTGCCCACAGCCACCATCATTCTTATTGCGAACACACCACCTTGTCTGCCCACAGCCACCATCATTCTTATTGCGAACACACCACCTTGTCTGCCAACAGCCACCATCATTCTTATGTGCTGTGTACTTTAGTTCTAATTGTATGTAGACTGGTTGGACACAGTATGTGTGTGAAGCATTCCACACCCCTCATTCTCCTTTCCTTTCTTTCCTTTCTATGTGTGTGTGTGTGTGTGTGTGTGTGTGTGTGTGTGTGTGTGTGTGTGTGTGTGGATGCGTTTTTCTTTTTCTTAAACAAGTTTTCTTGTTCATGCATGACTGGTAAGAAGAAGAAGAAGAAGAAGACCATAAGCACTTTAACGATTCTAAATCACAGTTTTGAGCAAAGCGGTCACATAACAAACTCAGCTGTACAGAATGG
>CM065715.1:50670653-50678153 GCA_033310375.1 Conus canariensis | reverse complement strand
GTGAACAATGAAGAGAAGTGGGAGTAGTGCAAAGTGGAAATTCGGAATTTTTGTATTGACTTTGGAAAAAAAATTATCTTGTAAGAATAAAAACGAATTTTGACACTTAGAATGCACTTGGAAGATTTAGAAAAACAACTAAAAGACAATCCCCAAAATGATACTATTCTTGCGGATCATATGAAAACCAAACAAAACTAGAGATAATGCAAATTAATAAAACTAAAGGCGCTCAGGTTCGAGCTAGAATCAGATGGATCGAGGAGGGAGAGAAGAATTCTGAATACTTTTGCAGCCTGAAAAAGATGCGAAGTAAAAATAAGATTATTACAAAACTGAGCAAAGAGTCGGGGGACATTCTCACAGGTCAAAAAGGAATTCTGCATGAACAAGCTTCTTTTTATAAAAAGTTGTACAGCCAGAAAAATGAAGCTGACGAAGTAAAACACTCAGCCGATATATTCATGGAAAATGAACCACTGAAACGCTTAAATGAAAATGAAGCCATTGTAAGCGAGGGCATGGTTACGCAAAGGTGCAGATACCTGTGAAGGCAACCGAATTGCTGCAGCTGAGCAGCGCAGGATGATCAGGAACACCAGTGTCAACAGATCTCCAACTGCCGCCACCATCCCCTGTCCGTACTGTGATAGGTCTTTCCGGGCGCAGATCGGCCTGACCAGCCATCTACGCACTCACCCCCGATCCCAGGATGACTAGATGGTCTTCGTCGTCTCGACGGACAAACAAACAACAAAAAACAACAAACGCTCAAAGAGACAACTTCTGTCTTAAATACTTGAAAAATGACTATGCTTCAAGAAGTGATGGTTTGACAGTAGAGTTTTTTTTTTAATTCTTTGGGGTAGGATTGGAAGTACTGTGACTAACGCCTTCATTGATTTTGATAAAGGAAAGCTCTCATTCACTCAAAGACAAGGCATTATTACTCAGATTCATAAAGGTAAAGGTTTAGAAAGAGATAAGCTCTCTCTCTCTCTCTCTCTCTCTCTCTCTCTCTCTCTCTCTCTCTCTCTCTCTCTCTCTCTCTCTCTCTCTCTGCAAAACTGGAAGAAAAGAAAATAATGAAGTCTTTTGTTTCGTTTATGTTCTCGTTGTATAAGCAGCGCATTATCAGAGTGAGAGTGCCAATACACCACACATTAGAACATTAACAAACCCAGACACTTTGTATCATTCGCCAGAGCACTAAAATCAGCAAGAATATGTCCATTTGTAAGAGAACATACAGGCAATGCATGGTGTGTTAGGGACTGATTGGAAAAAAAAGAAAAATGAAATTGCTTTTTTGGCAGGTGAAGAGGACAGTGTGAAGCACCAAAAAATGAAGAGGTGGGTTTCAGCCTTAGGGAGAAAATAAGGGAGGGGGGGGAGAGAAAGGAAAAAACAAAAAGTCACTGCCTTAGATGTTCCATTGATCCGATAACTGATGCCACAAAAAGATAGATAGATAGACAGACAGATAGATAGACCGATAGATTGACAGACAGATAGACAGACAGATAGACAGATAGACAGATAGATAGATAGATAGATAGATAGATAGATAGATAGATAGATAGTATAGATAGTTAGATAGATGGATAGTATTAGTCCGTCGGGAACCGACGAAGACGGTGGTCTGTGTAATCAGCGATGACGATGACAGGGCATGTGACTCCTCAGCCCGAAGCTGAAAGCACACAGGCGCCCACAGTGTCACATCGATGGTCTGAGTTTGGGACTGAGGAGGACAAGGCCCCTGTGTCGTCTGCCCCTTGCAGCGGCGAGACGCAGTCTTCTGTCCTCTTCGAAGGCAGCTGTTGCTTTGAAGGTGAGGGACCCCCACGATGATCTGTCAGCAGCAAGGGTTTCGAGCTCGTGAGGCTGGATGCCGCACCATATGAGATTGTTCCTAAGGGTATCTTTGTATCTAAGTTTGGGCCTTCCCTATCTGCGTGAGCCTTCCTTGAGCTCGCCATACATCAGTTGTCTGGGGAAGCGGCTGTCGTGCATTCTGATGACGTGCCCAGTACAGCATAGCTCAGCCTTCAGCAACATTGACTCAATGCTTGTCAAGCCAGCTTTGTCCAACACCTCTTGGTTTGTGACTTTGTCCTGCCAGCGAATGCCCATAATCATGCGCAGTGATCACGTATGGAACTGTTCTAGCTACTTAATATGCTTTCGATACAGGGTCAAAGTTTCACATCCATACAGTAGTGAAACAAAGGATTACAGCCTTTTAGATCTTAAGCTTTGTAGTCTTATGCCTTTCTTCTGGATGACCTTCACTCTTAATCTTCCGCGGGCCTGGCTGGCTTCTGGATCTGATGATCTTTTGTCCAGTGAACCATCTACAGAGAGAACGCTGCCCAGATACTTGAAGCTCTCCACGCGCTTCAGTTGGACCCCATCGATGGTAATGGCTAGCTGGGGCTTCGCTGTGTTGGCTTGGACCAGGACCTCCGTTTTTCCAAGACTGATTGTCAGTCCGAACAGCTTGGATGCGTTTGCAAAGTGGTCTACAATGACCTGCAGGTGTTTCTCCTTGTGTGCTATGAGAGCACAGTCATCTGCAAAAAGGGCTTCAAGGATGAGTTTCTCCAGGGTCTTGGTACGAGCAGCAAGACGAATGAGGTCGAACACGGATCCATCTGAGCGGTATTTGATGTATATACCCAAGTCCAGATTTTTCACAGCATGAAGAAGCGTAAAGAAGTTGAACAACATGGGAGCGAGGACACAGCCCTGTTTCACTCCGTTTGAGATGTTGAAGGAGTTTGTATAGTCACCATTAGAAATGACATGTCCAGTCATGTTGTCGCGGAAGAGTCTTATCAAGGTGGTGATCTTGTGTGGACAGCCCAGCTTCATCAGGATGGTCCACAAAGCTTTTCTGTTGACAGTGTGAAAAGCTTTGGTCAAGTCTATCAACACTGCTTACAAGTCCATCTCCTGCTCGATGCATTTCTCCAGCACTTGTCGCACAGCAAACACCATGTCTATGGTACTGCTGCAAGGGCGGAAACCAAACTGGGCTTCAGGAATGTTGCCTTCAGAGATGTTGTTGATGGGCCTGTTGAGGAGGATGCAGGCAAGTATCTTTCCAGAATGGAGAGAAGAGAAATTCCTCTGTAGTTGCCACAGTCTGATTTTGCCCCTTTGTTCTTATAAAGTGCCACGATAGCGGCATCACGGAGGTCTGCTGGCATGTCCTCTTCCTGTTATTTACTACGAGTAAAACGAAATACTGCCAGTACACATGTATGGCCCACAAGCAAGTGTTCCAGAATTTTATGAGGAACAGGAAAACCACTTGCATGAAACAGAACTTGCTGAGCTCTGAAAGGTGGACTATGATGTAGTGGCTTTGCTCTTGTTCGTTGAAGTGATTATTTAGAGTTTTTAGTACATCAGACCGGCCAGGCTGTAATCTAGTTCCAGTCGTTGCCTTGCCTGCCAGCGTGTCTGCTCTTTCATATGCTTTGACACTTGCGTGTCCTGAGCGGTACATCTATATTAATCTCTCCAACGGACGGCTGCACGTTACTTTAAGTCCAGCAGGGTCCCCCATTCCACTTTACACTTTTTGAAGCAGGTTCATGGAGTCAGTCAGTGTCATGGCTTGTTGAGTTCTAAGCTGCTCCGTGAATGAGAGCCAGTAGAGCGCTTCTGTCACTGCTTCTACTCCATCGTTAGACTTTTGGGGTATCTCCCAGATGGTCGAGAGGACGTCGTGGAACGCTCTGAAAGCTGTGGTTTCCAGTGTTTTATACAATTCAGTAGGCATTCCATCTTGTCCAGGCGCTTTTCGGCGGTTCATCTGCTTTATAGCAGTCCTGACTTCATCCTCAGTGAGTGGTTGGTCGAGGTCCACCTGTGTAGGCTTCTGGGGTATCTGTTGTAGAACTTCCTGGTCAACAGTGAATACCCGGTTTAGAAGTTGGCTGAAGTGCTATTCCCACCTTGTGCTGAGTCCCTCCTCGTCCTTGATAGATAGATATACAGAGACAGAAACAGACAGACAGAGAAAGAGACAGACAGACAAAGAGAGACAGAGAGACAAAGAGACGGAGACACAGGGGGAGAGAGACAGACACGGAGAAGCAGTCAGAGACAGAGAGAGAGACAGAATGAGCGATAAATGTGTATGTATGTATGTTCTACTTTAGAATATGATTTAACGCAAGAGTTGAAACTTGAACAGTTTATTAAATTGCTTGTATTGTTATATGCTGATGATACAATTTTATTGGCAAATTCTAAATCAGCTTTGCAAAAAGAACTTAATGCCTTACATATATATTGCACGCAATGGCAGTTAGAAGTAAATCCAAAGAAAACAAAAATAGTTGTCTTTCATGGTCGAAATAGTATGCGTGAATTTTTTTTCTTTGGGAATGAAAAAATAGAGGTTCTTAATTCAATGAAATACTTAGGCATCGAGTTCAGCAGAACAGGTTCTTTTTACAAAGCAAAAAAATGTGCTTATAATCAGGCTCTCAAGGCAATGTTTTCATTATTACAAACTGCAAGAAAACAGAAATTGCCAATTGATGTTTGCATACAATTATTTTATTCCATAGTTGTACCTGTGTTGTTGTATGGTTGTGAAATTTGGGGTTATGAAAATGTTGATATATTAGAAAAGTTACAGTTACGTTTTTTAAAGTATCTATTTAGATTAAATAAACCTACAATGACTTCAATGATTTATGGTGAAACCGGAATCTATCCTTTATCTGTACTGATTAAAGTGAGAATGATAAGGTTCTGGGCTAACTTAGTTGTTCCTGATTCTAAGAAGTATTCAAACAAAGTATATAATATCTTACATGAACTATATACAAAAGGAATTTTCGTTTCACCATGGCTTAGTTATGTTAAAAGCATTTTATTTGAAACTGGTTTTGATTGTGTTTGGGAATCTCATTCATTCACAAACAGAAGTAACTTATGTAAGTGTGTTAAAAAGGAGTTGCAAAATAATTATGCTCGTGATTGGCGCAGTTCTCTTGAAAACAGCAACAAGTGTGTATTCTATAAAAGTGTAAAGACTGTCTTTGGAAAAGAACATTATATTTCTACCTTGCCAGATATTTATGTTATATCTTTATTTAAATTTAGATGTAGTAACCATAAATTGCAAATTGAAATTGGAAGACACCATAATGTTCCAAGAGAATTGCGTATTTGTCGTAACTGTGAAATGGGTGAAATTGGAGATGAATTTCATTGCATCATGGAATGTCCAAAATATAATGAACTTCGTGAAAAATTCATCCCTAAAAAATATCTAAACCAAAGTCTGTTTTCAACATTTGTAATTTATTTCAAAAAGGAAGACGCATTTGTTTGAATATTAGTAAGTTTCTAAAAAATGGGAAGATTGTTTAATAAGATCATTACAGTTCACCAGAATTCAGCATTTCGCAACTATGTTCACACATTGTTCTGAGTGAGTTTCGTATTTCTCTTTGTTACATTTGTATCCTCCATGCCCCAACAGGGGTCAAAGGATTAAATTTGAATTGAATTGAATTGAATTGAATTGAATTGAATTGAATTGATAGATAGATAGATAGATAGATAGATAGATAGATAGATAGATAGATAGATAGATAGATAGATTCATGCACACCTACATCTATGTGTGCGTGTATATGTATGTGTGCTTGCGTGCGTGCTTGTTGCCTGTGTGTGTGGGTGCGTAACTGCGTGTGTCCGCGCGTGTGTGTGTGTGTGTGTGTGTGTGTGTGTGTGTGCGTGCGTGCGTGCGTGCGTGCGTGCGTGCGTGCGTGTGTGTATGTGTCTTTGTGCATGAGTGTGTGTGTGTGTGTGCGCGCGCGCGCGCGCGCGTGTGTGTGTGTGTGTGTGTGTGTGTGTGTGTGTGTGTGTGTGTGTGTGTGTGACTGAGACCAAGTCCCAGTTATTTTTTTGTGACGAAAACCCTTAAAGGGCTACAGACACCAGATGATGGTACTCGTTATAATGACCATTAATGATTAATGTTTTAGTTCACAGTCTTTCTGTGCCCGTAACAGACAATACTGTCTGTTCGTATTCATGCAACCATGAATATACTTTGTAAGATGAATTTGTGAACATACTTTGTAAGATGAATTTGTGAACATATTTTGTAAGATGAATTTTTAAACATATTTCGTAAGATGAATGCTTGAACGTGTTTTGTAAAATGAATTTTTAGGTCATCAGCACCAAACATTTTGCTTGGATATAGTTTATCCAAGTGTGTATCTAGTATGTGTTTTGACAGCTGTTCTGAAAAGTACAATCTTCATAGCTTGTATCTTGAGCGGCTGTCTAAATTATGAACTTTATCTTCAACCACACTATAAACTGAGCCTTTTCTGTATTCTCTTAAAGTGTACGTGTGCTTAACCTTTTTCTATTAGGTATTGAGCACTGACGACAGGTCTACTGAGATTATTTGAGTTTATATTTGGTTTATTTACTACGAGTAAAACGAAATACTGCCAGTACACATGTATGGCCCACAAGCAAGTGTTCCAGAATTTTATGAGGAACAGGAAAACCACTTGCATGAAACAGAACTTGCTGAGCTCTGAAAGGTGGACTATGATGTAGTGGCTTTGCTCTTGTTCGTTGAAGTGATTATTTAGAGTTTTTAGTACATCAGACCGGCCAGACTGTAATCTAGTTCCAGTCGTTGCCTTGCCTGCCAGCGTGTCTGCTCTTTCATATGCTTTGACACTTGCATGTCCTGAGCGGTACATCTATATTAATCTCTCCAACGGACGGCTGCACGTTACTTTAAGTCCAGCAGGGTCCCCCATTCTACTTTACACTTTTTGAAGCAGGTTCATGGAGTCAGTCAGTGTCATGGCTTGAGTTCTAAGCTGCTCCGTGAATGAGAGCCAGTAGAGCGCTTCTGTCACTGCTTCTACTCCATCGTTAGACTTGAAGTTGTTAAACCGAAAACACTATTTGTCTTCGTGGACAATTCGTCTATTTTGTTTAACGGTGTGTCCCCAACCAAACTTACGTTTGATGATCAAAACCGTTTGTGTATATATGATCTTCTTTTATGCTGAGGTTTCCATTCTCAGTGTGTTATCTCTCTCTCTCTCTCTCTCTCTCTCTCTCTCTCTCTCTCTCTCTCTCTCTCTCTCTCTCTTCACACACACACACACACACACACACACACACACACACACACACACACACACACACACACACACATATGGAATTCACATACACATATGCGTTTCCAAACATCAGATTCGTTGCGTTGCAACAAACACCACCACACACACACACACACACACACACACACACACACACACACACACACACACACACACACACACACTACAGGCAGCTAAACATTGGCTGTTTAATTGTTGATTCATTAGTAGCATTCGTTCTTCTGACAAACCATCAAAATCTATCATTCTCTAAAACTTACTACTTCCAAAGCAACGCTGATATACATGAAAACTGACTACGTGTAAG
>CM065715.1:50640653-50643153 GCA_033310375.1 Conus canariensis | reverse complement strand
ATGGTCACCTTCCACCTCCCGATTCGCTGCTATGGCTTAATTGACACCAACCTTTCCACCTTCTATTCTAACTGGATACGTACTTACCTATTCACCACACACACACACACACACACACACACACACACACACACACAACACACACACACACACACACACAGAGAGAGAGAGAGAGAGAGAGAGAGAGAGAGAGAGAAGAGAATTAAAATCAGAATATAATAAATCTAAGTACTGTGAGGATTCGTCCCTTCGCCGTTCATAATCCCCTACTCCATGGAAAACCTGTATCCCACCCACCACACCCTTCCTAGTCATACCCTGTACACTTTTATGATTAGTGGGTGGAAAGCTACCCATACGACAATAACGGTTTGATTATACAATCAAGTACCTATCATAATAAAGCTTACGAATAAGGATAATGGATCGTCTCTGGTACACTGAACTCTTTTTTTTTAATGTATTATGTCGCGTCGTTCTAGGATTTAAAAGAATATAAGCGTTTATACTGAGTTATGTTTTGCAAACATGTTAAAATGTGTCAACCATGGATATCTGTGATTTTTTGTGCAGGATTTAACACACACCCCCCCCCCCCCCCCCCCTCGAGCTTGAGGTTTGTCAAGATATTTGTGCTTTTATAATGTCGATACTAAAGAAATAGGTGGACATAGTAAAGGGTTTTGCAAATACGTAATGAGTTTTATTCAATGAGTGCATTTGCTTGTGCTCATCAACATTATATACATCTATCATTTTTGTTACGAACAGATCTATTTCATGAACTCTTTGGCGATTTTTAAGATTCAATACAAAAAAAGGTAGACATGGTAAAGGGAATGGGTTTTGCAAACGTAAATGAATTTAATTCGGGAGTGCACTTCCTCACGCTTGTCAAAGTTACATAAGTCTTTGTTGTTACAAAGAGAACTAAGCCATGCACTTTTCGGTGATTTTTTCAAACAAGTAAAAAACAGGGTTTTAAGAAACAATATCTGCTGGTGGTAACGTACTGGGAAATTATTTTAACATTAATTCCATTATATCCTGACATTTTTGTTTTCAAGTAAGTGATGGCAGCTGTGTTCGTCATGAAGAGATACCAAAGTCTGGGCGAGCATTGTTTGTAAAGAAAGTTGAGATATTTTTTTTAGTTGCAGTTTTTGTTTGTTTGTTTTTAATCCTCTAATCTCTTTTTTCTTTTCTTTTTTGAGTTTTTTAAGTGGGGCTTTCTCCCTCCTATTTTTTCCCACTTTACTTTTTTGTTGCTGATAATACTAAATCTGAATCTTACTCACCGTGCAAACAGTTTCTGTTTGTTTGTTTGTTTGTTTTTGTTAGCGTAATGTGTGAAACACTGACCATAGACGAACTCAAGTGCAAATGGTCTTAAGCCTCATGCTAACGCTAGTCATGACTTTGGTTACATCAGACAAACGGTAACAAGGCAGGTCTTCTGTGACAATGTGGTACAGAATGTAAAAGAACTGGTCATGTTGCTTTAACTCCCCCATCCCCCCCCCCCCCCACCCCCCTTCTACCCCGTGGACGACTGGAACGAAAAACAAAATACATAAGCATTGCATTTCAACCCTGCAGACCTTTGACAGGGAAATCCCACCACACAAAGAGTGATGCAAAAGCCCAGAGATAGTGACTTAGCTTTACTTGGACAGCACCCTGGCTAGATGTTACTGTGTGTACGTAGCAATAGCCAACAGACCCATTTCTATTCAACGAATATCGCCGCTTAAGTCGGGCATGTGCCATACCAAGGGACACAATCTCAGCTCGCTAGTATCTGATCCTACAGTGATAGATAGACGTCTCGGGCTGATTGATCCCCAGCTTCTTTTCTTCTTTTCTGTCTTCTTCTTCTGACCCTTCTTCTGCATCTCTGGCAGTCTTTGATGGCGTGCCCACCATGTATGTGGGACGACGTCTGCAATCCGCTGCGGTGACCTGATCGATTGCCGATGGATGCTTTTTCTTTCTTTCTATCTTTCCGTCTTTCTTTCTGTCTTTCTTTTTCTTTTCGTTTTTTCTTTTCTTTCTTTCTTTCTTTCTTTCTTTCTTTCTTTCTTTCCTTCCTTCCTTCTTTCTTTCTTCAGCCCTGATATGGTCCTTGGCTGGGCTATAAGCAATGTCATCTTTCTCCCTATCCTTCTTTCTTTCTTGCTTTCTTTCTTTCTTTCTCTGTTTCCCTTCCTTCTTCGAAGACGCTCACAAGACCAGGGTATGCATGGCACCTATGGGATTCCAAGAGGAGACATGTATGCACACAACAAAATGGGGCAATGCCTGTGGTCCAAGAGGAGACAGGTATGCACACAACAACATGGAGCGAGGCCTGTGATTCCAAGAGGAGACAGGTATGCACACAACAACATGGAGCGAGGCCTGAGATTCTAAGAGGAGACAGGTATGCACACAACAACATGGAGCGAGGCCTGTGATTCCAAGAGGAGACAGGTATGCACACAACAACATGGAGCGAGGC
>CM065715.1:50610653-50623153 GCA_033310375.1 Conus canariensis | reverse complement strand
GATGATGATGATGATGATGATGATGATGATGGTGGTGGTGGTGGTGGTGATGATGATGGTAATGATGATGATGATGATGGTGATGATGATGATGGATGATGATGATGATGATGATGATGATGGTGGTGGTGGTGATGATGATGGTGGTGGTGATGATGATGATGATTGATGATGATGATGATGATGATGACGACGATGTTCTGGTGTCGCCCTCTCCTTTCCCGCTTCAAGACCAAGCAAGTTACTTTGGCTGTGCGGAGTCGCAACTGTCGCATTTTCAATGCGACCACATGAAGAAGCGAAGTGAGGGCGGGATTCGAACATGATCAAACTCGCTTGGCCATTGGTGTTCATACCGTTGGTGTTCAAGTCCGTAAAACCACTGTACTTAGTGTGATTTTGAATTGCTACTACTATGTCTGCTGCTGCTGCTGTTGTTGCTGCTGCTGCTGCTGCTACCAAGACAACGACGCTGATGATAACTACGACGCCGATCACTACGGTTTCTACTGTTTGGACCAATTCTACCGCTTCGACGACCATGAATACTGCTGCTACCACTACTGCTATTGTTACTACCACTATTAGGGCATCGACGACGTCGACGAACTCTAAGACAACTAGTAGTATAAGTACGACAACGGCGGCGTTGACGACTACCGTCACTACTATCATTGCTACGACGACGACGACGACGACGACGACGATGACGACGACGACGACGACGACGACGATGACGATGACGCGACGACGACGACGACGACGACGACGACCAGGAGTTCATTTACGATTTCAATTGCGATCTGTCTCTCAGTCTGTTTCTGTGTATCATCTTTGTTGGGACACTACGGACCAGCAGAGCGGGGGGGGGGGGGGGGGGGGGGGGAGTAAAGAAGGATGACGGAGGTAGGTGCAGCAGATATGGGGGTGGGGGGTGGAGGGTACTTCAGATGAGTGAGAAGGCGCATAGATGTTTGAGGGAGAACGGAGCGGAAAACGGGGGAGCGAGAGATATCGAATGGGAGTGGGGGAGGAGGTGGTGTGGGTGGGGAAGGGTAGAGGGGGCGGACGAGGTGAGGGGTGAGGGCAGACGGTGGAATCGAAGGGGACGGGGAAGGGAAGAACAATGATGGCGGAATGGAGGCTGAAGGAGGGGGGGGGGGTAGCGAGGAGGAGGGAACGGGAGGGGGGAAGGTGGGAGGGGAAGGGGGCGGGAGACAAGGCCAAGGAAAAGGGGGGGGGTGTTAGAGTGGGGTTAAGGGGAAGATTAGCGGTGGGTTGGGACCGGGGGTGGGTGTTGGAAAGGGGGGGGGTGGATGAGAGCCTGTCTGGGGGGGGAGGGAAGGGGGAGACTGGAAAAGGAGGAGGGGGAGGTAGCAGTGAGTTCCAGATATCCGTGACTTGATAGCGGAATGATCCTTGGCTAGATAGTTTGAAATTAGTTTCGGCGGATTCACAGTAGTGTTGTGCAGCTGCACTTACGTTGTCAACCGCTATTGTTGATGGGCATAGTTTGTTCTGCTGATTCCACTCACAATATCACCTTAGGCTTGCTGCTGATCTGTCACTGTTAGGTATGAGTGTGTGCATACCATTGAAAAATAACGTACGTTTACACACACACACACACACACACACACACACACACACACACACACACACACACACACACACACACACACACACACACACACACACACACACACACAGAGCAAAATACCAGATTCCTTTGAAGCTAGAGCCAATGTGAGACAAGTTTCCCTCAATACTGGGGGAGATCACCTATCTCTAACCGTTGAGTCAAACATTCTTATTTAAAGCACTGTAGTTGTTGTTACTTGTGGCTGCACACCAAAAATGCATGCGCCAAAGCCTTGCTTAAGGTGTCGAGTATTTATAGACTGGCGTGATTAGATTGTTTTGAGCATTTTTATCATGTCTAAAAGTTGATTCTCCTCATTGTTTTTCATATGGCCATCAAGGTACAAGCCAGGTGGTTCCAAACAGGCAGATCAAAATTAAAGGAATGGGACTGTATGGGCGCCCCCAGCTGGCGCAAAGATAGGGTCACGGGTGAGTGCAAAGGCCTGAAGCGTGACGTCAACTAAGGGGAAGGTTATGTGTTTGAAAATTGCTTGTGATTTCAATCGGTGAAAATCCCCCAAAACAAGGGAAATAATTGATGGGGAGTTGTTCTTTGGGTCAATTATCAGTTCAACATTAAATGCTGGCTCAAATTCATGGTTGGCCTGAAAACGGTTACCTAGATGACATAGTGTTTTGCTGCAAAATGCTAACTGTGGCGCGTGGTCTGTGTGTGGCAGCGTCGTCCTGTCTCTCCTCACAGTACCGATGTTTGGATGGTTCACACTGTATCGACCGGCGCTGGGTGTGCGACGGCCAGGTGGAGTGCAATGACGAGAGTGATGAGACCGTTTGCGGTATGGTGACATTTTGTTTTTCTGTATTCGTTTTTTTTTTTTTTTTTTTAATCAATTTTGGGTATCTGAAAGAATAGTTTACCATGTGCCCGGGAGCGGCCGTAAAGAAGACACGGTCTTGTGCCGTTTGCACACAGGCCACTCCTTTTACGCCCATTCTTGTCTTTTAAAAAAGGTGAAGAAACTCCGTGGTGCATTTCATGTCATGGACCATTCACAGTGAAACATGTTCTTTTAAAGTGTTGGGACTTGCATGATGTGAGACATAAACACTTTACAGCAGACTCCATGAAAACCTTGTTCAGCAATGTCCCACCTGGTGTGATCTTTGAATTTCTGAAGAAAAAAAATGGACATTTTTCATCCGATGTAAGGTTTTACGGAAGAAAGATTTTAACAAATTTTCCGATATGTGTTTAGGAGGTATATTTTAAACGGTTGTGTAAATGAGTTTATTTCTTAATAACTTGTGAGTTGACTTCGACGGGTGTCAAAAACGGGTGTCAGCTCCTTTGCGGTCGGCTCGGCTATAAGCAGTATTACCTTACCTTGATAGCTGTCAATCTGACTGCCTGACCGTCTGGTTTTTCCTTTCTTGAAGTAACAAAATACTAGGTCTAAAATGTGTGTGCGCGTGTGAGTGACGGGGGGTTGTTGAGGGGTTGGGGTACTGAATATGAAGTGTAAGTGAATACGGGTGTGGGAAATCAGGTGTGTGCCTGGATGTGCGCATGCGCGCGAGCGTGTGTGTGCATGTTCGTGGGGATGAGTGGATGGGGACGGGAGGTGGGTATGGGTGTGCTTTCGTGCGGATTTGTGTGTGTGTGTGTGTGTGTGTGTGTGTGTGTGTGTGTGTGTGTGGTGTGGTGTGTGTGTGTGTGTGTGTACGTGTGACGGTGTGTGAGTGTGGGTGTGTGAGTGTGTGCTTGCATGCGTGCGTGTATGTGTGTCTGTCTGTGTGTGTATGTGCGTGTGCGTGAGTGCGCGCGCGCGCGCGCGCGCGCGTGTGTGTGTGTGTGTGTGTGTGTGTGTGTGTGTGTGTGTGTGTGTGTGCGTGTGTGTGTGTGTGTGTACACGTACGCACGCAGGCACGCACGCCTCAAAACAAAACAATACTAACACAAAACAAAGAAAGAAAATGATGTGATTAACGAGGAAGGAGGGCAACACTTTGGTTAGGAGGAGGACCTACAGATGAGGATGTGGAAGCTGTTGTTGGGAACACTGGAAGTCTGTAGGTTGCAGTGTGTAAACACTTTGATAAGGAGGAGGGCCTACAGATGAGGATGTGGAAGCTGTTGTTGGGAACACTGGAAGTCTGTAGGTTGCAGTGTGTAAACACTGATAAGGAGGAGGACCTACAGATGAGGATGTGGAAGCTGTTGTTGGGAACACTGGAAGTCTGTAGGTTGCAGTGTGTAAACACTTTGATAAGGAGGAGGGCCTACAGATGAGGATGTGGAAGCTGTTGTTGGGAACACTGGAAGTCTGTAGGTTGCAGTGTGTAAACACTTTGATAAGGAGGAGGGCCTACAGATGAGGATGTGGAAGCTGTTGTTGGGAACACTGGAAGTCTGTAGGTTGCAGTGTGTAAACACTGATAAGGAGGAGGACCTACAGATGAGGATGTGGAAGCTGTTGTTGGGAACACTGGAAGTCTGTAGGTTGCAGTGTGTAAACACTTTGATAAGGAGGAGGGCCTACAGATGAGGATGTGGAAGCTGTTGTTGGGAACACTGGAAGTCTGTAGGTTGCAGTGTGTAAACACTTTGATAAGGAGGAGGACCTACAGATGAGGATGTGGAAGCTGTTGTTGGGAACACTGGAAGTCTGTAGGTTGCAGTGTGTAAACACTTTGATAAGGAGAAGGACCTACAGATGAGGATGTGGAAGCTGTAGTTGGGAACACTGGAAGTCTGTAGGTTGCAGTGTGTAAACACTGATAAGGAGGAGGACCTACAGATGAGGATGTGGAAGCTGTTGTTGGGAACACTGGAAGTCTGTAGGTTGCAGTGTGTAAACACTGATAAGGAGGAAGACCTACAGATGAGGATGTGGAAGCTGTTGTTGGGAACACTGGAAGTCTGTAGGTTACAGTGTGTAAACACTATTATAAGGAGGAAGACCTACAGATGAGGATGTGGAAGCTGTTGTTGGGAACACTGGAAGTCTGTAGGTTGCAGTGTGTAAACACTTTGATAAGGAGGAGGGCCTACAGATGAGGATGTGGAAGCTGTTGTTGGGAACACTGGAAGTCTGTAGGTTGCAGTGTGTAAACACTTTGATAAGGAGGAGGGCCTACAGATGAGGATGTGGAAGCTGTTGTTGGGAACACTGGAAGTCTGTAGGTTGCAGTGTGTAAACACTTTGATAAGGAGGAGGGCCTACAGATGAGGATGTGGAAGCTGTTGTTGGGAACACTGGAAGTCTGTAGGTTGCAGTGTGTAAACACTTTGATAAGGAGGAGGGCCTACAGATGAGGATGTGGAAGCTGTTGTTGGGAACACTGGAAGTCTGTAGGTTGCAGTGTGTAAACACTTTGATAAGGAGGAGGGCCTACAGATGAGGATGTGGAAGCTGTTGTTGGGAACACTGGAAGTCTGTAGGTTGCAGTGTGTAAACACTTTGATAAGGAGGAGGACCTACAGATGAGGATGTGGAAGCTGTTGTTGGGAACACTGGAAGTCTGTAGGTTGCAGTGTGTAAACACTTTGATAAGGAGAAGGACCTACAGATGAGGATGTGGAAGCTGTTGTTGGGAACACTGGAAGTCTGTAGGTTGCAGTGTGTAAACACTTTGATAAGGAGAAGGACCTACAGATGAGGATGTGGAAGCTGTTGTTGGGAACACTGGAAGTCTGTAGGTTGCAGTGTGTAAACACTTTGATAAGGAGAAGGACCTACAGATGAGGATGTGGAAGCTTTTGTTGGGAACACCTGAAGCCTGTGGGTTGCAGCGTGCCAGGTGAATGAGTTTAAATGCCGCAGCGGCAGATGTATACCAGAAGCCTGGCACTGCGACCGAGACAACGACTGCGGGGACTTCAGCGATGAACATGACTGTGGTATGTGTTTGCTGGTGTTGTCGTTTTGTTGGTGGTGGTGGTGGTGGTGATGGCGATGGTGTATACGTCTTGAGCTAATCCCCAACTCCAGTTTAATTCTCCTCATCCTCTTCTTCTTCTTCTTCTTCTTCTTCTTCTTCTTCTTCTTCTTCTTCTTCTTCTTCGTCTTCTGTCTCTCACTCTGTCTCTTTCTCTTTCTCTGTCTCTGTCTCTGTCTCTCTCTCTCACACACACACACACACACACACACACACACACACACACACACACACACACACACACACGCACACACACACACACACACACACACACACACACAGAAGGAATGTTCAATTCTTTCAAGCAAACATATCTCAATAATAGCACACCTCAGATCGTAATGCGTTGACAACATGAGTGATGGTAGTTAAGTCATGATAGAAAATTGTCATGCCAATCGTAAATACTGCAGCAGGATTTTATTGATATCATAATTAGAGCTTTAGTTGATTTGTTTATTCCAACCAAAAACAAACTTACATAAATTTTGAACAAAGCGAGCACAAAAAAAAAAAGATAGAAGAAAAAAAAGAAAGAACAAAAAAGAAGAAAGAGAAAGAAAAGACGCAGTTGTCAATTTCACGTATAGACAGGCCTGTGTCGTAAACTCAAGCACAAATCTGCACGCGTAAGTACACAGGAGTTAAAACGGCATCTATGAACAAATCCGTGCCACATATTGAAACTAGGAGCGTGCAGTTGTGCAGGCACAAGACATACTTTTCTCTTCTTAAGTAGGAATTTTACTACTTCACCGCGATCAAACCAATATTAGCTACAGACTCGCTTTCTAATGCTTTTTGTTTGTTTGTTTGTTTGTTTGTCTCTTTCTTTTGTTGTTGTTGTTGCTGTTGTTGGTGTCGTTGTTCATTTGTTTATTTGTTTGATTGATTTGTTTGTTTTTGTTTATTTTCCTATTGAAGTATATCATCACTATTATTGTACTGTCGAAAACATACAAGGAAAAATATTGCGTCTTTTATAGTACATACTGAAAATTCATATACCAATCTGTTTTGAATTTTGCCTTAAAACATTGCTTCAAGGCGCCGGATACTGATAAAGGGCTACCGATTTCGAATTTAAGCATGAAGAGTTTTGCAAGTGCGGTAAGTTTTCATTCAAGATGAAAGGTTGGGCTCGAAGGAAAACAATGGCAGACGGGAAACGGGAAACAGCCGATGAACTAGAACAAATGTTTGCGATGAGAAGGTAAGGGACCGGAGGGAGAAATTGCAGAAGAACAAGGGAAAGGAGGAGGAGAAAGAGGAAGATGAGGAGGAAGAGGAGCTGGAGGAGGAACAGCACGAGGAGGAGGAGGAGCAGGAGGAGGACGACGACGACGACGAGGAGGAGCAGGAGGAGGAGAAGAAGAAGAAGAAGAAGAAGAAGAAGAAGAAGAAGAAGAAGAAACAACAACACAACAAGAAAAGACGAAGACGAAGAAGAAGAGGAAGAAGAAAAAGAAAAAAAGAAGACGAACAAGAAGAAGAACAATTAAGAGGAAAAAGGACTGAAGCGTAAGAAAAACCGATGATCGAGTTGACGATGATGACGACGTTCACGGTGGATGACGACGACGATGGAGTTGATGCTGTTCGTCCAACTATGCTACTTGTGCAGTTGCTGCTGCTGCTGCTGCAGATGGTGAACCAAAGTATTTCATTTCATTGTTCATAGCTCAAGCCACCACAGATGGAGGAGGAGGGGCGTATCAAAAATGAAAGAAGAGAGACGTTAAGAGTTTAATAAAGAGGAGGAGGAGGAGGGGAAGAAGAAGAAGAAGAAGAAGAAGAAGAAGAAGAAGAAGAAGAAGAAGAAGAAAACAACAACAACAACAACAACAACAACAACAACAACAACAACAACAACAACAACAACAACAACAACAACAAGAGAAAGAAGAAGAAGAAACGGCATCAACAACAATAACAACAGCGGCAGCCACAAGTACAATAACAACAACAACAAAAGCATCAGAAAGGAGAAGAGAACAACGAAGGGATAGAAAAGTGGACGAGAAGTACAAAAATAACCAAGAAACCAAGACAAAGAGGTGATTCAGACGAAAAGAAAATGACCGTACAGAAAAAAATGCAATTAACAACAGAGGAGATTTTAAAAAAAAAGAACAGAAACGAGATAGAAAGACCAAGAGAAGAAGAAGAAGACAAGAAGGTGGCGTAGGAACAGGAGTGGGAGGAGAGAGGGGGGAACAGACGACCAGTTATCTCCCCTGATTGTTGAAAGGAAACAGGCGTACCTGTTCCCCCCCCCCCCCTTCTCTTCCTCCTCCCCTCCATCCCGTCCACCTCTCGTTAATCTAGGGTAAACTAAAAAAAAAAAAAAAAAAACAGAAAAAAGAGCATGAGAAAGAGAAGAACTTGGATGAGGGGGATGGAGAAAAAAAAAGCAAACTATATAAACACGCTCTGCTGTCTGCCCTTTGGAAGAAGCGTTAAGAAATGGAGAAAAAAAAATCATAACAGAACATTAAGATAGAGAACGTTGTTCTTCTTGTCACTGTCCTAAATATTGTGTGTTTTCGCCTGAAGAAGACCCAACAGGTCGAAATGCATTGTGTCTAGTCCTGTACTCTTGTTTGTCTGTGTCCTTGGCGGTAACTAACCCCCTCTCTTTTTTCAAATTTTGCTTCATTTTCCGCCCTCAGTCATTGTTTTGAAACATAATACAGGAGACAAGCCATTGTATGGTTGGGGTTGAGGTTTGAGTTAGGGTTAGGGTCTTGACTACTTTTGACTCCTGCCCTTGGCGTCTTCCTATGTCACTTTAAAAAAAAAAAAACACAGAAGAAAGAAATAGAATTCATTCAAACTTTCTATGTCTAGAACGGATTCCCTGAGCGGTTCAAATATAACATACGTGGTGTTCAGCATTTAACAGCAAGAATGATGCTGTTGTTCAAACAGCTCCATACTAACACATGCACTTACTACTGTTGTACTATACTGAATTTTTCTTGTGTTTATAAAAGTGTATTTGTGTATAGTACTCGATCTGAGGTTGACATTTTATACAGGAAAATGATAGACTTACATGCTGTTAGACCCGTTATGTACAAATGTCCTGTTGGATTTATGTGGTACTTTGTTTTTCTTGACATCTCATTCGCAGCTTCACGTTCACCAAAGTATTACATGCTCTTTGTTCACATTGTTCTAGTCTTCTTTCTTCCTTTTCGCCCCTTTGTTTCCTTACTTCCTTTTTTTTTCATCCCATTATTTTGTTTCAAAAGAATTTACGTTCATTTCAAAAGAATTAATGACACTATCTTTTGCCTCAGAATGGCATTGACACAGATAGGAATTGGGGTGCTCTCGATGAAAAACAATATCAAGAGATTTTGTGAAAATCTCGTCGAAAGATTTTGCCCATACTGTATGAATGCGGATGAGGTTTTATGAAAAAACACTTTGTATATGTATGCCCTTTGTATACTGATCTAAGAGACAGGTTCTTTAGTCTCTATCTTAATGTTCTGTTAGAAATTCTTTTGAATGGTGAAGATGAACAATTATCTCGTGCAGTGGCAAAATATGTATGTCACTCACTTTAAGCGAAGACAAACAGTGAATCGCCCATGAAATGCATAATGGTCTTCAGTTTGATACAGCTTCCTTAAAATCAGGATCTGAGAAGTGTGGTGCGTTTTCTTCTTTCCAAATCAGAAAAGGCTGTGTCTGGAGTGGCACTGTCTTCATCTGTCCGTGGGCAGGGGTGGTTGGGTCTGTGGGGTGTGCTCGGCAGCTGGAGGGTGGTGTTTTTCGCCGGTGGGCTCTGCAGTCATGAAATACGGGCTGGTACACCCATGGGGATGCTACTTTAAGGCTGTTATGAGCTGCATCCTGTAGTCTGATTTACCTCTGTTCAAGAGCAGTTATGTCCCTTGATATCTTAATGGAGTGTCCTGCGCGTGCCTGTACCAATCGTCAACACAGCGCAGGCCTCCAATGGTGGTACAGGACTGCTCTAAAGGCAGGTGAAGACAGTGCTTCTCTGGGTCCTCCCCAGCACCTTCGGGTGTTTCTTTTTCTTTCTTCATGATGGTCTTCAGTTTGATGCAGCTTCCTTAAAATCAGGATCTGAGAAGTGTGGTGCGTTTTCTTCTTTCCAAATCAGAACGCTTATAATCGGATTGATGATGAGCTTCTCTCTCTCTCTCTCTCTCTCTCTCTCTCTCTCTCTCTCTCTCTCTCTCTCTCTCTGATGGGCATTCGCATATTCGCATATGCTTTTGGCGATTAACTAATTATTAGAATAAATCCCTGTCTGTTTTATTAATTGGTGGATCGATCAGTTGACTTACTGACTGACAGGTCGATTGATTCTTTCACTGGTCCATTCTGACTCACTGGTTAATTGACCGACTGGCATACTAACGAACTGATTCACTGACTGATGGCAGGTACAATCCACCCCACCTTGTGCAGCGACATGATGTCCGCCAGGGACTGCGCCTTCATGAACGACACCACACACCCCATCTGTCTGGAACCAGACAATGGCTTCAAGTTCTGCCGGAAATTCTGCGGTCTCTGCATGCATACATAAACAACAGACCGATTTTGTGAAGGTTGTTTATTTCCACACCATGCATACACACACGCGCGAACAGGAGTCCAGTTGTCGTATTTGTTCTATTGCCCCCCCCCCCCTTCCCTCGCCCATACTTCTGTGTTCTAGTTTCTAGTTTCGATTCTATAGTACTTTTTCAAACTTAGGTGACTTAAGGCGGAAACTGAAACAAACTTAAAAGAAAAAAATTTGTATCGCCATACCAAAGAAACAAACGAATAGCAGTGTATGATACGCCATCTTTTATCTGGCGACTGAGAAGTGAAGATTGTACAAAATACCCACAGTGGACTTTGGCTTTTCCGTCAGCAATGTATCTTTGCGGGCAAGCTTTGTCATGCATGTTTCGAAGTCCTTTAATGGGTTCTTTTTCAGTAATTTCATATGATTTGTTTTCTTTTAATTTGGAGTAAGAAATCAGAATGCGTGCCCGCAATGCTAGGTGCTCTCGGCAATGCTAGGTGCTCTCGGCAATGGACTAGGTGCTCTCGGCAATGCTAGGTGCTCTCGGCAATGCTAGGTGCTCTCGGCAATGTGGTGCTCCGGCAATGGTCGGTGCTCTCGGCAATGCTAGGTGCTCTCGGCAATGCTGGTGCTCTCGGCAATGGTCGGTGTTCGGCAATGCGGTGCTCTCGGCAATGGTCGGTGCTTCTCGGCAATGCTCGGTGCTCTCGGCAATGTGTGCTCTCGGCAATGCTGTGCTCTCGGCAATGCTAGGTGCTCTCGGCAATGCTAGGTGCTCTCGGCAATGCTAGGTGCTCTCGGCAATGGTCGGTGCTCTCGGCAATGCTAGGTGCTCTCGGCAATGGTCGGTGCTCTCGGCAATGCTAGGTGCTCTCGGCAATGGTCGGTGCTCTCGGCAATGCTAGGTGCTCTCGGCAATGGTCGGTGCTCTCGGCAATGCTCGGTGCTCTCGGCAATGGTCGGTGCTCTCGGCAATGGTCGGTGCTCTCGGCAATGGTCGGTGCTCTCGGAAATGCTAGGTGCTCTCGGCAATGCTAGGTGCTCTCGGCAATGGTCGGTGCTCTCGGCAATGCTAGGTGCTTTCGGCAATGCTAGGTGCACTCGGCAATGCTAGGTGCTCTCGGCAATGGTCGGTGCACTCGGCAATGCTAGGTGCTCTCGGCAATGCTCGATGCTTTCGGCAATGCTAGGTGCACTCGGCAATGCTAGGTGCTCTCGGCAATGATCGGTGCACTCGGCAATGGTCGGTGCACTCGGCAATGCTCGGTGCACTTGTCAATGCTAGGTGCACTCGGCAATGCTAGGTGCTCTCGGCAATGCTCGGTGCTCTCGGCACAGCCTGTTTTACATGCCATAAGATGTGAATAGTCTAACAACCGTTTTAACTGCTATTGTCCAGGATATATTTTTACTGATATAACCTGCCCACGATACGACTTCCCCTAAGAGTTCGTTAGCGCTGAAAAAAGATTCTGTGTGGTTTGCTGGGCTATAACAATAAAGACTGTAAATCGAATTGTGTGTGTGTGTGTGTGTGTGTGTGTGTGTGTGTGCGTGCGTGCGTGCGTGCGTGCGTGCGTGGTGTGTGTGTGTGTGTGTGGTGTGTGTGTGTGTGTGTGTGTGTGTGTGTGTGTGTGTGCAGTCAGTCGGTCGTTCTTGCGTGTGTGTGTGAGCGTGTGTGTGAGTGTGTGTGTGTGAGTGTGTGTGTGAGTGTGTGTGTGAGTGTGTGTGTGAGTGTGTGTGTGTGTGTGTGTGTGTGTGTGTGTTAGTGTGTGTGAGTGTGTGTATGTGTGTGTGTGTGTGTGTGTGAGTGTGTGTGTGTGTGTGTGTGAGTGTGTGCGTGTGTAGTGTGTGTGTGTGTGAGTGTGTGTGTGTGTGTGTGTGTGTGTGTGTGTGTGTGTGTGTGTGTGTGTGTGTGTGTGTGTGTAAGAGAGAGACAAGTAATGCAGACTATTGAAATTTATTGTCTTGGAACAGCTGAACTCTGTGGGCGTCCACAAATTTTCCTAGCAATAGAATGTCGCAGTCAAATTGGGAACCCATGTAATGAATAGGCCACAAATTACAACAGACCACGAATAACTGGTGATTAAGGAACATCGTGCGCACTGCCCTATATATACAGTCTCTGCACACAGCTTCCGGGACACCGGCCACGTCCATAGCACTAGGTATAATAGATGTCCCATAACATATTTTGCTCTTCAACATGTCTGTCCGGACTATTTACATACTTTTTTTTAGCAGTCATGGTAAAAAAAAAAGGGTAGGATTGTCACACCCTGCGACCGAAGTCCTACCCTTACGATCTGGAGGAATGGGAGGGTGGCAGATGGACACACGGATCCCGTTCTCGGCATCTTTGCTCAAAGACACGGGCCACAAAAATTAAATC
>CM065715.1:50600653-50605653 GCA_033310375.1 Conus canariensis | reverse complement strand
AATACACATCATGTGACTCTGAAACCCACATCTAACTGCACACCAAACAATACACATCATATGACTCTGAAACCCACATCTAACTGCACACCAAACAATACACATCATATGACTCTGAAACCCACATGTACCTACACATCAAACAATGGACACAATATGACTCTGAAACCCACATTACTGTACACCAAACAATACACATCATATGACACTGAAACCCACATGTACCTACACATCAAACAATACACATCATATGACTCTGAAACCCACATGCACCTTCACACCAAACGATACACATCATATGACACTGAAGCCCACATGTCACTGCACACCAAACAATGCACATCATATGACACTGAAACCCACGTGTACCTGCACACCAAACAATACACATCATATGATTCTGAAACCCACATGTAACTGCACACCAAACAATGGACATCGCATCCCTCTCTCTCTCTCTCTCTCTCTCTCTCTCTCTCTCTCTCTCTCTCTCTCTCTCTCTCTCTCTCTCCCAAGCAGTTCCTGATCTTTGTGTTATTCCGAAGATAAAATCTTCAAGTGTCTGATGACCTGACCTCCAGAGAGTGGGAAATCAGTCGGAATTGATAAAAGCCTAGTGTTAACTTGTCTCTCTAGCTGGTATTGACCACAGATGGGGAAGAGAAAGGGGGAGGAGGAAAAGGAGGCGGGGGGGGGGGAGAGAAAAGGGAGAAACATCAGCCGTTTCTGTGGGATTGAAAGAACCTTATACATTTCTTCTATTGTCGATGACCTGCTTCAGTCATACTCGTGTTCGGTTGCTTTTAATCTTTGTGGCCACCACGAGGCGAATGTCAGGCACTGAGACACCTCTCTCTCTCTCTCTCTCCTCTCTCTCTCTCTCTCTCTCTCTGTGCGTGTCAGCATTTTGATTGAAGGTGAATGTCCCTACAGAAAAGAGTCAAGGAGAGACACCTGTGGGGCCGGAGTGACACAGGTTAGATGGCGGGAGAGATAGAGAGATGTGTATGTCGAGGGTGGGTTAGTGGGTGGACGGATCAGAGAGATGAGAGAGAAGAGAGAGAGAGAGAGAGAGAGAGAGAGAGAGAGAGAGAGAGACAGTGACAGAGACAGCGACACAGAGAGAGACAGAGAGATACTAACACTGACACTGACTTACTGACACTGACACAATTTCCGGGCGTTCACTTTCTACATGCACTCAGATTAGACGCATGATACGCACAAAATTGTCTTCTGACTGGCTGATCTGAAGGTTTGACTCGAGTCATTCTGTGAACTTAAACACTAAATAATATTCACACTTCCACACAGTTCTGTGACAAAACACAGCGTTTAGTATTCAGAACTTGAACTAATTTCAATTTCTGTTGACTAAAAGATCTCGTCTTTTGTTTGTTTGTTTGTTTGTTTGTTTGTCTTTTTTCCGAACGAATCTCACACAGTGTGGCCTATTTCCAATTTATTTGGTGAACCATCTCTTTTCAAAATGCTCTCATCTGGGTACTCATTCATGCGTGCATGTATTCACCTATTTGTTCGCTCGTTCATCTATGCACGCACTCATCGTGTAAACGAAAAGGGTACCCCCAAAGATGCGGGTGGGACCAGAGAAGAACGGTCCTCAACGGCCGAACAAACCAGGCTTGTTGGGAAGCTGAGGACAGCACTTCTCTGAACTTCTCTATTCATTAATCTAATGAGACAATTTCTCGACGACTGGAATGTCCACATAGCACAGATTTTTTCAGAGGAATTATTAATCAAAGACAACTTCCGAAAATACCGTCAATACTCTCACTATTTTCACTGCAAACTTGGCGAGTGGATCATTAACAATTCGACACAACATGAATGAAAATACTTTCTTGTAGCGTGTTGAACATTTTGATGTATGAATACATAACCCATATAAAACGGGTATGGTTTCAAACGGACAAGTGAAATCTGATTGAGTAACATTACGTCAGCTTTCTATGTACTTATTCATTTCTGTCAGTTTCAAATACAGGGCATTATAGACTTTTATAAGCAAGATACCTATTGCAGGCTTCATCAGCAATATAAATGAATGATCGCAGTTCAATTCTTAAAAACATTCCTGTAAAGCAAATAGGTTTACCTTTTCACAGTGTTGGACTGCTTCATCTGGACGCCAAAGTTTGGCACTACATCGAGCAAGAGGTCAAACTCAGGCGTCAAATATCTTCAAAAATAAATTGTTTTTTCCCCAAGTATACAGTCTTTACATGATGTAGAACACAGCTTTGTTTCCAGATAAATCATTGCATGCATCAAAATAGATTTTGTTCAAGCCAGCATGTTTCAAATTGAGGTGACTGAAATTAAAACAAGCTCTTACAAAAAAAATGACTGTCCCGCCGAACGAAAGAGACAAACAAATTATAAAGTAGAAAGATTTAAGACAATGACAACGAAGAGCCGACAATCACTTATCTCCTCAAATTGGGAGCAAAATCCAGGAAGAAGACCAAGAGGTCCAAACGCGTCGTGTTTTGTCTTGTAATTTGCTTGTCTCTTTCGTTCGGGTACAGTAATTTTTTTTTCTGTGAAGCTTATGCCAGTGTGGCTACGTATCTATAAACGTTTACAACAGGCATCACGGCAGTATTATTTATGAAAATGTTCTCTTCATGCTTTGTAACCCCCCCCCCCCCCCCCCCCCCCCCCAAAAAAAAAAAAAAAAAAAAAAAAAAAAAACGATTATGCTGCTTATGCTCAAATTGACCACCAAATGTTTCCTCGTTTGTTCTGTGGGCTCTGTGCTGTCATATCTGCTAGGCGATTTGGTGTCGTAAGCAGCATTTCTTCGGCGTTATGGGCGTGTATTTATTTCATCATGGGAGCAAAAGTTACCCTGCTTGTTTATTTGCTGTTTACTGTTTCCTGCCTCATTTCATATTTGCTTTCGTAATCTATAAGTTTAAATCCACACTTTCTCTTAACTTTGATATGTTTATAACACTCTTATGCATCAATATATACATCAAAATATATTCTGTTACAAAATGACCAGATTATTTTGCTTTTAAAAACACCAAAAGCTTGTTCAAATCGGTTAATGTATTGTGCAATTTCCGACCAAAAGAGACCTGTTTTGCATAACACTTGGCTAAAACGGCTACAACTAGCGCATATTTGCGTGTAAAACAAAGATGTGTCATGGCACTCACACCCTTCTGTCTCACGTTCGCTACCATGCTGTCTGCTGCTCTCCGCTCGAATGTTGAAGGGACCACTGCCTCCTACTGACATGATGTCACTCTTTGATCTGAGGCGTCTGTAGCCGGCCGTTTTGTCCGACCCGGCCGTTTTGTCCGAGGTTGGACAAAACGGCCGGGTCGGACAAAACGGCCGGCTACAGCGTCTCAAAGCAATAACCCCAGTTTTCGAGGCCCTGGTGAGAGACTTCTAGTTCTTTGACCATTGCGCTCTTGCAGCATCAAACGAGTCGTTCGAGTAGGAACTCAGCATTTTCCTCTCGGCAGCAGACAAATCTTTCAGCCTTTAGAAAACAGATGTGATACCTCAACCTGCACCTTCAGACTTTAACGTAGAGATGTTGGGTACAAAGCTGAACAACTATTGAGATTTTCATTTACTTGGGAAAAACTTGATCTCGACCAGCGGCATGGACATGGAAGTATCGTACAAATTTGAAAGGATGGGTGCTTCTTTCTGGAAGCGAGTGTGGGGTAAATGTGCACAACACTGTGCACTAGGCTGGCAGTCAGAAACGACAGTCATCACGTCCCTGCCCTGTAGCTGGGAAACATGGACAGTGTACAGGGAACGTTTAAAACTCTCGACCAGTTCCACATCCGCTGCCTGCACAAGATCATGGGTATTCCCTGAGAGGACAGGACGTGACATGACAGGGCCTTCAATACCGAAGTGTCTCTTGGAGCAAACTCTGCATGGTACCGAGCCATTTCTCATGAAAGCTCAGCTCCGCTAGGGTGGACATGTGATCCGTGAGGATGACACGCTATGCCACAGCTGGTTTTCTTCTCGAAGCTGCCATTTTGGCGAAAATCAAAACAAAACAAATAAACAGAGCACAAAAGAGAAACCTAGTAGGCCAAAGAAAAACTTCAGACCCTATAAAAGCATCCAGAGCAGCCTGTTGTATTTCTCAAATTGGACGAAAGGTCCTTGCCACTGACCACAGTGTCTGGTGACCTGCTGTCCACATGGGAGTACAGGTCTGTGACGACAGGCCCCCACAAGGCCTGGACCGCAAGTGTTATGACCACAAGGACAGAAGACCTGACCCAGTCTCTCTTCTATTACGTTCTACCAGGGCGCCGCGTTTGCGCATCCGACTTCGGGCAGCGCGCTCATCTACAGTATCACTGACGTCATAATTGCTAGTGATGGGTCTCCGAATGTTCTTTTCAGACTCGGCTTACTGTCCGCCAAAAATGTTACGATCTTGTAAAGTGCAGTCATGTACTGCAATTTACTTCTGTGTTTATGCAGCAAAATTCATGTCTGTGTTTATACAGCAAAGTTTACTTCTGTGTTTATACAGCAAAATTCATGTCTGTGTTTATACAGCAAAGTTTACTTCTGTGTTTATACAGCAAAATTCATGTCTGTGTTTATACAGCAAAGTTTACTTCTGTGTTTATACAGCAAAATTCATGTCTGTGTTTATACAGCAAAGTTTACTTCTGTGTTTACACAGCAAAATTCATGTCTGTGTTTATACAGCAAAGTTTACTTCTGTGTTTATACAGCAAAATTCATTTCTGTGTTCATACAGCAAAGTTTACTTCTGTGTTTATACAGCAAAATTCATGTCTGTGTTTATACAGCAAAGTTTACTTCTGTGTTTATACAGGAAAATTCATTTCTGTGTTCATACAGTAAAGTTTACTTCTGTGTTTATACAGCAAAATTCATGTCTGTGTTCATACAGTAAAGTTTACTTCTGTGTTTATACAGCAAAAACCCTCTGGAACTGTTATCAAAGA
>CM065715.1:50583153-50590653 GCA_033310375.1 Conus canariensis | reverse complement strand
AAAGGGGGTTACAGGGAAGGAGAAGGGAGAAGAAGAAAAAAGGGTACTGACAAACAATGAGAGAGAAGAAAAGAAAACATAAAAAAAGCAAAATAGAAAACAAAAGAAGGGGGGGGGGGGAAGGAAAAGGAAAGACAGGAGAAAGAGGGGGAGCGGGGACGGAAGGTGAAAGAAGAGGAGGACGCCAAAGAGAAGAAAGATGTAGAGGCAAGGCAGGGAAGAGGAGGTAGAGGAATGGGGGGAGGAGGGAGGGAGGGGGGGGGATGTAGGGGATGAGAGGGAGGAATAGGAGAACAAAGAGGAAGAGGAGGGGAAGACTGAGGAGAAAAAAAAAAAAAGGAAGAGGAGGGGTACGAAAAGGAGAAAGAGATGGACAGAGAGGAGGAGAAGAAGGAGGAAGAGTGGATTTTTTTTTTTTTTTTTTTTTGTAAAAGCAATGAGGGAGGACTGTTTAGCGGTTTTGAATTCTATTTCTGCTTTGTTTTTGTTTTTGTGTTTTTTGTTGTTTTTTTTTATCATGCTGAACAATTCAGACTTGCAGGTGGGCATTTTCTTCCTGCACTTGAGTGGGTTCATTGGATTTTCTATCCTCTCTTCTCTTCTCTTCTCTTTCTACTCTTCTCTTCTTTTCTCTGTTCTCTCTGTCTGTCTGTCTGTCTTAAATCTCTCTCTCTCTCTCTCTTTCTTCTCTTCTCTCTCTTCTCTCTCTCTCTCTCTCTCTCTCTCTCCTCTCTCTCTCTCTCTCTCTCTCTCTCTCTCTCTCTCTCTCTCTCTCCTCTCTCTCTTCTCTCTCTCGTGTGGTGTGGTGTGGTGTGATATGGTATGATGTGATGTAGTGGTGGCAGTGAGGGTGTGCGTGCGTGCGTACGTGCGTGTGTGCGTGCGTGCGCGCTCGCGCGCGCACGTGAGTGTGTGTGTGTGTGTGTGTGTGTGTGTGTGTGTGTGTGTGTGTGTGTGTGTGTGTGCGTGCGTGTCTTTATTAATTTATTTCTATCCCATATACAATGTAAGGATGCGGTGTGTATGGACCAGCATACACATCGTTTAACATCTTAACAACATGCAGTATAGCACATCGATGGCCTTCTGGGTAGAGTTACGGTATGGCACATCGATGGCCTTCTGGGTAGAGTTACTGTATGGCACATCGATGGCCTTCTGGGTAGAGTTACGGTATGGCACATCGATGGCCTTCTGGGTAGAGTTACTGTATGGCACATCGATGGCCTTCTGGGTAGAGTTACTGTATGGCACATCGATGGCCTTCTGGGTAGAGTTACTGTATGGCACATCGATGGCCTTCTGGGTAGAGTTACGGTATGGCACATCGATGGCCTTCTGGGTAGAGTTACTGTATGGCACATCGATGGCCTTCTGGGTAGAGTTACGGTATGGCACATCGATGGCCTTCTGGGTAGAGTTACAGTATGGCACATCGATGGCCTTCTGGGTAGAGTTACGGTATGGCACATCGATGGCCTTCTGGGTAGAGTTACGGTATGGCACATCGATGGCCTTCTGGGTAGAGTTACAGTATGGCACATCGATGGCCTTCTGGGTAGAGTTACGGTATGGCACATCGATGGCCTTCTGGGTAGAGTTACTGTATGGCACATCGATGGCCTTCTGGGTAGAGTTACGGTATGGCACATCCATGGCCCTTTGGGTACAAAGTTACGGTATGACACACGGTTACAGTATAGCACGTCAATGGCCTTCTGGGTACAGAGTTACGGTATGGCACACAATGGCCATCTGCATACAGAGTTACGGTATGGCACACAATGGCCATCTGGGTACAGAGTTACGGTATGGCACACAATGGCCATCTGCATACAGAGTTACGGTATGGTACATCAATGGCCATCTGGGTACAGAGTTACGGTATGGCACACAATGGCCATCTGGGTACAGAGTTACGGTATGGCACACAATGGCCATCTGGGTACAGAGTTACGGTATGGCACACAATGGCCCTTTGGGTACAGAGTTACGGTATGGCACATCAATGGCCCTTTGGGTACAAAGTTACGGTATGGCACATCAATGGCCCTTTGGGTACAAAGTTACGGTATGGCACATCAATGGCCCTTTGGGTGCAAAGTTACGGTACGACACACCAATGGCCCTTGGGTACAAAGTTACGGTATGGCACACCAATGGCCCTTTGGGTACAGAGTTACGGTATGGCACACCAATGGCCCTTTGGGTACAGAGTTACGGTATGGCACACCAATGGCCCTTTGGGTACAGAGTTACGGTATGGCACACCAATGGCCCTTTGGGTACAGAGTTACGGTATGGCACACCAATGGCCCTTTGGGTACAAAGTTACGGTATGGCACATCAATGGCCCTTTGGGTGCAAAGTTAAGGTACGACACACCAATGGCCCTTGGGTACAAAGTTACGGTATGGCACATCAATGGCCCTTTGGTACAGAGTTACGGAATGGCACACCAATGGCCCTTTGGGTACAGAGTTACGGTATGGCACACCAATGGCCCTTTGGGTACAGAGTTACGGTATGGCACATCAATGGCCCTTTGGGTACAAAGTTACGGTATGGCACACCAATGGCCCTTTGGGTACAAAGTTACGGAATGGCATATCAATGGCCCTTTGGGTACAGAGTTACGGTATGGCACACAATGGCCCTTTGGGTACAAAGTTACGGTACGACACACCAATGGCCCTTTGGGTACAGAGTTACGGTATGGCACATCAATGGCCCTTTGGGTACAAAGTTACGGTATGGCACATCAATGGCCCTTTGGGTACAAAGTTATGGTGTGGCACACCAATGGCCCTTTGGGTACAGAGTTACGGTATGGCACATCAATGGCCCTTTGGGTACAGAGTTATGGTGTGGCACATCAATGGCCCTTTGGGTACAAAGTTATGGTGTGGCACATCAATGGCCCTTTGGGTACAAAGTTATGGTGTGGCACATCAATGGCCCTTTGGGTACAGAGTTACGGTATGGCACATCAATGGCCCTTTGGGTACAAAGTTATGGTGTGGCACATCAATGGCCCTTTGGGTACAAAGTTATGGTGTGGCACATCAATGGCCCTTTGGGTACAGAGTTACGGTATGGCACATCAATGGCCCTTTGGGTACAAAGTTATGGTGTGGCACATCAATGGCCCTTTGGGTACAAAGTTACGGTGTGGCACATCAATGGCCCTTTGGGTACAAAGTTACGGTATGGCACATCAATGGCCCTTTGGGTACAAAGTTATGGTGTGGCACATCAATGGCCCTTTGGGTACAAAGTTATGGTGTGGCACATCAATGGCCCTTTGGGTACAAAGTTACGGTATGGCACATCAATGGCCCTTTGGGTACAAAGTTACGGTATGGCACATCAATGGCCCTTTGGGTACAGAGTTAGGTGTGGCACACAATGGCCCTTTGGGTACAGAGTTACGGTATGGCACATCAATGGCCCTTTGGGTACAAAGTTATGGTGTGGCACATCAATGGCCCTTTGGGTACAGAGTTATGGTGGGCACATCAATGGCCCTTTGGGTACAAAGTTACGGTATGGCACATCAATGGCCCTTTGGGTACAAAGTTACGGTACGACACACCAATGGCCCTTTGGGTACAGAGTTACAGTATGGCACATCAATGGCCCTTTGGGTACTAAGTTACGGTGTGGCACATCAATGGCCCTTTGGGTACAAAGTTATGGTGTGGCACATCAATGGCCCTTTGGGTACAAAGTTACGGTATGGCACACCAATGGCCCTTTGGGTACAAAGTTATGGTGTGGCACATCAATGGCCCTTTGGGTACAAAGTTATGGTGTGGCACATCAATGGCCCTTTGGGTACAAAGTTACGGTATGGCACGTCAATGGCCCTTTGGGTACAAAGTTACGGTATGGCACATCAATGGCCCTTTGGGTACAAAGTTATGGTGTGGCACACCAATGGCCCTTTGGGTACAGAGTTACAGTATGGCACATCAATGGCCCTTTGGGTACAAAGTTACGGTATGGCACATCAATGGCCCTTTGGGTACAAAGTTACGGTATGGCACATCAATGGCCCTTTGGGTACAAAGTTATGGTGTGGCACACCAATGGCCCTTTGGGTACAAAGTTACGGTACGATACACCAATGGCCTTCTGGGTAGAGTTACGGTATAGCGCATCGATGGCCTTCTGGGTACAGAGTTACGGTATGGCATGTCAATGGCCCTCTGGGTAGAGTTACAGTATGGCATGTCAATGGCCTTCTGGGTAGAGTTACGGTATGGCACATCAGTGGCCTTCTGGGCAGAGTTACGTATGGCACATCAATAGCCTTCTGGGTAGAGCTAGGGTATGGTACATCAATGGCCCTCTGGGTACAGAGTTAGGGTAGCTGTGATATCTGGTGCTCTGCCAGGATGTGTGGCCTGACCTGTGCACTCTGATACTGCTGGCAGCCCATTGCCCCACGTGACTGCATTGGAAACAGCCAGCTTCCGGCGGACAAAGGAAGTCTGCCGACAGTCCGACACCGCTGTTGGTTGAATCGTTGTGGGATGAGGTGTACTGGGTGTGTTGTTTTGCCATTGTCGTACTGTTTGGAGTTGTGTTGTGCTGTGGTTTATTATACTATGTTGTATTGTGTTGTGTCCCAACGCTTTGCATTGTGATACATATGATATGTGAAATAACGTACATCAGTTACAACTAGAAAATAGTTTCTTTAAAAAGTTTGCTTGAGCTGAAGACTTACTGACCATAAATGATTTTTTTTTTTACATTACATTGAATTTCAGTACAGTTATAGACAAAATGGTGCACATGTTCACATCTATTAAAGCGTGGAAAGATCGATTAACATGTACCAAGAGAAGAATATAAAAACGTTTGAAACTGGCAAAAATAGTGAAAAAGAATGTTTATGCTGGGGGATGCTTTGAAAAAGAAACGAAAAGCTTAACATGTTATTATTAGAAACACCATCCAAGGACTTGGACACGGAGAGAGACAGAGAAACTGTCCGTACATAATATATTTTTACAAGGCAAAAGGAAAAATCAGTCAGCTTGAACAGAATTATTTAAGCAGAGAAGCAGCCCAGGCCAGTCTCCTATCGATCTCTCTTGTCTAATGAGTATACGTGCTCACGCGCTGGTGTGTATTCGGGGTAGAGTGAGCAGACAGAGAGGGCGATAGTGGTGAAGGGCATGAAAGGGGAGGGAATCTCACAGTCCAGTCATTGTTCTGTGAAAGCCATTTCACGAGAAGTACCTATGAGTGTTTGAGAACATAACAAGAGACAGCCAACCACTAGCCCGTAACTCAACAGAAGTCATTCAACATCTTGCTTTGCAAACAGGCTTTGGATGAACGCGGGTACAATACAGAGTAATCGTAGTCTGAAGGGAACAAATTTGCCTGGCGCTTTCCATTGGGACACTCTGAATCCCGAAATAGTCTCCGCTATTTGTCTGTTGGTCTGGCAGTCAGTAGCTAGATCCATCGGCTCCTAATTCTTAGTTTAGATATTTTTGTACTTTGTTGAAATTTCTGCAAGATTACAAAGTTATCTTTCAACTGGTCAAAGGCTGAGTGTACTCATCAAAATGCCTTTGCAATAATCCAATAATAACCAGTCCCTAGGACCGGCAGGATGAAGGTCTGTGTTCACCTCCAGCCAACGCCCGTGGAGACGGGATCCCAGATCAACGTAGGTACATGCTGACGCTACAATACTCTTAATGTATACATAAGAAAGAAGATAATGAAGGAAATTCATGCAAAAGGATCCTAGTTGTGTCACATTTTCGTGATTCTACAGGTGCAAAATTCCATGGGCCAGAAAAAGCAGGCACACATAGCACAGACTGACAGGTGAATATCACTCTTTTATTGAACAAAGTTTATGATGCACCTGCCACAGACACAATCCACGTTTCTGCTGATCTGAACTGAACGCGCGCACGCGCGCGCGCACACACACACACACACACACACACACACACACACACACACACACACACACACACACACACATGATAGATAAATAGATAGACAGACAGACAGACATACAGACAGACAGAGACTGATTGATTAGTTGATTGATTGATATAATAAAAAAAAATATATTTAGAGCCCTTGAGATTATTTATACACATTTTTTTTCATCCTCGACGTTTCTCTTGTGGCTCCACAAGAAAAGTAAAGGATGTCTACAAGTCATCATGGGAGACATGAGTTAAATTTTTATTCAAAATTCAATTTGCTGCACTTACAGACGATAAGGGTGGTGGGGGCGGGGGGGGGGGGGGGAGAGAAGCTGTAAGGGAGGTTTGAAGAGGAGAGCATAATAGAGACAGAGGGGTGGTATGAAGGAAAGTCAGAACATTGATTAAAGTAAAGAAGAGATGGAAAGGGATTGAAATAGAATAGAGAAGTTGGAGAAACTGAATACAGGAGTTGAAAGAGACAGGTCATTGGAACTGTTTCGCTTTGAAAATCGAAAAAAAAAAAGCTATTAAGTCATTTGTTACATTCTTTAAGTTGCTCTCATTACTGTTATTGACAGTACATGAATGATCAGATTATAATACGCAGCACTAAGGTTATTTCCACATGTTGTCCACCACTAAGGTTATTTACACATGTTGTCCACCACTAAAATTATTTACACATGTTGTCCACCACTAAGGTTATTTACACATGTTGTCCACCATAGCATCTGTTTCGGACACAAGAGTTAGCAACTTCATTTTATAGGTTTGTTTGTTGTTGTTGTTGTTGTTTTTCAGTTCCGCCAAGGAGATGTATTTTTACCCATTGTCTGTATTTTTGTTTGTGTGTTGGTCTACAAGATTATACAAAAAGTCAATCATCTCATTGAAGTGGTCGAAAGGAGGACATGAGGGACGACTCAGTTGATCTTCTTCTCCATCGCGGCCTGTCCTCTGCTTCCCGCAGTAGTTCTGGCAGCCTGAGGTTTGTCCATTCTATCGCGTCCTCTGACCAGCTCTTTCTCTACCAAACTTCGTGGAAAGATCAAATGCAGCCTTAGGACGAACCAGACCCATGCTGGTGCGCATCGATTTTTACAAAAACAAGCTGATGCATAATTATGTTGTTACATATTTTCCACTAAACATAAACTTTCTGAGATAACTATGAACGAGTTGATAGATGTCTAAGAAATTTTTTTTTTCATTTGAATATTAAAACTTTTAAGGTCTACAAACGTTCACGTGTCGTAATTTGATATCCTTATAGACAATGGCATATGGGAAGTACCACTTTAAGTACACATACACAATTAGTTACCTTCACCAGATAAATCATTTTGTATGACGGAGATCCGAGCATTCCCGAGTGCTTGATTGTTCTTGATTTACTTTGAGCAATTTATTTCTTGACGGTAATTTCTTATCATTTTCATGCTGGTCTTTGCGGGCTAGCTGGTACAGCCATTGAACAGTAATATTCTTTTGATGTGGAATGAATTACTCTGACTTAGGGGAGGTAAGT
>CM065715.1:50570653-50578153 GCA_033310375.1 Conus canariensis | reverse complement strand
ATGAGATGCAGATGCTGTATATTTGTGTTAGATGTTACATGGGTTATTTCTAATTGTTGCTGCGATTTTTCTTTTTTTGTTTTTGTTGTTGTTTGTTTGCTTGTTTGTTTCTTTGTATGCTTGGTTGGTTGGTTGTTTTTGTTCTTTTTTGTCTAAGATCACATAACATGAATAGACATTACATTGAATACTACACACACACACACACACACACACACACACACACACACACACACACACACACACACACACACACACACACACACACACACACCACAGTTCCAAGCCATGCAACACATAGTTACATAATAACTTTGCTACTGACCTCCTTTACGCTGATCAAACAAGGCCATGCTATAGACATGAGCCATGCTGCTGAACTAATCCCCCTAAGACAACAAACATCACAACAAACGGAAGAATTCTCATAACCTAAGCGGCCGTTTGGGAAGGGAGATAACAGGAGACCTCAGCGTCATGATGGCGGCGCCTTTCACCTCCACCTCCTGCCTTACCTCCCTTGTCTGTGAACAGGATCTAGGAGCGTGTAGCTCACTGATAGTCATTTGGACTTTAGGGAGGGGGTGGGAAGTTAGCAAGTTCAAACGAGTGGAGAAAACTGATAACCTAGCTGTTTGATGCTTGACTTTGGCTTTCGGATCACAGGAACTGGTGATTTAGACAGCACACTTCTCCCATACTTAGACTAGGCAAAATAAATGTTGTGGTCCATGGAAAACACTATAAATGAAGTTTGAAAATAAAATGAGGCAGGGAACAGCAAACAATAACCAAGAAACAAGTAGGGTAACTCTTGCTCCCATAAGAAAACCTAACACAGAGTAACTTATTCAAGACAGGCACAACCTTTTAAACTTGAATATAGTCAGACAAATACAAAGACGAACAATCTAATAGTGGGGGAAAAACAAGCGCAGGCCAACAACCCTTCCGTCATCACACAGATTGTTCGTCTTTGTATTTGTCTGACCTTATTCAAGTTTAAAAGGCTGTGCCTGGCTTCAGTAAAAGTTACTCTGGTAGGTTTTCTTATGGGAGCAAGAGTTACCCTACTTGTTTATTGTTTACTATAAATGAAATTAAAAAAAAAAAACCTTTATAGGCTTTATGGCTGGCCGCCCAGTGACACCATACAATGGACATCAGGTTCCCAATCATACTTTCACCATCTCTCACTATCTAGTCACTGGATGACAGCGGTGTAGTCAGTGTGTTACATGCCCAAAGCATTACGACCAGTTTGCCGTGTGCGTGAGGGATCGAAACTGCTCCCTGGGTTATTGACTTAAAGCCATGATAATAATGTTGTTTGGAACTGTCACAAAAATGTAGTTATGTCACTGGTTGGAAAGCTGGCTTCACAAGTAGAAAGAAACTCGTGGAGAGCGTGGCAGCAGAGAGTCCTCAGAAGAGAAGCCCCCTCCAAGCAAGTGTTTCGGCCCTTATCTCCTGACACTCTAGGGGGTTGGGCCACACCCGGTTCATGACTCCGGATGTCCCTCTGCTGCCCCTTTTTTTTCCCATCTTGGGACGAGCCATGGCTGGGATTCGAACCCATGACCCTCTGGACATGCTCATTTTCCACTTAATGACTCGCGCTTTAACCACTGAGCCACAGGGACACCTGATATTTGTAGGGAAATTAAGCCTTATGAAGTTCACTTTTGTTCCTCCTTGACCAGATCCAGCTTGAACACCTCTCTGCCGCTTCTGCCATTGCTTTCAGGGCTCTGGTTTTTTCCTTCCCTGCAACTGAGAGCTGTTTCATGAGGCTGTATGCAGACGTTCCTACAACCCCCTAGCTCCAATTTCTGCAGTGAGGACTTTGACCTGATAGCCTTCTCTCCTCAGGCTGTTTGCCAGATCAGCATACTTTTCAGTCTTGTAGATTTGAGCTGCCTCCATTCTGTTCTCATATGGCACCGTGAGCTCGATCATGATCAGCTGCTTGGTTGACTTAGAGTGGACTACTATGTCTGGTCTCATGCCACTCTTGCTGATGATCTCTGGGTGACTCTTCCATTCTGGGAGGTCTGCAGTGCACTCCCAGTCATCTGCCCCGTCCAGCAGACTCTGCCTGCATGTTTCGAGTGGCACTGTTGTTCTTGGCCATGATTTGCTGCCTCCTGCCGTGAAGAATGTTGCGGGTGCTTTTGGAGTCCTGATTTTCCCTTTTGTGGTGTTGGTACTAGCCCAGACTACTTGTACAATTTCTTTGAGCACTTGGTTGTGCCTCCATGTGTACCTTCCTTGAGCCAGGGCTACTTTACATGAGCTTAGGACATGCTCCACTGTTTGTTTTTCATGGCAGAGGGGGCATGCAGGATCGTCTGTTTTCCCCCACTTCACCAGGTTTGCATTTGAGGGCAGAAGGTCATATGCAGATCTGAGAATGAAGCTGATCCTGAGAGGGGCCATGTGCCAAATGTCATTCCAAGTGAGACTTCTTTGGAGTGCATTCTCCCACGTTGTCCATTGCCCTTGCTGGCTCTGCTGGACTGCTTTTTGGAGTCTTTTTTGGTCTTCTTCTTTTTTCATCTCCTGAATCATCATGTCTCTTTTGGCTTTTCCTTTGGCCTTTGACCACCATTCAGTTTTGGTCACCCCCAGTCCCTGTCTGTTGGTCTGTGTGTGTCCTGTTATTTCTCTGATCTTGAGACTTTCTTTTGCAGAATCCATCGCCTCTTGAACTTTCCATTTTCTGCCTGTCTTCAGCTGGGGCTTAATTGCTTCTATCACCTTGTCTCCTGAGTCCTCCAGCATGCTTTGAAGTCTGATCTTCCCTGCTTTGTATTCCTCCAGGATGGATTTCAGGGGTAGTTTCAGCTTTGCTTGGCGACAGTACAGTGCTATGTCAGTCAGACAGGGTGGGACACCAAGCCATTTCCTTGTGAACTTGTTGATTTTGGCTTCCATTGCCTCCACTATGCTGGTGCAGATGTCGTATATCATCAGAGGCCATAGCAGCTTTGGTATCAGCATGAACTGCAGACACCAGACCTTGTATTTGCCAGGGAGCCCACACTGGTCAATGGTCTCCAAGCCTTCCTCCGCCATCTGCTTGGTTTCTTTTGCTCTTTGTGTGTCTTTCAGCGTATCATCATACCATCTTCCAAGGCTCTTGACTGGTTCTTCTGTGACTGTTGGAATGGCCTGGTTGGCAACACTGAAGACCACAGATCCGGCCACTTTTCCTTTCCTCAGTGAGAGACTCCGTGATTTCTTTGGCTTGAACTTCATTCTGGATGAGGCAACTATGTCGTCCAGCCTCTCCAGCACATGACGTGTCTCGTCTTCTCTGGATGAAATCACTGTAGTGTCATCCATGAAGGCCTTGAGAGGAGGCATCTTGTATCCATCGCCACGGTCTGTTTGTCTCGCGTTGTTTGTTGCTGCTTTCAAGATGAGTTCCATTGCCAGCACGACATATTGGAAATCACTGCCATCTGCAATACCCTACTTCCCAACTTTAATTAAACAATGTCTGTGTTGATTAAGCCCTTGTTTAGAGACCTACAGTTAAAGCCATTGGAATGTACACTTAACATCCCCCTTTTGCGGATGTTTCTTCTGGAATTACATCACATGAGGAACCATCGTAACAAAATTGATGTGGGCACAAAAGTCGAAGCTTTTGCTGACAATGCATGAGTTTGACCATTCTCTTTTGTTTCTGATGGTTAGGTTGTTCAGAACATTGTGGCGTGGAGTCAAACATGCACAGCAGCATTCTCGTGCCTGGGAAATGCATTTTCTGGATGGAACACTTCAAAGAGTAAGGATTGTTTTCTTCCAATCCAAAATAGTCAGCACTTGCACTATCCTAAGAATGGAAAGGTTTTCTTGTCGGTCATAGTGATTTGGATGTCACAGACTAAAATGATTAACGATTTACTGCTTCATTTGGGTGGAAAAATATCAGTATGCATTCTTCTAATCAACATGCACTGTTTTTGGTTTTCTTCCAGCCGTTATCGCAGACATCTTCCCTGATGAACTTGAAATATTTCTCTCTAATAGTCTTGGATTACATTAATATCCGTTTTACTCCGGGTAATGTTTTGCTCTGGACTTTGTCGACACTTTATGATTTCTAATGTTGTGCGGTTGTTAATTTTTTGTTTTGTTGGTTTGTTGCTGTTAGTTTCTTGTGCGTTGGTGTTGCTTGTGTTAGTATGTTTTTGCTCAAAGATCAGCATCAGAAGACATCATTGTACCACACTTACAGCATCACCCAAGCATTTCCAGCTCAAAACCAGCACACACACACGCACAGTTCCAAGCAATGCAACACTAGTTCATATCTTTTGCTACTCCTCTTACCTGCAAACAGGCTATTGCTATGACGAGCACATGGTGATTTAATCCCCTAGAACTAACTCACCACGGAGAATTCTTCAAGCCTTGAGCGGCCGTTTGGGAAGGGAGATTACATGCCCCCTCTGAGGCGCTCTTTGACCTCCACCCCCTTTGCCTTATTCCTTGTCGTACAGGATCTTGGAGCGTGTATCTCTTTCGGTAGTTTTGCTTTAGGGGGTTGAAGTGGCAAACAAGAGTGGAACCATAATAGCTGTTTGATGCCGTGCTTTGGCTTTTCGGATACGGAGTCTGGTGATTTTAGCACCACTTCTCCCAATCTTCTGGGTTGTTGTGTTGGCCTCGTTGAAGTGTATGAGGCAGGGCGCAAGCATACGAGGGCCTGTCCATAAAAACCTAATCCGAACCAACAGCACGCTTAGACTGATTGTGCATCTGGCACTGTGGGTTAACAGCCAGGCCCCTTGTCTTCACGACGTCTTATTTGCTGAATTAAAGTGCGTGCTGGCTGTAAAAGTTTCAGTAGGTTCTTAACAAATCCCATTTTTTGTTCATAATGAAATTACCTTATAGGCATGGTGGCCGCTGAAACCTTTCAAGGACACAGGTTCCATCATTTGTCACCATCTCTCATATAGTCCTGGATTACGGGTTTGAGTCATGGATTGGTTTGCCGGGCGTGGGATCATAACTGCTCCCTTTATTGATTTCCTGATGAATCTTTTTACTTTTATTCATTTTAATTCTCACAAACATTTATCCAAAGGAAAGCTGTTAGATTAAAAATGGTTACAGACTTGATCTATTAAAAGCGTATTTACTACAAATATTGTTAACCATGGTAAGGGTGCATGTATTACAACACAGTTTTTTTCTACGGAAGAAGTGATAATACCATTGATCTTTTTATACAAAAAAACCTGAGATGCTTCTGAAACTCTCTGGAGAGAAAAACATTCAATTTAAAACTGTGGACATTGATGCGATTTTTGGCGTCAAGAATGCTGCTTAAAGGTTCGTCTCTCCCCCTTTTCACTGATGAACTTTTAGTTTTGTGCTTAAGCAGATGGCGGAAGGGAAAGTGTGGGACAAAGCCAAATGTATACCCACTCTGGGAGACTGCACTGCAGGATGTTTGGCTTTTTTTTTTTATCCTTTCACCAATCTGCTCCGCAAGACTGACGCAATATTTCCAAGAGAGACTGGTCGTATTGATAACAACAGGGGCCAAACGAAAGAATTCATAAAATTTGTGTATGAGCGTGTGTGGGCTTGTGTGCGTGTGTGTGTGTGTGTGTGTGTGTGTGTGAGTGTGTGTGTGTGTGTGTGTGTGTGTGTGTGTGTGTGTGCGTGCGTGCGTCGTGCGTGCGTGCTTTTGTGTGTGTGTGTGTGTGTGTGGTGTGTGTGTGTGGATGAGGAGGAAGTAAAAATCTTGTCTAAAGAATAAAAAGCCCCACTGAAGGGGTTGAAGATTCATAAAAAGTAGAAGAACTGGTTAGAAATTTAATATGACTAAAGTGGAGGGGGTATTTTGTGCTATACATTATGCAGGTGATATATAGCAAATGTATTTGCCGTGTGACAAAGATTATGATGGTACTTCTGTGGAATGCATCCTGTTCTTCGGCAACGATTATTATATATATATATATATATATATATATTATAAAACATTTGTAATTTTATTATTAATCTAAAATCTAAAACACAATTAAGACAAGACAAAATAATACTTTCCATGAACAAAAAATTAAAACGGAGAACTGAACAGACACCGCTTCAGCACAACTTTTAATAGATTCACTCACGTCATCGTGTTGCTTTGATTTTGTCAGCTTGTTTTGTCCTTGTTGTCTGGTCGATAGTACGAACAGAGGTACAACGAGCGACGGCCTTTGATTGTCGCCATTACCCACACGGCTTCACAGTTTGTCTCAAGTTCCTTGGCAACCATTCTATGCAGGGTTTCTTTCACAAGAACCAAGACTCCCACGACCCCCCCCCCCCCCCCCCCCCCCCCCCCCCCCCCCCCCCCGTACACGATCCTTTCGGTAGACTCTGTACTGTAGCCATTTCTTTTGTCAATGAAGCCGTGTGGATGACGGTGAAAATCAAAGGTCGCCGGTTATTGTATCTCTGTTATTGACCAGACATGTGTCAATGATCTCAGAGTCCCGGATTTCGGAGTCTAGGTGGGTTTCTGTACCAAACAGTATATCTGGTCTTACACTATCTAAAAGATAATCGAGTTCAGCTTTCTTGCCAGTGACAGATCTGAAAGTTATGTTGACAATGCGCAAGGGTCTTTTCGGTCGTTTGTCTTGCTGGCTAGCTCTAGTGGGGGTACATGTATGTTCAGGCTGGAAAGTGCCTTTTGTTGGTGTGTTGCAGGATGTTTCAGCTGAGGATCTGGAAGAGCTGTCCATGTCTCAGAGTCCACACTGTGTAAGTCAAACACTCTCACACTGTTTGGGTTGCTGCAATTAGAGCAGAACCAATGGACTTGTGAATTGTTCAACCCCTCATAAGTTTCAGCTCCTATGCCTTGACAGTGGGCGTGGAACCATAGGCCACATGTCTCTCACTCAACACCCCTGTCATCCCATCCCACAGTAATGGAGCATTCACCACAATGATAATGCACGCTAGCTGAAGCAGTTTCGTTGGCACTATGAGCACTACTTTGGTTTGGGCCTGGATCTGGTTCGGGTGCATAGCTCTGGGCAAGCAGTAAGGCAGCGAGGTTGAGTAGTGTTTGTTTCTTCTGACTGTGGGAAGTTTTGGGTACCGCGTTGGTTGGTGGCAGAGATTGCTCGAACAAACAAGGAGTACTTTGTCCGTGTATTCTGCACACTTGTTTTACATGGAAGCCAGTCTGAGTTACATCTGTTTTCTGAACAGGTTTGTTGTCTAAGATGAATGTATGAAACTGGAACAGCGTAGTCACAAGGACCAACAGGGTAATGTTTCGGTTGAACATGATCAGTGTTTGAGTTAACAACTCAACTGTTAAGCACGATGCTTTGGAAAAGAAAAAAAAAATGTTCCTTTTTTTCTTTTCGAGGTGTCTTCAGTGAGACTAAAGTAGTATTCCACCCACTGGTGATCGACTTCAACCCTACAAGTGCAACATTTATTTTGTTGAATTTCAAGAAGGAACTA
>CM065715.1:50558153-50560653 GCA_033310375.1 Conus canariensis | reverse complement strand
TTTGCCTGTTTGCCTGTGTCTATGTGTATAGGCCTATGTGTATATATGAGAGAGAGACTTTTTTTTCAAATACTTATATTGTGAACACAAGTTTTGCTTTCTGGTTTATCCAACTACTTTGGAAGAGGAAATGAATACTGCCTGCAATGACGTATGGCTCACGTTTTATGATCGATGATGGGACACAAATCTCTGTGCACATGTGTGTGTGTGTGTGTGTGTGCGCGCGTGCGCGCGAGTGTGTGTGTATATGTATGTGTGTGCATGTATGTCCGTGCGCGCGTGGGTGCGTGCATGCACGTCTGCGTGCGTGCGTGCGTGCGTGCGTGCTATCGCGTGCGCGCGCGCGCGTGTGTGTGTGTGTGTGTATGTATGCGTGTCTTTGTCTATGTCTGTGTCTGTGTATTGTTTTCCATTGGTGTCAGGCTCTCACAATTTTAAGAATTGATTGATTGTGTGAATAAGAGAGACAGACAGACAGGCAGACATGCAGAGGGAGAGATGTCACTTCTAGTGGACAAATCTGTTTGGAAAGCCAGAGCGAGTAGACACAGACGACAAACATGTCATGCCCTTCAGACACAAAATCTTTAAATAAAAAAAATAAAATAAAAAAACGAACTATTCTCTCTCTCTCTCTCTCTCTCTCTCTCTCTCTCTCTCTCTCTCACACACACACACACACACACACACACACACACACACACACACACACGCACGCACGCACGCACGCACGCACGTACACACGCATGCACGCACGCACGCACGCACGCACACACACACACACACACACACACACACACTGGAGAAAAAAAAATCGAATATTTGCCAGTTTCTCTCATCTGAAGACCAGACGCAAGCATCTTTTCCTATATCCTCGGGAGAAGAAACAGGACGTGAAATGAACGCCAGCAAAGGTGGCAAACTCACCTCCTGGCTATCTGTCTGTCTGTAGGGGTTGACAGGTCCCTGACATTTGACCCGTCTGTTTCAGAAGGATGTTTTCACAGCTGTTACAAGCTTGGTCCTGTCCCTCGCCAGTATTTCACACACACACACACACACACACACACACACACACACACACACACACGCACACACACGAAGGCACGCACACACATACGCACGTGTGTACGCTCGCGCGCACACATGCACACACACACACACACACACACACACACACACACACACTGATCTGTTTCGAAGTCTTTTTCCTTTTACTTATATACAGTAAAACAGAGATTAAAAAAAATCAATGGATAAAAAACGCTGGGTACATAGAATTAGCATACAGTGTGAACTTAGCTATCGTGTTTTAACATGGGCACATAACATCAAGCAGGAGAAAAGAACTATGATGTTATCACACAACTGCGGGTCCTAACACAGTGCAGAGGACTTATGGAAAGTTAGAACTCCAGATTATGTGAGAACAATCCATAAGAGAAATACCTGATCTGTAATCGTAGAAAAACGAACGTTGAAGACTCGTTTGGCGTTGTCAAATAGAAGTATATAGCAGAATATCATGTAGAACATCATGAAATGTTGATTTTTACAAGTGATGTTTCTCGGTTTTTCTTTGGATTTCAAAGTATCGGACACTGGTATATTGATCCTGCTTTGACATACATCATTATTCACATATTCATTGTTTCATTCTTTCTCTTTTACACTTTTGGCAAACATGAATGCTGTTAAAAAAAAAAAGTTTAAGTAACGACTAATCTATCACCCGTGCTAGCTGATGTTTCTGTGCCTGGTGTTGTTGACATGTTTTGGACAGGCTATACAGCAGAGAGGATGATTAGTTTTACCCACCATTCTCTCTGTCTGTGTACGTATTTGCGTCAACATGTGCGCGCCAATGCACTCACTGAAAACCATAGAAGACAAACACGCAAATTTGTTTCTTTCTCTTTCGGATGTTCTTTGTTTTTCCTGCATTTATTGAATGAAATTATCTATCTCGCTAGCTATCTATTTGTCTAGCTATCTATCTGTCTATCTGTCTATCTATCTATCTATCTATCTATCTATCTATCTATCTGTCCATTTAATCATATATTAATATATATATATATATATATATATGTTTATAGACTTATTTACATTTAACTTATTCTCTCTCTCTCTCTCTCTCTCTCTCTCTTATATATATATATATATATATATATATATAATATATATATCTTTCTCTCTGCGTACGCGCGTGCGTACGTGTGTGTGTGTGTGTGTGTGTGTGTGTGTGTGTGTGTGTGTGTGTGTGTGTGTGTGTGTGTGTGTGTGTGTGTGTGTGTGTGTGTGTGTGTGTGTGTGTGTGTGTCGTTTTCTCGCTCCGTTCCCCATCTGTAATCATTTCTGTACTGTGCCAGGTCTTGGCCTTTCTTTAACTAATATCTCCGTGACACAGACAGAGGAAAAAGCATGGAGTAGAGCAAATCCATCATTATTTACAGTGACGCTGTTGCTTTGCATACTCTCTTGTCACGCAGCAAAC
>CM065715.1:50545653-50553153 GCA_033310375.1 Conus canariensis | reverse complement strand
TTTGCCACTGATTTTCCAGCTCACCTCTTTCCTTCTTTTGATGTTTTTGTGTCTCCTGGTGTAAATCTGTCAGATTGTGTAGCGTCTCGCTTGTTTGGCGGGGTTGCATTGATGGTCAGAAAAGTATTTTCTAATTTTGTTGAACATATCCCAATTGAATATGATAACTGTATTTTCCTGAAACTTTCAAAAGAACTAACAGGCTTACGTATTGATTGCATTCTCATAAGCATGTACATTCCTCCGTATAACAGCCCTTATTATAATGAAACAGAAATTGATAATGGAATTTATTTGCTGGAACATTGTATGATTGATATTTATGAACAGTATGGAGATCTTCCTTTCGTGGTGATGGGTGATTTTAATGCAAGAACTGGCAGTGCTAACGCCAAAGAGTTCTCCCTCCCAGACACCGTTATATGGAAGGATGACAGTGCAGAACTGGAGGAACAATTCAGGAGAAAATCTAAAGATAATACTGCAAATGATTTTGGCCGATACTTGCTTAAATTATGTGAACAATTTTCATTAGTGATATTAAATGGTCTTCTACCAGGAGATAAGAATGGTGAATTTACATATATTGCACATAACGGATCAAGTGTTATTGATTATTTTCTTATGTCTAGATGTATTTTTGAATACACCTTAAACTTGCGAGTTCTACATACTGTTGAATGTAAACATTTACCTGTAGAACTTATATTAAGTCCTGCAACGTCTTTAGCTAATGTCCCTAAGAAACCAGTGAAAACTATGATAGAAAAGTTTGTCTGGAACCCGGAAAAGATTGATGAATATCATCAAGCATTTATGTCACATATATTTACAGACATTTTTAATCAGGCTACAGAACTGATCGATAATGATGTAAACTCAGCGTTGAGGAAATTCTATGAAGGCCTGGCTCTCGCTGGGCAGTGCATGAAGAAACAAATAGTATTAACAAAAACACAAAACAGTCCTTGGTTTGATACCGAATGCAGGAAAATGAAATCAGAGTTACAACGCGCTCTGAGAAACTTTACAAACTGTAGTAATGAAAAACGAGGAGAAGAACTCAGACACATATACGTTGATAAGCGAAGAGATTATAAATGGCTTTTAAATGAGAAAAAAGCCGAAGATAAAACGCGCACGCTAGATTCACGGGACGCAAATATAAACGATTCCAAGACATTTTGGAGAACTATAAAATCAAGAGTTTACACTAAAATTCCAGACACTTCTATCACAATAGATGAATGGTATGATCACTTCTATAAGGTTTTCAATGATAATTCTATCCAAGATGAAATATTACAGAGAAATAACATTCAGGAAGATGTGTGTTTCGAGAGTCAGTGGTTTGCTAATAATAGAATTATAGAGAACACCACTTTAAATTCAGAAATAACAGTATCAGAGATTAAAGACGCAATCAGAGCTTTAAAGAATGGAAGAGCGGCCGGACCAGATGGAATTAGTGGCGAGTTTTATAAACACGCTCCTCCTTTAATTATTTCATTCATCACCAAATTTTTCAACAAATTGTATGATTCTGGGACTTTTCCACTTGTCTGGTCCGAATCAGTTATAAACCCAATACACAAAAAAGGCGATATTAATTCGCCTGACAACTACAGAGGTATTTCATTGCTAAACATTTGCGGCAAACTGTATACTTATATCATAAATAAACGCTTGACACAATGGGTGGAAGAAAATAATATGTTAAACGAATCACAAGGCGGATTCAGAAAGGGCTATAGTACAGTTGATCACATATTTACTTTAATAAGTCTGGTGCAAAAACAGTTGTCTTCTGGAAAGAAACTTTATGCTGCGTTTATTGATTTTAAAAAAGCCTTTGACTTAGTAAATCGAAATCATTTGTGGTTAATTCTTCGTAAAAATGGTATTCATGGCAAAATGTATCGAGCTATTAGGAGTATATATCAAGTTGTGAAAGCTAGAGTCCGAGCAAATAATGATCTTACTGAAACTTTTATGTGCCCCCGTGGGTTAAAACAGGGGGACAACTGCAGCCCTATTCTTTTTTCTCTGTTCATTAATGAACTTGCTAATGATATTGTGACACATGGTAAACACGGAATAAGCTTATCACCTGACTTGTTACAGATTCTTATCATGTTATTTGCCGATGACGTCGTTCTTCTTTCCCACACCATAGTGGGTCTTCAGCACCAGCTGAACGTATTAAGTAGCACTGCTGACAGACTCCAGCTAACTGTCAATGAAGAAAAATCTAAAATAGTAATATTTAGAAAAGGGGGTCATATCGCTTGTCGAGAAAAATGGTTCTATAAAGGTGTCCAGTTAGAAGTTGTAAATGAATATAAATACCTCGGAGTGATAGTATCTACAGGTTTAACGTTTTCATACTCACTGGAGGATATGGCTCTGAAAGCGAAGAGGTGTGTTTTTAGTGTTTTGAAATTTCTATGGTCACTTGGAGAAAATAATCCCAAACTTTTCTTTAAAATTTTTGATTGCCAAATTCAGCCTATCTTAACATATGGATCTGAGGTGTGGGGCCTGACAGCAGATCATACAGTTATTGAAAGAGTTCATCTACTAGCCATTAAACGTCTGTTGAATGTGAGTATAAAACCACCAAGCGCACTTGTGTACTGTGAATCTGGGAGATACCCACTTTATATTCAGACATCTATAAAATGTATCAAGTATTGGTTAAAACTAACCCGTATGGACGAAAGCCGTATTCCAAAGAAATCTTACAAAATGCTTTATGCTCTGTTTTGCAACGGTAAGAAGAACTGGGTAGCCAACGTATGCTTTACTTTGTTTAGATACGGCTTTGGTTTCGTTTGGGAGAACCAAGGAGTTGAAAATGTTAAATATTTTGTGTCCATCTTTAAGCAAAGACTATTTGATTGCCATTTACAGGATATTGATTCTAAAATTATGGCAAAAGAAAGATTCAGATTCTATTCTTCGTTCAGGCAATTATGTGATGTCCCGACATATCTATTCACGGTTAAAAGCCCTGCTCTCAGAAAACATTTGTCAAGAGTCAGACTCGGTGTCTCACAGTTGAAACCCCACCGATATAGATATTCTAAAAGGAAAGAAAACACTAGCTGTCCTTTTTGTCCTAATTCTGAAGAATCAGAATTACATTTTATATTGGTTTGTACTTACTATAAAGCTATCCGAGAAATGTATATCCCACCCAAATATTGTTCCCACCCAAATGCGTTTAAATTAAGCCTTTTGCTTTCTGATACAAGAATGTGTATGCCTCTTGCCCTGTATCTGTCTAAAGCATTTACTTTCAGAAATCAATGTATATATGATGTTAAATGATCAATTTTTGCAGACTCATGAACATGCTAGTTTTTGTCATGCTTCAACCCCCACCCCATCCCACCCGATCCCTACCCAACCCCTCGACCTGTCCTATCCCTTCCCCCTCTTTTCGCGATTAAAGACGGTACCAATTAACTTTATTCATCTTATGTACAATATTATTATGATTTCCCTTTGTTACCCCCCCCCCCCCCTTGACATGGGCAGATGGCCTAGCTCAAATAAAACTTTGTCTTGTCTTGTCTTGTCTTGTCCTCTTCTCTCTCTCTTCTCTCTCTCTCTGTAAGAAACAAGAAGACGAAGACCCTTCTGACAGCACACTGGAATAGTTAACTTGACACGATTCTGCTGAAATTGACAGCACAGCCCTGGACAGCACACTCCCATAGTTAACTTGACAATACTCTACTGAAATTGACAGCACACTGCAATAGTTAACTTGACGATACTCTCTGAATTTGACAGACATTCTGGACAGCACACGCAATATTTATGAAACTCTGCTGATTGAGACAGCCCTGACAGCACACTGCAATAGTTAACTTGACAATACTCTGCTGAAATTGACAGCACAGTTCTGGACAGCACACTGCAATAGTTAACTTGACAATACTCTGCTGAAATTGACAGCACACTGTAATAGTTAACTTGACAATACTCTGCTGAAATTGACAGTACAGCCTGGACAGCACACTGCATAGTTAACTTGACAATACTTACTGAAATTGACAGCACACTGCAATAGTTAACTTGACGATACTCTGCTGAAATTGACAGCACACTGTAATAGTTAACTTGACAATACTCTGCTGAAATTGACAGCACAGCCCTGGACAGCACACTGCAATAGTTAACTTGACAATACTCTGCTGAAATTGACAGCACACTGCAATAGTTAACTTGACATACTCTGCTGAAATTGACAGCACACCGCAATAGTAAAACTCTGCTGAAATTGACAGCACACTGCAATAGCTAACTTGACAAAACTCTGCTGAAATTGACAGCACACTGCAATAGCTAACTTGACAATACTCTGCTGAAATTGACAGCACACTGCAATAGCTAACTTGACAATACTCTGCTGAAATTGACAGCACACTGCAATAGTTAACTTGAAATACTCTGCTGAAATTGACAGCACACTGCAATAGCTAACTTGACAATACTCTGCTGAAATTGACAGCACAGCCCTGGACAGGACGAGGAACCACTGGAAAGGGAGGCACTCACCAAGAGGAGTCGGTAGCTGGTAAGAATACATCAGATACATCAGACTCTGTTAAAGAAGAAGGAGGAGGAGGAGGAGGCGGAGGAGGAGGAGGCGGAAGAGGAGGAGGAAAAAGAAAGAGATAGATAGATAGATAGATAGATAGATAGATAGATAGATAGATAGATAGATAGATAGATAGATAGACAAACAGACATACATGGAGACAATAGACAATGGAACAGAGACAGAGGTACATAAACATTTATTCAGACATTACCTGTATGCTAGCGCGCACGTGCGTGCGTGCGTGCGTTCGTGCGTGCGTGTGGTGTGTGTGTGTGTGTGTGTGTGTGTGTGTGTGTGTGTGTGTGTGTGTGTGTGTGTGTGTGTGTGTGTGTGTGTGTGTGCATTCGTCAGTGTCCGTAGAAAGCTCGAGCGGACCAGAACATATGCAATCATGTTATGCTAAAACATCCAGGTCACCAAAACATGCCTGGGTAAACACATGTGGTTGGGGCCACCGCTGTCGCTTGATCACGTCATTCTGAGATTAAGGAAACAAGAGAAGTGAAATGACGATGGTCATGTGTTATATCTGGCGCTGTGACCTCTGTGTGTATTTCAATGTTGGCATGTTTATGCCCTTTGGGGGTTTATTCGTGTCGCCTTCCATTTATCACCATTCCCTGGTTTGTTTTTATTACTGCTTAATCTTGGATTCTTCTTATCCTTTACGTTTCCCTTCCAAAAAAAAACAAACGAACAACAAAGAGTTGGTGAATGGGTTAATAAACGAAAGAAAGAAAGAAAGGAGGAAAGGAGAAAAGAAAAGAGAGAGAGAGAGAGAGAGAGAGAGAGAGAGAGAGAGAGAGAATAAATCATTCAATCAATCAAGGAGGAAAAGCAAGATCTGGATAAACAACGTATTTCTGTGGAACTAAGTGAGGATAAAGACACACACACACACACACACACACACACACACACACACACACACACACACACACACACACACACACACACACACACACTGTGATGCACACACGCAATATTTCTGGGTTGGCGTGACCTAACCTTAGTGGAGGCCTAAAACAATCCAGTACTATGAGAAACAGACGTACAACTTTTGTATGCCGCCGACTGCAAACCACACTAAGAGCGTAGAACCAACAACGAGCCGGAGGCTGTAGACAATGACATCTCCGCCCAGCATTTCCATCATCTTGCTACAGATCTTCAGCGTGTAAGCCATCATTCGCCTCAGGATTCGCACATCATGTATCCCCATTCTGACTAGAAGAAAAAGAGCAAAAAGTAATCTTGAAAATTCCGGATTTTTTTTTTTTTTTTTTTTTTGGGGGGGGGGGGGTGGGTGGGTGGGGCTGGAGAGAAATGAGAGTCCATGAACATCCTGGCCAGACGTTTCAACCCGCAGTATGATGGACGATGAAGGAACAACAGGCCCACCTTGTGTCTTCCTTCAGCTTTGAACCGCATATTTAGCGTGCATATTTACCATGATCATGCAAGAGTTATTGATGTTTTATTTACAAGTTAAAGGTTTGTTGTCGTTTGTGCATACGTGTTCACTTTGATGGATCTAAACCTAAACTACCCGTCACATGAATTCTACCATATGTCTTAGAATATGGCCAGCTAATGCCAACAACGTCATGAATTTGAGGTTGCTTGTAGAGATGTATGTACTATGTGTCCATTTGAAGAATGCAACTGCAAACAGCAGGCCTATGTGGGGAGCTGTGTCATGATTATGTGCAATTGTCATGCACCAATGACAACAGCTACTTACAGTTTGCTACTTACAGAGGAAATGCTTCAAGAGAACTCAGACCAGTTTTCTGAACGGTTGAACTGTAAATCACTTTTTGTGGTGCATGTTAATTTTAGCCCGCAAATTTAGTATCACGGAAATTTTACATAGCTAGGATCTTTTGTATGCTTTTTCAGCGCCTTCTTTTACATATGCATATTACGAGGATTATGACCCTAGCACAAACTTACGCTGAGTGTGATACATTCTCTCCAGGCGTTGCCTGGAGGTGAACACAGAGCTTCAGCTTGCCAGTCCTGAGGACTGATTATCATTTGACTATTGCGAAAGCATTGTGATAGAAACATTTAAACTTTGACCAGTAGAAAGATCAGTGTGTGATGTTGCACTGTTTTACACAAGTACAAAAAAAATCTAAATAGGAACTAAAAGACCTATGGACCAAGCCACCGACAGCCAGACCGACAGACAAATAGCAGACACTTTCGGGATTCAGAATGCCCAAATGGGAAACACAGAGCCCATATCCTTCCTTCAGGCTACGATTTCTCTGCACTATATCCGCCTTCATCCAAAGCCTGTTTGCAAAACAAGATGTTGAGTGACTTCTATTGGTTACGATCTAGTGGTTGGCTGTCTCTTGTCAATGTTCTCAAACACCTAAAGGTACTTCTTGTGAAATCGCTTTCACAAAATAATGGATGGACAGCGAGATTCCCTCACCTTCATCCCCCTGCAACATTACCGCTCTGTCCACTCCTCCTTCTACCCTGAATACACACAAGCACGTGCGCGAATATACTCTTTAGACAAGAGAGATCGATATGAGACTGGCCCGGGCTGTGTTTCTGTTTAAACAGTTCTGTTCAAGCTGATTGATTGTTCCTTTTGCTCGGTAAGACATACCCTGTGCCTACAGTTTCTCTCTCTCTCTCTCTCTCTCTCTCTCTCTCTCTCTCTCTCTCTCTCTCTCTCTCTCTCTCTCTCTCTCTCCTCTCTCTCTCTCTCTCTGTCCAAGTCCTTGGATGGTGATGTTAACAGAGACTGAGTATCAAACGATTCGAGTGTGATTAAAAAGCAAAGGCAGATGATTCCTTGAGATTTTTGTATTTGTTATTAAGTGAGCTTTTTTTCTTCCTCTACACAGTCTGGTAAACCA
>CM065715.1:50533153-50540653 GCA_033310375.1 Conus canariensis | reverse complement strand
GCCCGGCCCTAACCCGGTAGCAGCCAGTCCCCGTCAGTCCAGGGAACACTATCAACCTGGGGCAACTGACTGCTACTAGCAAACGGCTGAGTCCCTCTTCGGCCTTCTGTGACTTGTATTGCCGGAATCACTGCAGAGACTGCCTAACCGGTGCAACTCACCCGGCTTATAGCAATGCGCCGGTGAGTAGCAGTCAGCTAACTTTTGCAACCGGCTTCCGGACAACTACCTTCCGGTAAGCACGGTAGCACATGAAACTTTGTGACCGGATGAAAAACGGTCCGTCACAATACTCCCCCTCCTCAAAAAGAAACAATGTCCGAATTGTTTTTACTAAGAGGAAGTAAACAACTCCAGGTCACAAAATTCCAGAAAAGTACATGAAAAATCGTCAAGACTGGGATGTACTCAAACCAATGTTAAGGAACAGACTGGTTCTCACAAGAACGTGAAAAGATCAGCGAAAATGTTCGATGATCCTGGAAGTGGTTCCACTTCGAACGAGAATTCCTGCAGAGACAATGCCCAACGCATAATCCGGGAATTCTTGAAATTTGACGTGCGCAGGTACGTCAAAGGTCGATGGTCTGTTTGGAGGATAAAGCTAACTCCCCAAAGGTACCGAACGAACTTTTGAACAGCCCAGACAATGGCTAAACACTCTCGTTCGATGGTACTGTAGGATTTCTCACGATCCAACAACTTGCGACTCCCAAATACAACTGGGTGAAGTATATCATCATCCTCCTGCAGTAGTACAGCACCTAGCCCAACAGAACTTGCGTCAGTTCGCAGAACAAAGGGCTTACCTAACTGAGGTAACAGCAAGACAGGTGCTGATGACAAAATACTCTGAATCTTCTGTAACGCTACTGCACATTCAGGGGTCCAAGATATAGATCTTCCAGCTCGACCAACATCCTTGATTAAATCAGAGAGTGGAGCACTCAAGGTGGAAAAACTGGGAACATATCTTCTGTAAAAGCTAAGCAAACCTAGCAAAGATCTGACTTGCTTTTTGGTAGTAGGGGTGGGAATTCTCAGAATCTTATCTATCTTTTTCTGTTCCGGACGCATAGTACCACCTCCAACAATATGTCCAAGAAATTCCAAAGAACGGAAACCTGCCTCTATTTTCGAGGGACGAGCTGTGAGGTTGAAAGACCTCAGACGTGAAAGAACACCTTTCACATGACGAACATGTGCATCCCATGAAACACTATGAACCAGAATATCATCAAAGAAACTGACAGCTGAAAACTGATCCAAAGCTAACATGCGCATCATGCGTGCGAAAACAGCAGGTGCTGACACAAGACCGAAAGGCATTCTAACAAACTGGAAAAGACCCATATGCGTTGTAAAAGCTGTCTTTGGACGATCCTCGGGCTTAACAACTATCTGCCAATATCCCTTTGCAAGGTCTATCTTGGTAAAGAACTTCGCATCAGACAATCTTGCAAACAAACTTTCCACATCAGGAATGGGCTCAGCATCGAAGACGGTAATCTTATTCAGAGAACGGAAATCAATGCAAAAGCGACAGGTACCATCTTTTTTTCCTGACGAGAACAACTGGGGAGGCATAGGGACTATTGGAGGGTTCAATAATACCGAGTTCCAACATGATGCCAACTTCTCTCTCAACAACCTCTCTAGCAGAGAAGGGGATGTCATAACACCTTTTCCTAACTGGAACATCAGTAGTTAGAGGAATCTCCAATAGTACGTTGCCCGAGAAGGAGTCTGGTTTCGGAGTAAGAATATCCTGAAAATCCTCAAAGACTTTTCTTAACTCTGTAGCATTGCTGTTTGACAAAGCATCATCAAGGTGTACGGAATCAATATCTTCATCTGGCATAGAGGATGCCATGGGCACAGGTAGAGTGTGTAGTGGTAATGCATCATCAGAGTCCTGAACCACACCAACTGTGTACGCGACCACAGAATCACGAGAATTAGAAGCAGCGTTCAAAGAAGGCGAACTTCTTGGAGAATTTATAACAGAAACAATCTTCCTGCCAGAACGGAATGGTTTGAGAAATAGCACCACTGACCATGACACCGACTTTACCTGTGAGATAACTGCTGGGACAATCTGAGAGGGAACAACAACCTGATCAAAAGGAATGTCATATTTCTCCAAGCGCCTGCACAGAAGACTGTCTGACAAAGAGTAGAAGGTAGCTGTACCTGACTTCTTTACTTCATCAGAAGACGCTAACTGAAAACATGTCTTCAACGACTCATCTGCCTTTTGTTTCTGAATCAGATCAGAACGAGAAACATTCAAATCATCAGGGATCTGACACAGAGGTTTCTTCTCTACCACATGTTTAGCTCTAGCCCTGGTAACGGCAGCTAAAGAGAGGGGTTCACTCACATCAGTGGAAGCACTGTCTTCACAGACACCAGGAATATTACCTATGATGAGATCTGCGACAGGACTGTCTAGGACACAGCAGGTTAGATCACCTTCAAAGTAGGGACAACTGACATGAACTGTAGCTAGTGGGAATTCATCCACACGTCCTTCAAAAGAAACACAGCTCACTGTAGTACCTAGCATCTGGCTATCGGAAACTAGTCTCTTGCGAACACCACAAATGGTAGCACCAGTGTCACGCAATACAGAACTTAGAGTGCCATTAACAGAACCAGATTCTAAGTGTAACTTTCCTGTAAATTCACCTGCAGCTAAACAAGCGAATGGGGAGCGAACAATCGAACAAGCAGCAGTAGATTGTTTGTCAGGTGACTTGTCGACAACAGTTGAACTGCCAGTGACAAAGGGGCATCTATCGGGATGGCTAAGAGTGCAAATCTTGCATGGGTTTTTACCCGACTTCCAACTACGTCTGGAAGCTACATGCCCTGTCTTTTTGCACAGAAAACAGACAATAGTAGAAGACGGGAAAAGTATTTCCTGATGAACCTCTATTGCCTGAATAGTGATGAGCACCACGACCACGGGAACGGTTGCCACCGCCTCGATTAGCTGGGGTGCTGGGATTCTGAACAGGCTGAGGGGCAAAATACCTGCGACCTCTATCTGACTGACCACGGGAGGGGAGTCTATCTGACTGTCCAGAAGTATGGGAAACAGAGGCAAAAATATTGACATCAGCCTTTCTGGAAAGAAGCTTAGTGGGGTGGGCACGCCTGTACGATTCGGCAGACTTAATCATAGCATCAAATGTTTTTTCATCTTTTTCATATAGAAAAGTAGCCAAATCCTTCGAAACACACTCTAAAAACTGTTCTCTCAAAATAAGATCAACAAGACCCTGAAAAGCTTTCTCAATTTTGGACAACGAAATCCAACGATCCAGAAGGCGTTTAAGTTCAACAGAAAAAGTTTCAAAGGGTTCATCTGCCCTGGGCTTTGATTCCCGAAAACGCTTTCTAAAACCATCTGGAGTACACTGAAACTTCTTTAGCAAACTTTCTTTCAACAGCTCCTACGAAACAACATTGTTTTCTGCCAAACTATGATAAAGCGTAAGAGCTGAACCTTCAAGTAATGCAGAGAGATATGTAACCCATAGATTTTCTAAAGAACGAGCATGGGTTTCGAACCTGAAGAGATAACTGTCAATGTCATCACTCTTTTCCTTAAAGGGAGGTAATTTGGGAAAAGTAGGACGAGGAGTGTTAGACCTGGGTGCACTAGCACTTTGAGTGTCCTCGCCTGAAACTACTCCCTGACGAGAAAGTTCTAACTGTATCCTTTTAGTTTCTTCAATCTCTCTTGCTCTTTTGGTTTCCTCTTCTTCCTGCAATCGCTGTTGTGCTCGTTTAGTTTCCTCTATCTCTTTTGCTCTTTTGGTTTCCTCTTCTGCCTGCTGTTGTGCTCGTTTAGTTCCCTGCTCTAACTCCTCTCTTTTAGTTTCCTCCTGCATTTGTCTCACTCTGATTCTCTCTTCTCTTTCCGAATCTTGCCTAATACATTTATCAACATAGTCAAGTAAAAGTTGACCTTCAAGACCAAATGCCTTACCACGTTGCAAATATTTTGTGAAAGCTTTATCTTCATCTTCAGAGGCCATAATGAAATACTAAGTCAGTGGACCAAAAGACACTCAAAAGAACGATAAGACACTATGGCCACTGAAATATAGTTCAAGGAAAGTTATTACGGGTTTTTTTTTTTTTCACACAAATATATATATATATATATATATATTAATTAAAAAATATTTTTAAAATGAAGTGGTAAAATCTACAAGCTTGTTTCTAGCGTTGCTATCTTCAGGATGTCTTTTGGGGCACGCCAACGATCTTTTATGGCGTGCGGGACTTGATTTCAACTCTGTGTGTGCAGGCGGATCTCATTTGCTGCACGTGCGGCCTGTGGTTCTTATTGGGGCCTGTTCAGGTGGAATGTGCTAGCAAAGATTTCCACTTGTGCCTGCAATTGTTTACAATTTCTACTTTTGTGTTCAGAGTTGCTAAGTGTGGTTTGCATAATATTAACCATTTTTCTGTGGAGCATAGATTGCATCTTTTTGAAATATTGTTGTATGGTGTTGCTCTTTTTATGATTTTCCATGATATGTTGTAGTCTATTTTTTTATCTTTGAGTCTCCAGATGTATTTGCTCAGCTCTGTTTGATTTTTGTATTTTTCATTTTTGAATGACTGTTTGTGGTTTGCGTATCTGGTTTTGAAAGTGTTTTCAGTAATCCCTACATATGTTTCTTCTTCATTTTCTGATGTTACTGTAGCTTGGTATACAATGTTGCTGTGAAGACATTTATTGCTCAGGGGGCACTGTTCTTTTTTAGTGCAGTTGCAAGATGTCCTTTCGGCACCCTTCTCTTTTATGTTGCTTTTCATTTTGTTAGATGAATCAATCATGTTTTTGAGGTTGGGCATACATGAGTATGACAGTTTAATGGTGTTTTTGTTGAATATTTTGGACAGTTTGTGTTCTTTTGGGAATGATGTTGCCAAGATTTTAAAGAATTCTTTTCCTACATTTGTTATTACTTGTCCATCGTATGGTGGGTTGTACCATATGATCTTTCTTTTCCTATTTTTCTTAATTCTGTTCGTGTTGTTGTCTGGACTGTATTGTAGTTTGTAATTGTAACCACTTTTTTGTAATGCTTCTTGATATTCTGTTGCTGCATCATTGAATGCGTTTTCATTGCATGACAGGTTGGATAGTCTCTTGTTTATACCATTGGGTATTGTTTTTAGTATAGATGGTGGGTGGTTGCTTTTGATGTTTACGTAGACTGGTATGTCATTGGGTTTTTTGTATGGTTTGTACACATGGTCATTGAGGTCTAATGTTATGTCTAGGTAATTCACTACTTTTTTGTTTGCTTCTATTGTGATTTTTAAGTTGTGGTTTTTAAAGATTTTACATAATTCTTTTTTCTTGTTTTCAATGGTTCTTGGATTATTGTTTAATGCAGCGAGGCCGTCATCTCTGTATAAACCGGCCTGTTTTCCAAGTTGTTTTTGGATGTTGGATAGCATGAATAGTCCGACTAGTTCACATGTTTCGGCACCATCATACGATCCCATGGTTACATCAAATGTGGAGTTTTTGCTCGTTTTTTTAATCCAAGTTTCATTTCTGCTATGGAGTATGGAAAATAATCTCCATTTCTGACTCTGTTATATTTGTGTATTTGTTGGCAAATTTCAAAGCTTTGTTGAGTAGTTCTTCATCTATGGATGGATAGAAGTCTACTATGTCAAATGTAATGAACATTGTATTTCTCTGTTTGTTGAGTTTCTTAAACCATTGTATGACTTCATAGCTGTTTTTCCAAAGGTTGTATTCGGTGTTTGATTCAAGTTGAAATCAAGTCCCGCACGCCATAAAAGATCGTTGGCGTGCCCCAAAAGACATCCTGAAGATAGCAACGCTAGAAACAAGCTTGTAGATTTTACCACTTCATTTTAAAAATATTTTTTAACAGATGTTGCTCCCCAAGGGGTTGAGCACCTTCAGATTTTTTAAGAACTTTTTTATATTGTTCATAATATATATATATATATATATATATATATATATCACACTTTTTTTTTAAAAACTACGACTAATTTCAAAGGGAACGCAATGATAGCAATAAATAGAAGCTTACGGGCTTGGGGAAATACACTCGATAATCAATGGCAGGCAAACAACAAATGCATGAATCAATAACAGCACCAACGAGAAAACAAATGTACAAATCAATCAACAATGAATAAACGAAACTCAATCACGAATGAATATGCATAAATCAATCAATAATCAATGCATATATGAATGAAGGCAATCTTGTTGGGGTTTTTTTTTCTTTGGGGGGAAGGGGGGTTATCTTTTTAAAAATGGCCCAGGCAGCCAGTCATACACACATTCATCCAAGAGAAAAGAATCCTCGGAATGCTAGAGAAGCAACACAATCCCCAAGTGAAAAAGATAGAAATAGAAACAATGAGAAGGGTAACAAAAGAGAATCAAACCAAAACCCACAGAAGATAAAGAACTAGGCCCTCTTATCTCCAGAAACTATACAAAGGAGATACCCCGTTACGCTGGAGACGGGAAATCAACTTAAGAACCAGTCATACAATACAAAACAATCAAGCCTCTCAAAACGAAAGTCTGTCAACGTGTCCTAACTTAATAACTGGGGACACTATAAGGGGTCACAAAAGAAATCCTAATCCTAGCAATTTGGAAGGTTAATGCGAAAAAGTACTACGGGGTCACCAGATGTTACGGATGGAAATGCGTGTGTGTGGAAGTCTGACTCACTCAGAATTACGGATGCATGCACGACTTTTTCTAATGCACATACACACACCCACTCATCCGAACATGGACAGCCAGGCAACAAAATAACACTTCTTTTTTATATGCCGCCCGAGCCATCAAACAAAACACACAATTAAACATAGGTTGGTACACCCACCATTAGGAGTACATATACAACAAGTCAATACAATTTTAATTATCAACTGCCGGGTCCAGCGCTGATGACGACGACGGCAGCGACGAGGCAAGTCTGACACAGAGTCTCTTCCAAGCTTTGGTTCTCAATGAAGAAGGAGGGAAAGAAAAACTAACACGTTCGTGGTGTCTCTGTCAGCAACACGGTGACAGTCTCACCCACGAGCTGTGGCTCAAACACCTAACAGCTGTGGCTCAACACCAACCAAGAGCTGTGGCACACACACCACCTGTGGCTCAACACCAACCAAGAGCTGTGGCACACACACCACACACACAGCGACGGCCTCGGACGCAGGTCGCTGGCACAAAAGAAGGGGCAACGTCCTGGCTCACCAGCAGCGACGTCTCCAACCCACTGGCCCAACAGTGGTCGGTCACGGGCGCAGTGGCAGGTAGGGCAATTGTCGGCGCTCAGGCCGGCCTCTCAACACCAGCAGCAAACAGGTGGAGAACGGGGCGTCAACACAGCTATGGCCCCGGCCCTAACCCGGTAGCAGCCAGTCCCCATCAGTCCAGGGAACACTATCAACCTGGGGCAA
>CM065715.1:50515653-50528153 GCA_033310375.1 Conus canariensis | reverse complement strand
ATTTCGTGATGCTGACCGTTTTTGCTTGCTGCTGTTGTCCACTGACTGACCAAACTGGTGTTGAACATGAGGTTATCATTATTCACTGTTCATAGTTAACCAGTAGGTTTGCATGTATATTTTGATGGAAAGAGAGAGAGGGGGGGGAGGGAGGGAGAGAGAGAAGGAGAGAGAATGAGAGAGACAGACACAGACGACACAGACAGAGAGAGAGAGAGAGAGAATGAGAGAGAGACAGACACAGACGAAGAGAGAGAGAGAGAGAGAAGAGAGAGAGAGAGAGAGAGAGAGAGAGAGAGAGAGAGAGAGAGAGAGAGAGAGAGAGAGAGAGAGAGAGAGCACAGGCAAATAAACCGCTCCTGACAACGGAAACGCTTGCAGATATTTCTGCCACACAGAGGCCTGTGAGAAGCAGGAGGGACGGGCGGGGAGAGGAGGAAGGGGGGGGGGCGTGGTGTCTGAGGCTGGTAGGTTCCAGTGAATGATGGACTGCAATGTTGTCAGGGATGGGATGGATGAGGGGCGGAAGAGGAGGCATATTACATAATGCAGAATCAGATTGCCGTAGACTGGCGCTGCATCGATCGAATGCCAGAAAGGATAACATCTAACTGTTAACTTGCGATGGGGTTATGTGCCGTGATTTATTTCATTCAAAACTGCAGGCTATAAAACATCGACAGTGTTCGTGTAAGCTGGAGATGCGATTACACTAAGTGATTTTAACGGGATGTCAAAGCTACACATGCATTATCTGTCTGAACTATATGCATTAGGTATAAAGAAATTGTACCATTTGCTTTAGACAAAAATACCAACACCGATTAAATTCTGGATTCACACACGCACGCACGCGCGCACACACACACACACACACACACACACACACACACACACACACACCACGCACGCGCGCGCGCACGCACACACACACACACACATACACACGCACGCGTGCGCACGCACGCACACACACACACACACACACACACACCACGCACGCACGCACGCACGCACGCACGCACGCACACACACACACACACACACACACACATTTATAGATATATACAGAGAGAGAGAGAGAGAGAGAGAGAGAGAGAGAGATTACACTATGTCTGTAAAAATACTCATTTATAAAATGAGCAAGGATTAGCTGACTTTTTAAAATTTGATGAAAATATGTCAAGATCTGAAAATGAACAAAAGCTACGCTTCTTTCATGAAACAGGTGAAAACGGTAGCTAATTTTATGAAACTATCAAATATTTGCGCAATAAATAGTTGAATGCTAGTTTGCCTTTCGTTGATTAAAAAAACACGCAAATATGGATATTCTCTCTCTCTCTCTCTCTCTCTCTCTCTCTCTCTCTCTCTGCGTGTGTGTAGGTACATGTGTATCGGCGTGTGTACTAGTCTATAACGATCATTGATCAGTTAGGCATGAGAGTTACCGTGACTAATGTATCATGATGATTCCTCTTGGAACCGCCCGTCCAGGAAGTAGCCAATGGTCTGGAAAGTCATCGCAAATGTCAATAGAAGTTTCGTCGCTTCGCTTGGAAGCAATGTAAACGAAGTAAAAGGGACGCCCTTTTGGTTTCTGTCTTTTCTCTAATCGAGAAGATTCTATTTTCGTAAAAGACATCTCGCCTCAGTATAATTAGTCTATCTTCGTTGACATACAGAATAGAAATAGCAATCGCCTCAAGATGTTCACAACCAGTTCAGTTTAGATGTATGGAAAACTAACTTTAGATAATTCTCAAACATTGAACACATCAGCGTGGCACGGAAAATGCCGAGTTTGCAAGGGAGTTTGTTCGTTTTTGTTTTTGCTTTTTTTTTCCTTTCGTATACACACACACACACACACACACACACACACACACACACACACACACACACACACACACACACACAATACACATTTTTGGGAAACATTGTCAGAGGAAAAATATTTAAAAGCGTTAACAATGCCATGGATAAAGGAACAAATTCTCCAAGTGGAACACAATTTGGACAGATATGTTGAGAATGAAACCACTATTTCTCATTGTTCACTAAACGAGATTGTAAATGACTTTACACATGTGCTGACGTCAGCGGCCAGTATTAGTCTTCAGAAGAGATCTAAGATTCGCCATTTTAAAAGAAAAAAGAACAAGAAATGGTTTGATAGAGAATGCTATGAGCACAGGAAAGATCTCAGATCCATATTGAATGCATTAAATAGACACTTTACAATAAATGTCTATGTCAAAAGTATTATTCAAAACGCAAAATATATAATAAATTAATAAAACAAAAGAAAAAAACATACGCCAGTTTTCTTGTCAATGAGATTAATGAATCTCTTTACAAAGATCCAAAGACGGCATGAAAAACATTAAAAAAAAACAAACTTACAAAACATTAGTGAAAATACCAACTGTGTTCATCAATTAAATGCTTCAAAATGGATTTTACATCTTGAAAAAATCGTCGAAAAAGAAGTAAATGTAGACAAAGACCAAAAGGAAAAAGTAGATGTTGAACTGAAAAATAGACAAATGAACTATACCATGTTATCAAAGATTAATTTGCCTATATCACCTGGTGAAATCAAAAAAGCTTGCCTACATCAAAAAAATAACAAATCACCAGGAATGGATGGCATAACTAATGAGATGATTAAAACTAGTCTTCCAATTACCATATGTGTCATTACAAAAATGTTTAACCTTATTTTTAAGAGAGGAATTTATCCAGATTGGTGGAAAAAAGGTTTGAATATCCCATTATACAAGAATGGTAATCCAGGGGATCCAAACAATTATCGGGGAATAACACTTACCAATACATTGGGAAAAGTGTTTTGTACGATTAACAATAATAGAGTGACGGATTACCTAGAACAAAATCAACTTTTAGTCAAAGAACAGGCAGGATTTCGAAAGAATCACAGAACAATTGATCACATTTTTATTTTAAAAAAGATTATAAATGAGGTATTAAAAATTAAAAATGGCAGATTATATGGATGCTTTGTCGATTTTGAAAAGGCATTTGATAATGTATGGCATGAAGCAATGCTGTTAAAATTGAACAGAATAGGTATAAATGGAAACTGTTTTGATATTATTAAAGATATGTATACGAATGCTACCCTTCAAACAAGATTACATGGCCTTTTGAGTAAAGAAATTATTGTCCGTAAGGGAGTACATCAAGGAAATGCTCTCAGCCCTACTTTATTTAATGTCTTCATAAATGACATTGTAGGGTGTATGGATAATAATGATTCACCCAAATTTGATGACTTGAATGCTTGTAAGATTCCATGTTTATTATATGCAGATGATCTCATTATTCTTTCTTTTACAAAAACTGGTCTCCAAAAAAAATACATAATTTACATGACTATTGCCAGTTTTGGGGGTTAAGAATAAACAGAGAAAAAACAAAAGTAGTTATATTTACAAAATCAAGCACCAAAGTACCAATCTATTTTTACTGTGGTGAAAACATAATTCAAACGACTGACGAATACAAATATTTGGGAATCATTTTCCACAAGAATGGAAGCCTATTGAAAGCACAGGAACACTTAAGTAAACAAGCGAGCAAAGCATTACATACTCTACACAGGACCTTTAGAAATACAAAATGTAATATGAATACAATAGTCAAATTATATGATGCGTTAATAACTCCAATATCAATCTACGGGGCAGAAGTATGGTTCCCCTACCAAACCAAACAAAATGACTCCTTTGAATTAAAAAAGCTATTTGATGACTGCCTGACAAGTAAATTTGCACACGAAAAAATACATATTAAATTTTGTAAACAAATTCTTGGAGTTAACAAAAAGTCAATGGTACTTCCTGTATTAGGAGAATTAGGCAGATTTCCAGTGAGTTTAAAAATAATATGTCGAACAATATCATATTGGCTACACATTCTCGATTTGTCAGAAAATTCTCTTGCCCATGAAATGTATAAATGCATGCATTATCAAGTGGACAAAAATGATCCTTGGTTGACATTTGTTAAAGATATATTGATTAATATAAATTTGGGCCATGTTTGGACAAATCAATTTACGTTCAGTATACGGAGACTAAAAGTTGTAATATCAGAAAAGTTAGAACATGAATATATTCGATATTGGAAAGAAAAGAAAAACAACTCATCAAAACTTAATTTTTACAACACCATTGCAAAAGAATATGAAACAGAAAATTATTTAATCACTGTTACAGATCCGAGGCCCAGACAAGCGTTAACAAGACTTCGGATCAGCGCCCATGACTTAAGAATAGAAAAAGGACGATATCTGCATATGTCTAGAGATCAAAGACTTTGCAATCGTTGTAATGTATTGGAAGACGAAGTTCATTTTCTTGATCACTGTGAAAAGTTTGATGCCAATAGAAATATTTTAATGAAGGGCATACAATGTCTTAATACTAATGCTTCAAATATTGTTCCAAGCCAGTTAATGACTATGGAGAATGCTCAGTCATTATTAGGGAAATTTGTGTATGATTGTTTTGTTCTTCTATGATAACGATATTGTGTCTCATAAACCCTGAGGTTTCATGACAATAAAATTTATTCTATTCTATTCTATTCTATTCTATTCTATTCTATTCTATTCACACACACACACACACACACACACACACACACACACACACACACACACACACACATATATATATATATATATATATATTATATATGACTGTTTACATTGTCGTAGGAATAAAACCCATTCTTCCAAAATTGTTGCCCTTAGGTTTTTTAATATTCTTAAACCATAATATTCTATGGTACTTACCTGTGGACAAAGTGAAACTAAGACTGTTTTCCACTTTAACATTCTTTGACATGGATGTTCTAAGCCATGATAATTTTCTGGTGCTTGCATAAAAGCTTGCATACCTGGAAATCCTAAACTTTGATTTTCACCAGCCGCCGTGGCGAAGTGGTTAACGTCGCGGACTCCCGGCTGGGAGGTCGTGGGTTCGAATCCCATCAGAGTCATGTGGGTTTTTCTGCCCCGACCGGCTCCTACCCAGAGTTGAGTTTGCTGCGGACTCAGTTGGAAGACTGGGACCACACAGTCGAGTTTCATCCACTTCATGGATGCGTTTCTGAGAGTGTTGCTCAAATTTCCTGACCAACACTGCAGGTGCCTGTATCTCTCGGGCCTGGTTGACGCCGGGATATACTATGAAAGGAAGCGCAGAGTACAGCCCTGTCATGTAGTCTCAGACCGAAATGGAAATCCGTAGCATCATCTTAATCATCCTCATTCTCATCGATCAGCATTAAAAAAAAATGTCTCAAATTCTGTGGCCCTTCATGCCCTGCTCTCATGGTTACCTCAATTTCGATGTCCTCTCCACGTCTGTGGCCTTGGTTTGGTTCCGTCGGGGTCACCGGTATCGGCGAGTCCATGGGGGCTGTCGTTGGACGGACGTGGTGGCGCCCTCCGGAGGGAGAGCTCACTCACGCCGGCTCCGCGGCTAAGCAATTATTGTCGTCAATAGGGGGCTTAGTAGGTGGTGTCCTGCGTATGTTAGATCAGAACAGGCGCCATTGAACACCACCGAAGTGACTCGGCAGCAGTGCAGTGTCTCCTCCGGTGGGTTGCCTCTTGACGACTTGACATTGGCTGCTCCTTGTGGATTGCCGGTGCCGGGGCTGCGGCGGGGCCGACCGGGCTGCAGCTGTGGACGGGGTGTCGGAATGAGCGGCGTGGGTGCACTGCCTCTGAGTTGGCGCACAGGTTGGGACAGCAAAAAAAAAAAAAAAAAAAACCTTTGATTTTCTACATGTGCACTGCACATATTTTCATTGTTTTCTCTGGCTCTTTATCCTTAACGAATTGACAAGATGTTTTGGAGATGTTTTACGTCTTTTTGGTGTTGATTTTGGATGTAATAACCACAGATTTGCAAGTTCTGACAAAACAAGAGGTGTAGGCGTCAATTTTGACCATATCTTAAACAAGTTCCTTTCCTCCATAAACTTATTTGTTAAATTTGATTCAATTGAATTTAATGGATTATTTGTGAACGAGAATTTTGTTTTGACATCTGATGTTTTCTGCTTGGTGCAAAATTTTGAGTTCTGCTTTTGCCCAAACATTACAGTACTTGTTTTCAAATTTGACTTTTAAGCCTGACATGTTCTCGAATTTTTTCATGCATAGAAAAGTTTTGTCTTAAGAATTTCTGTCTGCTAGCATAAAAGATACTTTCGTCTGTAAACTGGCTTATTTTCATATCCGTGTCTGATACCTTTATGCCCTGGATTTTAGTGTCATTTCCAATTTTGCATGCAAGTAACTCTACGCATAGAACAAACGCATAACGAAATATTGGGTCTCCTTTAGGGTATCCTCTATCCACTGGAAAACTCGAAGACATTTTCCAGTTAACAATCACACATGATTTAATATTATTATAAATCTAACAATTTGTTTTGCCAAAACCGAACGATTCCTGTTTACAACACCAATCACCTTGCAGAAAATGACAAAACAGAGCACACAGAACAAACAAGGATACATCTCCCAAAAAAGTGTATTCCAAGCTTGCCCATATATCCTAAACATGACGCATCTACACAGCAACAATAACTGGAGACATGAACGAACACAGATTAACTCTTATTCAAGATTGGCACAGCCTTTCCGTTCTTGAATATAGTCAATGAAACACACAGACAAATACAGTAACAAATACAGGCAACCTCGTTTTGGTTTGGTATGAAAGGAAAGATTAACTGATGCAGAGAACAGTAGACATCAAATAACAAACAAGTACGGTAACTCTTGCTCCCATGGTATTCGGTCCTTCAAAGTGAGATTCAGTTTCTTCTAACGATTCTTTAGATTCACATGACACTCGGCTGTCTCCTGATAAAAATTTCAACGTTTGTTTGCTCACAAAATGCTATTTTCTAGTGAATAAAAGCACTTATTTACTTCTTTTATCGTGAGATACCCATCTTGTTTTCGATTTTGAAAGTAAAATGTTCCTTCCACTTTTGTTTTTCCTACTTTTGTCAACAGGGTTATCGCTTGTTTAGAACTGTTTTGTCGCTTTGGTAAAAAGTTAATTTGCTCTCCACAATTTGTATTAATTGTTTTTGAATTTACTCATTTTTAAGACTATGTTTTTATTGGTATCTATATGCAACTACAAAACAGTTCATCACAAAACTACCTTTCATTTTTATAACCAAAAATTGTTTGGATTTCTGACAAATGTAAGGTGTAAAACGATGTAAAAGTAAGACCTCTAAAACGCGGATTTTCGTGCGCTGTAAAAGAGAAAACAAGACAGAAGTTTGAGGAACAGACTATTGTGAGTTGAATAATAAATAACAAGAAAGATTTTTTGAGTAACAGGTAGTTGCGAGAGACAAGATAGAATTTTGAGAAACAGATTATTGTATTCTTTATAACAAAGAACAAGAAAATCCATGGAAACAATACACTATCATGAGCTGTGAAACAAAATATGCGAACAAAACTGAGGTACAGAATATTGTAAACTATCAAACAAGGAACAACAAAAGGTTGAGAGAGAAAATGTCATCAGATGAGGTGCGAAACAGAAAAAAAGTGTCAGGACAACAGTTATCATAAACAGTACTAAAACGTTTAAGGTACAATTTTCGTGTTTGTGTGTGCACGCCTCTCTCTCTCTCTCTCTCTCTCTCTCTCTCTCTCTCTCTCTCTCTCTCTCTCTCTCTCTCTCTCTCTCTCTCTCTCTCTCTCCTCTCTGTGCTGGTCTGGAAGGACCGCTGATGAGGTAGGCGTGAGAAGTACTGTGACTAATGTATCATGATGATTGTCTGGAACCGTCTCGTGCGGCAATGAGCCAATGGCCTGGAAAGCCATCGTAGATGTCGATAAAGAATTCATCGCTCTGCCTAGAAACATCATGGTCAGTTGTTCTGGGACAGCTGTTTGGTTTCTGCATGACAAAGAAAAGTGTAGATAAGTCTGTTGCCATGTGTATTTTTTTAATTTTTTTTTTAAAGAAAAGTCCAAGAAAGGCTTCTACGAAGGATCTTTTGTGTGCTATGTAACAGAGAGAGAGAGAGAGAGAGAGAGAGAGAGAGAGAGAGAGAGAGAGAGAGAGAGAGGAGAAGGCACTTGTTCTTTTGTTTCAAAATGAATTTCTGAACTCTCTTCTTCCTCTTCTTCCTCTTCTTTTTCTTCTTCTTCTTCTGTCTTTCTCTGTCTCTGTCTCTCTCTCTCTCTCTCTCTCTCTCCCCCTCTCACTCACTCTCTCTCTCTCTCTCTATCTATCTATCTATCTATCTATATATCTATCTATCTATCTATCTATATATATATATATATATATATATATACTTTGAGTAAAATTGAAAATGAAAAATAAAAAACTGAGTAAAATTTAAAAAAAACACGGAAGTAAACAGTTTCATATTAAATTGTATATTCTCCAATAAAATGTTCGCTTAAAAGCTTCTTCAGTAATGACAACTGTTTAGAGAAACACTGTATATATATATATATATATTATATATGTGTGTGTGTGTGTGTTGTGTGTGTGTGTGTGTGTGTGTGTGTGTGTGTGTGTGTGTGTGTGTGTGTTCTGCTCGTCTGGAAGATCCATCGATTATATAGGCTTGAGAAGTAGTGTGACTAATGCAACATGCTGAGTCGTCTGGAGTCGTCAATCTAGGAAAGAGGCAGTGGTGTGGAAAGTCATTGCAAATGTCAATAAAGATCTCATCGCTCTCTTTGGAAGCAACATGTTCGATGTTTACTGGACAGTTTGCTGAGTTCTGTATAACCAATGTCTTTCCAAGTGTACAAAAAGGTACATGAAAGAATTTTGAAGGATAAACTATCACGTGCTCTTTAAAGAAAAACAAGAAAAGTTTAAAGAATAGACCATCACCAGCTCTATATTAAAGATCAACAAAAACATTGAAGAACAGACTGTCATGAGTTATATTATGAAAAACAAGAAAACAATTCTGGTAACGATTTATCTTAAGTTAAGAACAAGAAAGAAACTGAAACAAAATATTGTCGTGAGCTATATAACAAGCAGTTGGAAAAGAAGTCTGAGGGTAAAGTAAATTGTGAACTCTTAAATGAAGAAGAAAAAAACGTTGAGGAAAAAATAGTTGAGAATTGCATAGCAAGCACAAAGAAGTTTCGAGAAAAATGTTATTGTAAGCTGCGAGACTTTGTCTGATGATATTAATCTAAATCTGGAACCTCTTTCATCCTATCTGGCATCGAGTATTGTAACTGTCTCTTGACTGCTTTGCCTGCTGCACCAACCTTCAATGAGTACGAAATTCTGTTGCGTTGCTTGTTTTCACAAGGAAATGATCTGAACGGATCACTCTCCTTCTGCATTCTCACTAATGACTGATTAGGACAAAGTATGAAATGAATACTGGCTGCCACAACTGCATTCACAACACTGCATTTTCCTAGCTTCGAGACTGTTTTCACAGTTAAACCTGACCCCTTGCTTTATGTTTCCCGTCGGATCTACCCAGCTTTCGAATTTCCAGATATAAATGATCATCTGTTAGTCGTTACTCTGTCTCCACAACTCTGTCTCTACTTAAAACGAGCTTAATTCTTCCTCGAATTAAAATTTCAACACCGGATTCACTTCAGGCTAACTTCCAAACCACAATTTTCGAATACCCCTTCCTCTCCTCCCCTCTATCTGTTCATTCATTTTGCTCTGTCATGTAAGTGTGTTTCAATGCCTATTGAAGTAATGATATTCATGTGTGCGAATGATCCATGAGAGCGCATTATATTTTTCTGCACAGGGTAAAAGTGCTGAATGAGTGATACGATGATGATGATGATGATAATGATGATGATGATGATGATGATGATGGTTACTATTATAAAGTAATGAATGTCTTGGGGTACGTGATTCACCAAATTCAGGTCATTTCCTTACGATTGGTACCTGATAAGACCGCGGTTCATGTGTTCAGAGTCTCTGTTTAAGCAGTGAACGTGAAGTCCGACGGGAATTGTCTTCTTTTGAATGCTGTAATTGTTCTTTATTTCTGATTGATCACTGTCGGTTTTGTAGTAGTTTGTAGTAGTAGTAGTAGTAGTAGTAGTAGTATAGTAGTAGTAGTAGTGTTATTATTATTATTATTACTATTATTGTAGTTGTTGCTGTTGTTGATCACAGGCTGGAAGCACAACATAAAACAATCGTTCTCTCTCTCTCTCTCTCTCTCTCTCTCTCTCTCTCTCTCTCTCTCTCTCTCTCTCTCTCTCTCTCTCTCTCTGCGATGTAACAAGTAAGATTTACAGCACTATTATTAATCATAGACTGCAGGAATGGGTGGAAGAAAACAATCTCACAGGAGAATACCAGGCTGGTTTTAAACGTAATTATTCCACAGTCGATCACATGTTTACTTTAATGGCCTTTGCTCAAAAGCAGTTTTCTTTAAACCGTGAGCTATATGTTGCTTTCATTGATTTTGAGAAAGTCTTCGATTCTATTGACAGAAGTATTTTATGGCCTATTCTGTTAAAAAATGGGGTCCAAGGTAAATTGTTTAGATGCATAATGAGTATGTGAAGGCCAAAGTCAGATGTGGGGGAAAATTGACTGATTATATCCAATGTACTAGTGGGGTTAAACAAGGAGATGTGTGCTGCCCAACTCTATTTTCTCTGTTCATCAATGAATTAACTTCTGAAGTCGTTAATAATGGGAAGCATGGTGCACAGTTTACCTCAGAAATTTTGCAGTTATTCATTCTACTTTTGGCAGATAATGTAGTTCTGTTGTCTGAGACTGTCATTGGCCTTCAAACGCAATTAAATAGTTTATATCGATCTGCCACTTCGCTTCAGTTACGGGTAAATATGTCGAAAAGTAATATCATTGTATTCAGAAAAGGTGGATATTTAAGTGTGCGAGAACAGTGGACTTACACTGGAAGCCGGATGTCAGTCGTTAACGTATATAAATATCTTGGAATTTATTTTTCAACTCGGCTAAGTTTTTCTGCCGCTTGTAAAGATCTTGCAAGCAGAGCCAAACATGCTTTGTTAAGCATTATGCAGAGGTTATGTAGGTTAGGACATAAGTCTTTTCATGTATTTATCAAACTATTTGATTCTCAGGTCCAGCCTGTTGTACAGTATGGTGCTGAAATATGGGGCTTAGAAAATGCGCATCACTGTGAAAAAGTTCATTTATTTGCCCTGAAAAAAGTTCTCGGTGTGTCTGCACGGACACCAAACGATTTAATCTATGGCGAAACAAATAGGTATCCGATGTACGTACATTCTGTGATGAAGTGTGTAGGCTACTGGTTAACGTTACTTGAGATGGAAGATACAAGACTGCCTAAGAAAGCCTTTAAGATGTTACTTGAGTGGATAGTAGGGGTAAGGTGAACTGGGTGACAAGAGTTAAAGTTAGATTATATGAATTGGGTTTGGGATATGCGTGGGTTAACCAGTGTGTTAGAAATAAGACTGCTTTTCTGAAAATGCTGCGTACTAGGCTTATCGATTGTAGATGGCAAGATTGGGATACTCACATGCAAGATAGTAGTAGATTTGATGTATACAGACACTTTAACCCGTTACATCGTATCCCAGTCTACTTATCTATGAAAATGGACAGTCATTTGAAGTACATAATGACAAGATTTAGATTTGGGTTGTCTGATATCAATATTCATCGACATCGTTATTATAGAGAGTGTCCAGAGATTGAACTTGTTTGTCCATTGTGTAAAGAGGCTCGTGAAAGCGAAGTTCATTTTGTGTTTTGTTGTCCTGCCCTAGATACACTTAGAACCCAGTTTATCCCTTCAAAATATTATGGACATCCATCTGCATTTAGACTTATTTTACTTGTCACTTCTGATAACGAAGACGTTATGAAACAATTTGCCATCCATCTGTATAAGGCATTCCAAATCCGTCTCAGTTAGCTGTAACTGATCGATATCGTTCTCCTTCTCTTTGTGTGAATGTACAATTTCACGTTATCATGACTAATATTGTTCTTCTTTTGTTTGTATTGGATGTACGATTTCTTGCATTGTATGTATATACCACACCCTTCATGAGGGGCTATGGCCTTTTTTAAATAAATTATTTCGTATCTCTCTCTCTCTCTCTCTCTCTCTCTCTCTCTCTCTCTCTCTCTCTCTCTCTCTCTCTGATCCAATATATGCAAGACTCTCTTTACTAATACACACACACCGCGCGCGCGCGCGCGCGCGCACGCACGCACGCTCGCACACACACACACCACACACACACACACACACACACACACACACACACACACACACACACACAACACACTGACGACAGCAATAGCACAGTCGCGGAGCAAGCTTGAGTAAGTATCCGCCTCTCTAGGGCGCTCCCACGTCCATCCTAGGACAGCCCCGACAGCAATGAGCGCTCCCACGTCCATCCCAAGACAGCGCCCATG
>CM065715.1:50505653-50510653 GCA_033310375.1 Conus canariensis | reverse complement strand
GACAAGGTAATAGATGTACAAGGTTATGTGAATCCCACAGAACCAGCTGATGTTTCTCCCTTTTTCCCCTCGCTCCCCAGCCCCCGCTTCCTCCTTACCCCCCCACCCCCCACCCCACCCCTTTCCCTATCCCGTCTCCTCCCCGTCTCTGGTCAATAAGGACCAGTTAGATAAGACAGCTCTGGGGTTTTATCAATTCTGACAGATCTTCGACACTCTGGAGGTCAAGACATGAAACAATTGAAGGTTTTATCTTCGGAATAGCACAGAGGTTTGGAAATGCTTGACAGAGAGAGAGAGAGAGAGAGAGAGAGAGAGAGACAGACAGACAGACAGACAGACAGACAGACAGACAGACAGAGAGACAGACACACAGAGACAGACAGACACAGACAGTCAGACAGTCAGACAGACAGACAGAGACAGAAAGATAGACAGACAGACAGACAGGCGGACAGACGGGCGGATGGACAGACAGACAGACCAAGGCAGAGGTTGATCAAGTCATGAAATTCAATTGAAGCATGAAAATTGTTGTAAGTACCTACCATAAAATGCCTGTCATTTTCTTTTCTCTAAGTAAGCTAAGCAGGGATGGACAATAAGAATTTTTGTGGCGCGAGTTCTTTTCTCTTGTGAAAAATTGGATTTCGTTTTCCATAATACCATGTTAAAATGGATGATCGTTTTGAGCATCGTGGTCTGGATTTTCTGGATTTTTTTTAAAAGTCTAATACACACGTTATGAAAAGTGTGTCAGTTTATATCCAGGGAACTGATTTACAGTAACATTCGTGAAGGTTCTGGTTTTAATTGCCAAATCATATAATCGCGTAAATTTTCAGTCCATAATTTTCCTAGTGCAGCTTTTCTCATTTAATTTCAGATTGTATGAGAGAGAGAGAGAGAGAGAGAGAGAGAGAGAGAGAGAGAGAGAGATTTTCGGATAATTTACCTAGTAATAGGCCTTGGCCCCTAATGAAAAGGTGTGTGAAAATTATACAAAAGTAACAACAAAAAGACAGAAAACAAAGCAAGACGTGTAACAAAGTCTTAGAATAGACCACAAAGATTAAAACTAACATTGATATTAACATTCTTATAAAACGGTTATTTTTCTCAGCTTAAATGCCTTAATATAAAAACAATTGAGGAATTTTTACGAATTCAGCAGTAGTTGAAGACGTCACCATGTCCAATTTAAATAAAGAAGCCTGCCTATGAAATTTGTGCTGGAAGAATTCATCCCAAATATTCCCAAGAGCAAGGCTAAAGAGAATAAAATCTAATTGCACACGCGATAGAGTGAATCAATGCCATTAAGTTTGAATAGATCGGACAGCTAGTTATTTCTGAAAAACAAAGTCTGAATGTTGTTGTAATTATCTTTAAATGTCTATCCATATCAAGGGCTAGATAGAATTTCAGATCAGGCTGATTACTATAATTCCTCTACAACGCAAACCTTTCACTGTTGTAGATATGATCGGACCATGTTTGCCATCAACAGTTGACAGATCATAGGACAAGAAAGATAATTCATGACAGATCATAGGACAAGAAAGATATCAATTCAGACAGATCATAGGACAGAAAGATATCATTCATGACAGATCATAGACAAGAAAAGATATCAATTCATGACAGATCATAGGACAAGAAAGATATCAATTCATGACAGATCATAGGACAAGAAAGATATCAATTCATGACAATCATAGGACAAGAAAGATATCAATTTCATGACAGATCATGGACAAGAAGATATCAATTAAGCACATATTCCAGCTTTGATTGAACCGCGCAGTCAAACCTATTCAAACCGACGAACTTTTAGTTGCTCTGTCTTCTGGCATATTGTAGGCTTTGCAGGGTATTTTACCGCCTTCCATTTGCGCAGTTTCAGCCAACGATGGATACATATTACAACTGAAACGAGATGCATAGAAAATCTACTGGTTTCACCATAGACAAGACCATTAGGCGTTCGCCCCTCCACACCACAAAAACGTCTTAAGAGCAAACATATCATGTACTGATTTACAGTGGATGGCAACATTGACAAGACTTCATGTTTCAGAATCATGTTGCACAACAGGTCGGATTTGACGGTCGAATAACTTGAAAAGAGCATATTGACCTCCATAATGGGTTGTTGACCACCATAAACTATACTTTCAGTGAAATGAACTACCAACTGAGTGACATTGAAAAGAACATCAAAGGTCTGAGGGATCAGTTGACAGTCCCGCAAAGTGATATGACGGACTGAACGGGAGGAAGCAGGGGTTCTTAGGAAAGAGAACTCTGATCTAGCAAGGCAGAATTCTGATTTTTTTCGGCAAAGGTGGATCTACTAGAAAGGAAAACTGATGATCTGGATCATAATGGAACAGTTTGTTTTTCTGTGGCTTACCAAATGAACCAGAACGAAACTAATGAACTTTCAATAGGTAAGTTACAGGATACAATTGCTAACAACTTCGACTCTCCCATAATTGTTTGCTGTTCTTGTCACAATGACAATCAAGGAGAGAGAGAGAGAGAGAGAGAGAGAGAGAGAGAGAGAGAGAGAGAGAGAGAGAGAGAGAGAGAGAGGAGAGGGGGCGGAGAGACGGAGGGAAGAAGAGAGAGAGGGGGTGTCATCTGAAGGCCTCTGGTTCTTCAACTCTCCTCACAGTTTGTTCCTGTAGACCCAACCAAGACAAACACAGAGAGAGGGGCATTTAATTTCACCGAACCTTTAGACATGATCGATATTAGTAATGCATTCCATCTGAGGAAACTGACTGAATCGATTCCTGCTGTCCTTTTTTGGAATGTCTGTCTTTCCACCGACATTTGTGGATTGTGTACTATATTTTTTACTTCTTTCTCATGTTTTGCTTTCGAAAATGTATGTTTCTGTGTGTTCACTATTTTTCTTATTCATTGAAATGGCTACGGCCTCATCATTCTCTCTCCTCTCTCTCTCTCTCTCTCTCTCTCTCTCTCTCTCCTCTCTCTCTCTCTCTCTCTGTGTACATATATATATATAATAGATAATTATACAGGCAACATGTTCATGAATAGACCCCTGCATTCCGGTCAGTCGGCGTGTCTTATCATCTGTGCGCGCGGAGTAATACATTCCAGTACGTGACACGGACACGGACCTATCATGCCAACAGCTATAAAGTTCCCGGCTTGACCAGTGGCCACCCACTTGTTCCTTCCCCTTCTTCCACTTCTGTTGCTTCTGCCACTGTGCCAGCTGCTGCTGCCCATGATGGTGTCGCTGAAACTCGTTGTCGTTGTCCTGGTGGCCATGGTAGCAGCCACTGAGGCTGCCGCCTGAAGAAAGGAGGAAAGATGCTTCACACGGAGCGCAAGGCCAGATCGGTCAAACGACAGGCCGGTGGTATGAACATGGTTCTGTCCCTTCTGTCTGTCTGTCTGTCCGTCTTCTCTCTCTCTCTCTCTCTCTCTCTCTCTCTCTCTCTCTCTCTCTCTCTCTCTCTCTCTCTGCCTCTGTCCCTGTCTCTGTCTCTCTCTCTCTCTGTCTCTTTCTCTGTCTGTCTATCTGTGTGTGTGTCTCTCTCTCTGTTCTCTCCGTCTCTGTCTCTCTCTCTGCCTCTGTCTCTGTCTCTGTCTCTCTCTCTCTCTCTCTCCTCTCTCTCTCTCTCTCTCTCTCTGTCTCTCTGTCTCCCTATCTCTGTCTCTGCCTTTCTCTGTCTCTCTGTCTCTGTCTCTGTCTCTGTCTGTCTCTGTCTCTGTCTCTGTCTCTCTCTCTCTCTCTCTCTCTCTCACTCTGCACCCATCCCTCCCTCCTCCACCCTCCCTCTCGCCTTGTTTATCTCTCTCTCTCTCTCTCTCTCTCTCTCTCTCTCTCTCTCTCCTCTGTGTGTGTGTGTGTGTGTGTGTGTGTGTGTGTGTGCACCACCCCCACTCCGCCCATCCGGTCTCCTTGTTATTCTCTCTCTCTCTCTCTCTCTCTCTCTCTCTCTCTCTCTCTCTCTCTCTCTCGCTCTGCACCCCCCCCCCCCCCCATCCTCCGCCTTTCCAGTCTCCTTGTTACTCTCTGACTCTGTCCTCTGCTTCTTTGCGCCTTCTCCCAGGACATTGCGGCGACGTGCGATTTTCTCCAGATTTAGAATGATGACGAGACCTGTATCCATTGTTTGACCTGCAGGTACTTGATGACATCTGTAGTCTCAGTGTAATGACGGGACCTGTATCCATTGTTTGACCAGCAGGTACTTGATGACATCTGTAGTCTCAGTGTAATGACGGGACCTGTATCCATTGTTTGACCTGCAGGTACTTGATGACATCTGTAGTCTCAGTGTAATGACGGGACCTGTATCCATTGTTTGACCAGCGGGTACTTGAGGACATGTTGGTCGTGCAGTTACATGTAGAATGATGGAGCTTCGGTCTAAATAACAGGATATGTATCCAATGTTTGATGCGAGGTTTTTTTTTAACATCTCGTGTGACATGTCCATTATTTAATACGCGGGTATGTGTGCCTTTCCGGGAGTCAGTTGTGATGGCAGGAAATGTATCCAATGTTCTGTGAGCTCATTTCAGAAATCATGTTGGGTCCGTGTCCAATGTTTGATATGTAGGTATGTGTTTCTTTTTGCAGTGACAGTGTGACGACCCAAAGTTTGGTGTGCAGGTACATGTGGGTTTCAGAGTCATACGGTGTCCATTGTTAGTTGTGAAGGTGCATGTGGGTTTCAGAGTCATATGGTGTCCATTGTTTGGTGTGCAGGTACATGTGGGTTTCAGAGTCATACGGTGTCCATTGTTAGTTGTGAAGGTGCATGTGGGTTTCAGAGTCATACGGTGTCCATTGTTTGGTGTGCAGGTACATGTGGGTTTCAGAGTCATACGGTGTCCATTGTTTGGTGTGCAGGTACATGTGGGTTTCAGAGTCATACGGTGTCCATTGTTTGGTGTGCAGGTACATGTGGGTTTCAGAGTCATATGATGTGTATTGTTTGATGTGCAGG
>CM065715.1:50493153-50498153 GCA_033310375.1 Conus canariensis | reverse complement strand
TGTGTTAGAGGATGGACTTGATGCAGTACAGTGAATATGTAACTGATAGCGTGTCAGAAAGTGGACTTAGTACAATTCAGTGAATATGTAACCGGCAGCGTGTCAGAAAGTGGACTTAGTACAATACATTGAATATGTAACTGACAGTGTGTCAGACAATGCACTTAATGCAATACAGTGAATATGTAACTGACAGTGTGTCAGACAATGGACTTAATGCAATACAGTGAATATGTAACTGACAGTGTGTCAGAGAGTGGACTTAATGCAATACAGTGAATATGTAACTGACAGTGTGTCAGACAATGCACTTAATGCAATACAGTGAATATGTAACTGACAGTGTGTCAGACAATGCACTTAATGCAATACAGTGAATATGTAACTGACAGTGTGTCAGACAATGCACTTAATGCAATACAGTGAATATGTAACTGACAGTGTGTCAGACAATGCACTTAATGCAATACAGTGAATGTGTAACTGACAGTGTGTCAGACAATGCACTTAATGCAATACAGTGAATATGTAACTGACAGTTTGTCAGAGAGTGGACTTAATGCAATACAGTGAATATGTGTGACCATGGAAACAATGATTTATGATGAATGTCACCGACAGTGTGTCATACCATGAAATTCACTCAGTACAATGAATATGTGATTGACTGCGTATGAGACGCTAAAATTCACACGATGCGAAGAATGTGTAATAGGCGGTGTCTCAGACAAAACATTTCATGCCGCCAATTAATGTGCGACTGACAGTGTGTTGGATGATGACAGATGATCAGACGATAGAATTTAAGCAATACAATGAATTTGAAATTGGCAGCGTGCCAAATAATGTCCATACAATACAATGAATATGCAGTTGACAGTATGTTAAATGATGAAACTGATGCAATACAATGGCTGTTTGACTGACAGTGTTTTAGACGATAGAACCATACAGAACATGTGATGTGGACCACTGAGCGCGATATGTGATGAGGACCACTGGTTTTATTAAGCAATACAATGAATGTGCAATTGACAGCGTGTCAGCCGAAGGAATCCATACACTATAATACACATGTGATTGAAAGTGTGTCAGACGATGGAATTCATACAATACAGAAACTGAGTCAGTGGCTGACAATGTGACAGGTAGATTATATCATATGATATACTTAATGAACATCTGATTGGTAGTGTGTCTGTCGAACAAAATTATACTGTATAACGAACTTAAATGAATAAACGGATGCAAGAGAATGGACGGAGGTTTGGTGGACGGAATGGCAACGAATGAATTCATGCTCTACCACGACTGACTTTCTCTGTGGCAGTGTGCCAGACCAATGAATTCAAGTGCGCCAGCGGCAAGTGCATCGATGACACGTGGCAGTGCGATGGTGACAATGACTGTGGCGACTTCAGCGATGAGCACAATTGCCGTAAGTTACTTTCATTTGTTTATTTATTTGTCTGTCTATTAATTCATTTATTTGTTTATTCAATCTTTTGTTTATTTGTTTGTTTAGTTGCTTTTTTTTATTCACTTGCTTTTCGTTTGTTTATTTTGTTATCTATTTATCATTCATTATTTGTTTATTCATTGTTTATTTATTTACTTATTCATCTATCGGAGTGGAAAGGGAAATCATTATCATTTCCGTTGTTTGTTTGTTTGTTTTTGCTGTAAATCAAATATCCTGACGACAACGCAGATGATCGTGACAAATGTATATATTTGATAATGTTTTCTTTGCTGTTCTCCGCTCAGATCAAATTATTGTGGGGGAAAAATGATCACTCGTTACGTTCGCATTTTATTGATGGCGAAGCCATAGCTATTTCGTTTTGTTTTGTGCTCTTCTTTCCTACATTCAAATTTGACGATCAGTTTTTCTTTCCCTCCACGTGTAGGTCATGTCGTTCTTTAATATACAAACAGTGCCATTATACTATTTCTATCCTGAAATAAGTTGTTACTTATTTCCCATATTGATAATTAATAAAACTTAATCTTTTTTTTTTAAACGCCAGCTTTTGTGCTGCAGTGCCTCTGGTGCGTCTATGGTGATACCGGGGACTGTCGTAATGTACATTGTATTCCCACAATCAGGAACAGCTTTTCTTCTGTACTGTGGGCACTGTATAAGGAGATTGTGACCGCTGTCCAGGGTAGACAGTAGACGCTTGCTGTCCATTCTGTTTCCCCACACCACCTCGCTATGTTTTTTTTTTCTTTTCTTTTCAATGCTTTTTTTTCTTTTTATTTGGGTAATGAAGTGAGCAGAGTGACCGGCGCCTTTAGTATGGTCTAGTTCTGTCTAGCACCTACCCTAACGGTGTCAGCAGATCATCTAATTGTCGTGGACTGGTGTAGGTAATGACGCCTGTGCGCGCGCTCACACACACACACACACACACACACACACCACACACACACACACACACACACCACACACCACCACGCACGCACGCACGCACACACACACACACACACACCATACACACACACACACGCACACGCACACAAACACACACACACACACGCACGCACACACACACAACACACACACACACACACACACACACACCACACACACACAGAGAAATCGCTCTTTCTCTGTCTAACTGTCTGTCTGTCTGTCTGTCTGTCTGTCTGTCTGTCCATGTGAGCCTGCCTATCTACCCGTCTGTGTGCCTACCTGACAATCTGTTTCTTCATGTATTTATCTTTGAAGAGAGAGAGAGAGAGAGAGAGAGAGAGAGAGAGAGAGAGAGAGAGAGAGAGAGAGAGAGAGGGAGGGAGATTCATTCTTCGTTGCTACAGTCCTAAAAGGGCACTACGTGGCCGGTAAAGATGTCACACTCAGTGGTCCCCATCATATGTCACACTCAGTGGTCCCCATCATATATCACACTCAGTGGTCCTCATCACATGTCACACTCAGTGGTCCTCATCATATGTCACACTCAGTGGTCCCCATCATATGTCACACTCAGTGGTCCCCATCACATGTCACACTCAGTGGTCCTCATCACATGTCACACTCAGAGGTCCTCGTCACATATCACACTCAGTGGTCCTCATCACATTTTACACTCAGCGGTCCTCATCAATGTTACACACAGTGGTCCTCATCACATGTTACACTCAGCGGTCCTCATCACATGTCAGGTCGGTAAAGATGTCACACTCAGTAGTCCTCTTCCCATGTCACACTAAGTGGTCCTCATCACACGAAACACTCAGTGGTCCTCATCACATGTAGCACTCAGTGGTCCTCATCTTTAATTCACACTCTGTGGTCCTCTTCACATGCCACACTCAGTGATCCTCATCACATGTCACACTCTGTGGTCCTCTTCATATGTCACACTCAGTTATCCTCATCACATGTCACAGTCAGTGATCCTCTTCACATGTCACAGTCAGTGATCCTCTTCACATGTCACACTCTGTGGTCCTCTTCACATGTCACACTCTGTGGTCCTCTTCACATGTCACAGTCAGTGATCCTCTTCACATGTCACACTCTGTGGTCCTCTTCACATGTCACACTCTGTGGTCCTCTTCACATGTCACAGTCAGTGATCCTCTTCACATGTCACACTCTGTGTCCTCTTCACATGTCACACTCTGTGGTCCTCTTCACATGTCACACTCAGTGATCCTCTTCACATGTCACACTCAGTGATCCTCTTCACATGTCACACTCTGTGGTCCTCTTCACATGTCACACTCAGCGATCATCTTCACATGTCACACTCAGTGGTCCTCATCACATGTCACACTCAGTGGTCCTCATCACATGTCACACTCAGTGGTCCTCATCACATGTCACACTCAGTGATCCTCTTCACATGTCACACTCAGTGGTCCTCATCACATGTCAGGTCGGTAAAGATGTCACACCCAGTGCTCCTCCACATGTCACACTCAGTTGTCCTCATCACAAGTAACACTCAGAGGCCCTCATTACATGTCACACTCAGTGGACCTCATCACAAGTAGCATTTAATGGTCCTCATCACATGTAACATTCAGTGGTCCTCATCATATGTCAGGTCGGTAAAGATGTCACACACAGTGGTCCTCATCACATGACACACACAGTGGTCCTCATCACATGTCACACACAGTGGTCCTCATCACATGTCACACTCAGTGGTCCTCTTCACATGTCACACTCAGTGATCCTCTTCACATGTCACACACAGTGGTCCCCATCACATGTCACACTCAGTGGTCCTCATCACATGTCACACACAGTGGTCCTCATCACATGTCACACTCAGTGGTCCCCATCACATGTCACACTCAGTGGTCCTCATCACATGTCACACACAGTGGTCCTCATCACATGTCACACACAGTGGTCCTCATCACATGTCACACTCAGTGGTCCTCATCACATGTCACACACAGTGGTCCTCATCACATGTCACACTCAGTGGTCCTCATCACATGTCACACTCAGTGGTCCTCATCACATGACACACTCAGTGGTCCTCATCACATGTCACACTCAGTGGTCCTCATCACATGTCACACCAAGAGGTCATCACATGACACACTCAGTGGTCCTCATCACATGTCACACCAAGAGGTCCTCATCACATGTCACACTCAGTGGTGTTCCTCACATGTCAAATGTCCCGGGACGTGAAGTGAGCAGTTCCTTTGCTGCTGTGTTTTTCAGCCACCATCCACCCCAGCCTCTGCGGTGACATGATGACGGCCCGGGACTGCTCCCTGATGAACGAGACCACCACTCCCATCTGCCAGAACCAGGAGCTGGGCTTCAAGTTCTGCCGCAAATTCTGCAACCTCTGCATCCACACGTAAAAGACTTCACTGACCCAGGAGCAGTGTCGTTTCCTTATTGTCCACATGCATGCCCGTGTGTATGTGTGTGTGTTTGTGTGTGTGTGTGTATGGAATGTCTTTGAACGTTGTTTTTTTTTTCTTCTTCCTTTTGTGTTTTTTTGCTTGTTTGTTTGTTT
>CM065715.1:50478153-50488153 GCA_033310375.1 Conus canariensis | reverse complement strand
CTAATACACAAGGAAATAGCTCGGTGTCCCACCTAATCTCACCTACACTGCCTTCTTTTGACGCCATGCAGAACTGAAGCTACCACTTAAACACATCCTCGAGGAGTACAAAGTGGGTAAAGGTAATTATGTTAAAACCATGCCTGAGAACTCGGGAGACAATGTTGTGAAATTAGTCCAGCCCAAGCTAAAGACTGGCAGAAAAAAAGAAAAAAAACAGGAGGCAGTGAATAGGCCAAAGAAAATATTAAGATCGGCGAGAGACAAGGACACACAAAAGCTAAAAAAAAATATTGGACTAGGGTCAATAGAAATGAAATGGTGATCACAGATGAAAGCAAAAGCAAATAGAAACAGGGTGTTGACAAAAGGAAACAGTCCAGACGGCAGTCCAGCGAAAACAATAGGAGCAGTGGACCAGTGAACAAACACACTTCAAAGAATTCACAGCTGGAAAAGTCACAAGGTGCTTCCCAAGATCAGCTTCTTTCCTAGATTTGTCGACGCTCTCCTGTCTTCGAATTCAAATTTAATGAAATGGGTAAAATCAGATGACCTTGCATAAAACAAAGGAAGCGGTCGACAACATGGCTGACAACTTAGAACTGAATGACATTTGAAGAGACAAATCCAGAGTGTTTGTGGTATACAAGGAGTACCAATCCTTTTTCAAAAGGGCAGAGTAATTTTTTTTTCATCTCAGCTACGGTAATTACACGTGTAGATTATGTGGAAATTTGATTGCGGATATCGGTCAGATCATTGGAGTATTCCATTGAAACTGAAATTTTATGAGAACACAAAAGATAGTACCTTTTGGAAATCGAATTCGTCTCTTTTAACAGACAGAGCATAACTAGATGATATAGATACCGAGACAACAAATGTAGTAGGAGTATACTTTAAATGTAAATACAGATGATATACCTGTTGAAGATCTACCATGTTCTATTCTGACGATATTTTTCGTGATTTCCTACTTAAGAAACTAATATTTAAAAAAGAAAACAACCCTCAAATGCATCAATGAAAAAGAGGAAAAGGTAAAGAGATGAAAAGCTAGAGTTTAATATTCAGAGACTAGAAGCAGCGAAAATATATACGATATAGGTGAGAATGACATTAGAACCATAACAAGGAAAAAGAACAGCTAAAAGATCTCAGTGAAAAACAAGCGTAGGAGTATTGCTAAGATCCCTAAGATCCAGAGCTAGATAGACAGCTGATAAAGAAAAAGTAAGCAGTTTGTTTTTCAATCTTGGAGAACATGATTTTTTGGTAAAAATATAACTAGGGTCCTTTATCAACATGATAATGTTTTATCAAATCGAAAGGAGTTTCTCCAAGAAGTCAAAAAATGTTATAAATTGTTTTATGCTGAATGTGAAATAGAAGATTGTGAACTAAGAGATCTTGTAGACGAGATACCAGAGTACAAAAAGAAGGAATTATACGCATTCGTAAAGAGGACAAACCAAGGTAATATAGAAACTGGAAGCCAGTTACGCTTTTTAATGTGAAGTGTATGTTTGGCTCGTCATGCATCGCAAATCGTCTAAAAACGTTTCGCTAAAACTAATTAATAAGACCTGTTATGTCAGAAGCAGATACGTTGGTGATTCCTGAAGATTGCATGACACAACAGCTTACTGAGATCAAACTAATTTACTTAGTCTATTATCAAATGTAGGTTATGAAAAGGCTTATGACTCAATAGGTTGGAGTTTTATGTCGAAAGGAATTTAGTTTTCAGAAAGATATTTGCAGATGGATACGTACATTCTACACTGATGTTGAATATTGTAGACATGCAGGCATTGTCATTAATTCAATAACAAATGACAAGATCACAAAGAATTAGATAGATAGATAGATAGATAGTTAGATAGATAGATAGATAGATAGATAGATAGATAGATAGATAGATAGTGTAGTAGATAGATAGATAGATAGATAGTTAGTTAGTTAGATAGATGGGTAGATAGATAGATGGTAGATAGACTGATAGACATATAGATAGATGGATATATAGACTGATAGATAGATAGATAATAGATAGATAAGAGAGATAGATAGAAGATAGATAGATAGAAGAGTAGATAGATAGATAGATAGATAAACAGACGGACATACAGACAGATAGATAGAAGATAGATAGATAGATAGACAGACAGACAGACAGACAGATAGATAGATAGATAGATAGATAGATAGATAGATAGATAGATAGATAGATAGATAGATAGATAGATAGATAGATAGATGCAAGACCGCATATTGTTTTCGAACTGAGGTTGCCTTCGTGATGTGTTTGTTTGGTTTGCATTTTAGTTTTACTTTCACAAAAACCTGTAGGATAAACAAAATTCATCTTTCAACCCTGTTCATTTCTTTTTTGTTTCCGTGCCTCTTCTTTTGTCCAGAACTGCGTGTATACTTTATTTTCTTTGGTTTGTAAGCGTGTGGTATTTATTAGCTCGTTTTATCGGATTTAACATGTGTGTGTCTTCACTTTGAAAAAAAAAAAAAAAAACGAACAAACAAACAAATCCAGACAAACGCACACCACTGGTGCTAAACCCAAACGCCGGATATAGATCGTAGCCTACTGTGGGGGGTTTTTCTTTGTTTTTCAACCTCATTTGTTCTGATTTCTATCGCTGAATTATTTTGTTTCTAAACCCACTGTTGTTAATCAAAAATATGGAAGCCCTTTAGCTTTTCGTCTGTTTCGCCACCCCACTCCGCCTCCTCTCCCCCTTTCCCTTCTTCCATCTATTCCCTGCTCTACCCCCCACATCTCATACGCCTCCGTGTTATCTTTTCTGCTGGCTTGCGTCATAGCCCTTTTTATGGGTCAGTTTGCTTGATAATCCCGTCATTTTTTCGATTTGATCTTTCCGTTTTGGAAGAACCAGGCAAGAAAATCTATGCTAAAGCGTCTCTCTCTCTCTCTCTCTCTCTCTCTCTCTCTCTCTCTCTCTCTCTCTCTCTCTCTCTCTCCAGAGAGAACCCCATTGTAACAACACAATTACTGGTTCACGTTTGGTACATATCGCGCAGGCCTTTGATGCTGTTCAATACAACCTTTATTTTAGAAAGATATCCATGAACGGCTTAAGTTCACATACTGTACACATTAAATCATCCCTTTTTGACAATAGAAAGCAGGTCGTTACCCTAGATTTTCTATTTTCACCCCACGACTTTCAAATACGACTATCATATGACTATCGAAGATGGAGTTTCCGGAGAGCTGCCTAAGGTCTTATTTATTTTCCATTTGAATAAATGATCACCCCTTCACTCGACACCTCACTGTGAACTCTTTGAAGATAATATCACTATCACGTTAGAGATAAGAACTTCGCTGGAGTTTGCATTCTTTTGCAAAATAATTCCAATGCGCTTTTCATTTGGACAGAGACGAATCATATGGCCATACACCCTCATAAATCTAATGTCATAAAACATTGAAGGCAGTTTATCAAAGCGTAAAATTTATGATCAATCATACAATGAAAATAATTTAGGTAATGTATCAGGTCTTTTTCTTGATATTAGTTTTATCTTGGTCCCTTCGTGTTTCTGTACTTTGCAAAAAATGCATTTTCTTCTCAAATTAATATATTTTAAAAAAACATATTCTAGATCATCACAAACGAAAGTTTTTGTTGTTGTTGTTTTCTCATGCGAACATTCAACCAGACATTGATTATGCCTCTACACGCTGGAATCGTATGAGTAATGTCTATTCTGAAACCACTTAAAAAGTGTATATGGGAGGTCTCTTAAAATCTTCTGTTCTCTCCCATGATTATGAACAAATGGACATTCTCCTTTTTAACCTTTAATTTCGCTTCAGTAAAGCTGTCTTCATGTATGAAATTATGAATAGGCAGATACCATTTTATCTCTACAGAAGGTTCCTTGAAAATACAGTTCGCAATAAGAGTAGCGTTCACCCACCATCATAAATCAAAATTCATGCTTCATATCACCAGACAGAAACGCCAGAACATTAAAACGAGCCTGTCAAGACTAAACATTCAAGACAAAGAGCTGGAAGAAATTGATTTGAGCAAATTAGTCGGTCCTTCACTTGATGATAACCTATCATGGTCAAATCATATTTCTATACTTTGCAAGAAATTTCCAGGATTTTTTTTTTTTTTTTTTTTTTTTTTTTTGCAACTAAATGAAATGAAGCATTTTTATCAGCACACTAGAAAGCTATTTCTTCATGCATGCATTCTACCAGACGCAGACTCTACATCAACTTAATGGGATTTGGCGACTGAAAATTCTTGAGAACTACTAAAAACCTTATGAAGGCCTAACGTACATTAATTCTCAAATCATCTCCCTTTTCCCTTGCAATTGCAAGGAATCAAACCTTCTTTCTCTTGGACTAAAATCTTCTTTTCATGAAGCTATCTTTAAATTTTTTAAAATTCTAAATATCTCAACACCATCTTCGTTTCGTGAAAATTATATTCGTGATAAATGTACCATTCTCGTCCAGCAACAAAAGACTGAGCGTTTGAAGAAGTCCCTCACTTCCACGGGTGCAAAAGTCTGGAATGAAATGTCGGATCATCATAAAAGTAAACCAAATTTATAGTCTTTCAAAATGGTATTTCATAAACCAATATTGGAACAGCTCTATTTAAGTACTTAGAATATATGTCTCACGCCTTCAGGGTGTTTTTTTTTCCCCTATCCAAGTCAAGATGCGTGTAATAATAACACATTGTGTGTGCGCCTGCAGGTACAATCCTGTGTTCCGTGTGTGAGTTAGATGCAGAGTTTCACAATGTTTGTTGGTCGTGTGTTCGTTTTCCTAGTTTTGAGTGATTTTCGTGTACATGTGCTTTAAGTAGTGTTCATTTTCCCCAGAATGTATCTTTTTTTATTTCCTTTCATGCCCGGATTTTACGCCAAGCTTAATGTAACTCTCCTCTCTCTCTCTCTCTCTCTCTCTCTCTCTCTCTCTCTCTTCTTCATTCATTCATCTCTCTCTCTCTCTCTCTCTCTCTCTCTCTCTCTTCTCTCTTCTCTCTCTCTCAGATTGGAAACTCTCTCTAAAATCTGAATCATTGCTCGAATGAAGTTTTTTTTTTTTTCCTGAGTTCTGATTTCACCCCGATTGCCTACCTGTCTGTGTGTCTGTGTATCTACGTCTCTTCTCCTCTCTCTCTCTCTCTCTCTCTCTCTCTCTCTCTCTCTCTCTCTCTCTCTCTCAGTTCCTGTGTGAATATGTGTTTGTGTGTGTGCATGCGTGCGTATATGGGTGTGTGTTGTGTGTGTGTGTGTGTGTGTGTGTGTTGTGTGTGTGTGTGTGTTATGTGTGTGTGTGTGTGAGAGAGAGGAGAGGAATGAGAGAGAGAGTATGCGCGTGTGTGTGTGTGCTGGTGCATGAATCATATCGTGCGCTGGTTAAAGAGAGAGAGAGAGAAAGAGAGAGAGAGGAGGGGAACACACAGACAGATGGACAGTAGATCTTAATATGCTAACGCCATTGGTAACAGACTTTCTCTTTGATCTGTCTATCTGTCAGGCCCAGGTTTGATCTTGATATTGGTCTTGGAATTTTGAATTGTATGTCATTCCACGTTTCATGGGCTGGCGCCCGGGTCAGCTGTACGGAAAACAACACGCATTGAATGACGGCAGGTCTGCCTTCGTCACTAATCTGTTTTTGGGCTGGACGAAAGGGAAAGAACTATCTTTTGTACGTTAGAACGCATCACTAATTACTCTAGGTGGGATTCCATGTCCGCGGCACAGCCACGCCACTGAAACGTCACCGTCACAACACAGACACAATACAGACAATACAGGCCATGGTGTCGCTCAACGAAATGATGATTTGCATGTTTGAAACCTGTATATAATTACCAAGACGTGAGCGAGCTCGCGCATGTCTTCTTCTTCTTCTTCTTCTCTTCTTCTTCTTCTTCTTCTCATACCTTATGTCAAATCTGTATTTCTTTTTTTCTTTTTTTAGCTGTTCCTTTAAAGAATGATTTTCGTGTAGGTGGGGTTAAGGGGAGGGACGTCAGTTCTATGAGAGAGAAAGGAGGTAAACTTAAACTCATGATTGTGTGTTTTATTCATTGAATGATGAGTGAGAGCCAGTGAAGTTTTTTTAAAAAAAGGAAGAGTGGAAGAAAGAAAGACACAGAGGATTCACAAAGAAAAGAAAAAGAAAAGAAAACATTGGAGGTTGCAGAAATATAATAACAAAACCCCAAAAACAACATTCATTCATATTTGGAAACATTGTTAAAAAATATCAAGTTACGTTCTATCAAGATCGGACCACGTAACGCATTTTCTACGAAGCTGAAGTGAGATATGAATGAAAGTATTGCTTCAAACAGAAATCAAAGAAAGCATATAGATACAGTTTGAAGATAGAGCTAAGAAGACCAGTTTACTATGATCATGGTGAATCAAGCGAGTTAAGTAGCATTAATGCAACAATAAAAAGACGTGTGTTTTTTTTGTTTGTTTGTTTTGTTTTTCATGCAACTGATGATAAAAGAACCAAAACCTTACCTCTCTCTCTCTCACTGTTGAAAATGTGTCATTGAAAACACTCAGGGACTATCAAAGAATTGAAGAAGAACAGCACCACACACACATCATCATCATCATCTTCTTCTTCTTCACCATCAGTAGGCACTCTACTTAAATGGTGTACAAAATGGGACGAAAAGAATAAATACTAACTCGGTGAAACGCTTTTTTTCAATCTTCACTTGATGTCTGATGTGAAAAATGAAATATTTGAATACGAAGAGTAAGCAAACACCTGGTGGCCAATGCTCTCCTTACAAAGATAAATGTGTTGAATCATGATCTGTGTAATGGTCATAAAACAAGAAAGAATAGCATCGCCCATATGTTCAGGTAATACACTGTCATTCAAACTTTTTTATTTTTTTTTCACGGAATTAGTCGATTTGAATTGCTCGAATGCGTTAAAGCTGGAGGACCCCTGATATGGGAAATAACTATTTTTGGTACGTGAAAACACATCAGCAGTTATTTCCCTTAGAGATCGACCCACGCTCTCGGGGAATTCGACAATGATTGTAGACTGAAGACAAAAGGAAACAGCTGCCGTGTCTGTTTGTTTCTTGGCTTGTTCTTATCAATTTTAATCTGATCACAAAGCCAAGAAAACACTGTTTTTTCAGATTACTTTATATCAGCTGAAATTAGAATAAAAGTGTGTGTGCGTGTGTGCGTGTGTGTGTGTGTGTGTGTGTGTGTGTGTGTGTGTTGTGTTTTCTTCTTCAGTGATTTCAGATGGAGTGTGTGCGTGTGTGTGTGTGTGTGTGTGTGTGTGTGTGTGTGTGTGTGTGTGTGTGTGTGTGTGTGTGTGTGCGTGCGATTTTGAATTGTATACATTCAACTCTTCACTTGCTTGAGTCTTGGTCAGCAAGGCAGAAACTACACGACTCAATGCCATTGTCTGTCTTCGTCCGTTGTCTGCTTATGGCTGGACAACCAACCCCTGATATGGGACATAACTCTCTTCAGTACGTGAAATATATCACCAGTTATTTCCCTTAGAAATCGCTCGGCATTATCGAGAATTTGACAAAGATAAGAGAGAAGACAAAAAGCAAACAGTTGCGGTGTCTGTTCCCTTCCTTGTTCTTATCAATATAAGTTTGAACACTGAGACAAGAAAACTCTGTCTTTCAGATCAGTTTATATTAGTTGAAGGCCAAGGGAGGTCAATCATTTGATCACCAAAAACCAAGACAGGATTTCATGGCAGTTTTGCTCATGAAGCTAAAGCAGGATGGATGTTCTAGCTCTCAATGATTGTCTCCTAGCCCACTGCCTTCGAAAGGTGTTGTGTGTGTCTGGTGTGTGGATGTGTCTAGTGCGTGGTCAAGTGGTTTTTGTTGTACCCATATGGATTTCGCGTCCCACTCCCTTGACTACCACTTCGATCCCGCACCACCCACCCCTACCCGATATGTGGATTTGCCGTGTCTATATCACGGTCTTTGTGGTGCTGCTGTATGTGACAGCTTGTGATATCCAGATAGGTACTTACAGTGGCTGCTACCCGATATGGACCACTTTGACAGACCGGCTATGTTCATGCACCCGATATGGACTAGCCACTTCATATCCAGCACCACGGCTACTTAACAGTGACATGCTACCGATATGGACTTACATGCGCTACGTATGCACAGTAATGCTACCATATGGACTTACAGCACATGCTACCTATGACAGCTGACATGCTACCAGTATACTTGACAGTGACATGCTACCACGATATGGACTTGACGCACTATCCAGCATCAGGCTACTTAACAGTGACATGCTACCCGATATGACTTGACAGTGGACATGCTACCCGACTATTGGGACTAGCCATTATACCACACACGGCTACTTACAGTGACATGCTCACCCGTATGGACTAGCCACTTTGATATCAGCACCACAGGCTACTTACAGTGACATGCTACCCGATAATGGACTTGAACAGTGACATGCTACCACGATGATTGACAGTGGAGCAAACACCGATGGACGACAGTACCAACGATACTTAAGGACATGCTACCCGATATGGACTTGACAGTGACATGCTACCGATATGGACTTACAGTGACATGCTACCGATATGGACTTGACAGTGCATGCTACCCGATATGGACTTGACAGTGACATGCTACCCGATATGGACTTGACAGTGACATGCTACCGATATGGACTTGACAGTGCATGCTACCCGATATGGACAGCCACTTTGATACCCAGCACACGGCTACTTACACCCCCCACCACAGCATATTCAATAACTTATGGGTACTGCAATTTGGAACTGCAGTACCCACAGAGCGTTATACAATTAAAAAAAAACAACCTACACACAACAGAAAGAGGACACGAAACCTTTTTCGGGAGGAAGGGGAGGGGGGGGGCACCAAATCGATTAGAAAGCGGAAGCGAAACACAGCGAGGTGAGGAGGGAACAGACAACAAATCTTTTACAAAAAGTACACGAAAACCTGTGAGGGAGGAAAGAGAGGCACTGCACCTTGCAGAAAGAGTACACAAATCCCTGGGGGTAGAGGGGGGAGGGGAGGAGCACTAACCTTGTCGAAACAGAACAGAAAACTCTGGCGTGAAAAGAGACACTGGACCTTGTAAAAAGCGAACACAAACCCTAAGAGCTGAAGAGGAGGTGAGGAGGTGGGGGGGGGGGGGGGGGGGAGGGGAGGGGGGGGGGGCGGTTGTGGAAGAAGCAACTACCTATTAAGAGAACCCGAACCCAGTGGAGAGGATATGAGACACGAGCCTTGTTGAAAGAGGAAACAAAACTGACGACGAATCTTTCACAGGACGAGAAACCTTGGAAATGGGGGTGGAAGGGTGAAGAGACACCGAACCTGTAGAAAGAAGACATGAAACCCTGGAGGTGGGGGTGGGGGAAGTGACATCAAACATTATAGAAAGAGGACAAGAAACCCAGGGGGAGGGAGAGCAAAATGATCCCTACAGAAAGAGAAGAAATCGCGCGCGGGTGGGGGTGGGGGGGGGGGGGGGAGAGGGAAGGGGCGACAGGCACCGAACCCTATGGAAAGAGGACACGAAACCCTGGAGAGGTTTAGGCAAGGTTTTGTAGAAAGAAGTAGGGAGGGGGGGGGGGGGGGGGGGGGAGCGGGCGGGTAGGACATCCATTCTCAGAGAAAGAGGACAGACAAAAACCAGGCGGTGGGGGTGGGGGGGGGGGGGGGGTAGAAGGAAACACAGAACCTAATAGAATGAGGATACAGAACGCTGTAGGGGTGTGGAAGGGGGTGAAGACATCAAATCTTCAGAATCCCCGTGTGTAATGGAAGGGTGGTGACAGATATTGAAGCTTATAGAAAGAGGACACAAAACCCAAGGGGAAATCACTGCTCTTTGCGTTGTTGACGGGACAGATAGGGAGGTAGCATGGGGTGGGGTG
>CM065715.1:50460653-50468153 GCA_033310375.1 Conus canariensis | reverse complement strand
TGTTGTCACAGACTATTCTTCATCTTCTGTCATAGGCTATTCTTCATCTGTTGTCACAGACTATTCTTCATCTTCTGTCATAGGCTATTCTTCATCTGTTGTCACAGACTATTCTTCATCTTCTGTCATAAGCTATTCTTCATCTTCTGTCATAGGCTATTTGTCATCTTCTGTCATAGGCTATTCTTCATCTTCTGTCATAGGCTATTCTTCATCTGTTGTCACAGACTCTTCTTCATCTTCTGTCATAGGCTATTCTTCAGCTTCTGTCATAGGCTATTCTTCATCTGATGTCATTGGCTGCTCTTCATCTGAAAAGAAAAAAAATTAAGAAATACTGTTTCACAAGATGAAAGGGACAGACAAATTACAAGACAAAACAAAATGTATTTTGACCTCTTTGTTCTTCTTCAGGCAAGACAAATGACATTGATGACAATGAAAACGAAGCACGAGCAATCACTTAACTCCTCAAATTGGGTGCAAAATCGACATTGAGCAATCATCTTCATTCTGTTCTGCTTTGAAAGGCATCATCTGATGTCAGAAGACATTTTTTCCATCTGTTCTTAAAGGATGAGAACTCAGTAAATATTCATTGTTTGTTCTTTTTTATAGACAAATCTTAAATAAATGTTAGCGAAGCACCAAGAGAAACATGGACAAACTCGTTTGTCCACGTTTCTCTTTGCGGTTCACTAACATTTATTTAAAATTTGTTTAGATTTCTGCCTGCAGTCATCTCACTTTGCAACTAGATCTATTTTTATAGACAGTTAAATGTCTTTGTCTTCTGTCTTAGAGTATTCTTCATTCTTCATCTACTATCATAAGGTATTCATCATTCTGTCACACAAGTCTAGATTAGAAGACATTAATTCATCTGCTGTCATCTAGGGTGCAAATTCAATATTATTTATTATCTGCTGTCATTGATTATTGTTCATTCTTTGTCATAGGATATTCTTTGTTTGAGTCACACTCACTGGGTATTCATTCTCCTCTATTTTCAAAGAATTCTTCAACTGCTGTCACAGGCAATGTTTCTTCAACAATGTTAGGCTTTCATCTACTGTCGGTACACATTAAGTTTCCATCTGCTGTTATGGGGTACAAATTCAGAATTTTTAATTATCTGTTGTCACAGATTATTGTTTCTTCATCTTCTGTCATAGGGTATTCTACATTTGATGTCATTATTAACAGAGTATTTATTCTTCATCTGCTGTTAAAATATTCTTCTGTCAAAGCTATTCTTCATCTGCTGTGAGAGGTTGGACTTTTAACTGCTGTCAGACTACATTAATTTATCTGCTGTTGTTGGCTGTAAATTCAGTATTATTCGTTATTTCATTTGCAATCATAGGATATAATTTCTTTGTCTTCTGTCAGAGTGTATTCTTCATTTGATGTCATAATTATAATGTATAAATCTGTATCTGTTGTCATACGGTACTTTTCATCAACTTTTATTCATTTGGCTATCACTGATCTGCTGATATTTTTCTTATGGCTATTCTTCATGCTTCTACTGCTGTCAAGTGTTATCTGATATTTTATCCGCTGCTTAACTCAGAGGATTACTTTGTTACATTTGATTCAAGGTTTGTGGTATGTTTACTTTTAGAGATAGATAGTTTAGGGCTTCAGTATTTGTCTGTATTTTTAATTTATAATGCTTTCCTTTTATCAGTTTATAAAATGATGTTTTTCAGAGACCTCAGTTCAAATGATATTACAACTCTTCCATACGGGATACTGGAGTACCTTCCGCATTTGCACACAATGTAAGTACTAAGATGTGTCAGTAAGTGTTATTATCCTTCTTTGTTTGGCTGAACAACTTCACTAACCAGCCCCCTATCCCCATTCATCTTCCTTTCCCTCCCTGTCCTCCGTTCCCTTTCCTCCATCTGCTAAACCCACCCCCACCCCCCACCCCCCCACCCCACACCCCCACCTTCTCCACACTCCCCCTCCTCTGCTTTCACTTTTATATTTTCATTGTTCATGTTGTCTACCGTTTCTTCTTTTTTTTTTTCTTGTTTACTCTCTTGTGCGTGCTCAACACTTTCTCATTCCATTTCTCATCCTCGTTCTCATATCCTTTGTTTACATCTTACACAAAGTAAGAAGGCCCAAAAGTGTTTGTGTGTGTAACCCATCATGATTTGCTGCTCACGATGCATGTAGTGCTGGCACAGTGTGGCGGCAGTTTGCAATAGGCATGTAATTATAAAACATAACACTGGACGGTGAATACAAATCATTGTTAAGAAAGGAGCAAAAGTGGGGAGTACAGTGTACTGTTTTGTTGACAAGTAATGCATCACCCTAGTTATTCAAACAAGCAAGGCACCGAAGTGGAACATTTATTTACAGACTTTATGTAAGTGAGCTGATTTACTTAGTTTATGGATGAAAAATGCTGTGGCCAGCTTCTTTAGTAACCACAGGCATTCACCAGAAAGGAAATTTAATAACTGTCATTTTATTTTAGTCTGAGGACAGAAAGATCTGCTTCTTTAATTTTTGGACCCAGTAAAACTATATAGAATTCAATTTTGTAGAGTTAAGTTTTGATATTTTCTTTGTTTTTTTACCATGTCATTGTTGCTGATTGATGGTTGTGCACATGATGAAGTTCACTCAAAACCTCGCCTAGAAAGTAGAATCACAAGGTGTTTATTGGTTCAATATCTGTCAGTGGGTGTCAGCTTTGAGCATGACAATGTTCATGCCATAAGACGATGAGTAGTATGTGGCTTAGTACTGAGGCATTATTCACATGAATTATATAAATGTGTGTCATTGCAATGAGCTAGAATGAAAGCCAGGGTGTGTTGATACTTGATTCACTTGATTACATTTTCCACAGACAGTGCATACAAGACTCTGAGTTGGAGATTTTAAATGACTTCATTAGATAGATTAGAACGTAGAGTGCGCATTGATTTCACCATGAACATCTTTTTACACTTTGTGAAAAACAAGTTTAAAAGTGAAAAGAGGCTAATGCCTCACTGTCAAATGACTATTAGATGAATAATGATTTGGTTCTACACCTTTACTTGTCAAGTAAGAAGAGGTGACTGCCAGTTTTGAAAGGAAGACAATGTCTGAAAAATAAAGATGGTGAGTGGTCCTGTATTCTTATGGAAAGTCAAAGACTGGGGATGAGGACCCAACCGGAGAGAGAGATGGAGAAAGGTACAGAGTAAGTAAGAAGTACCAAACACATTTCTTTTTGGAAGGGAAAAGTGGAGTAAGCACCTGCTGGGCCACATGAAAGGGAAATGGAAATAAATAACAAAAATATAAAGACTAATCTTTACAAAATTTTGTAAAGCAAAGAAATGAATGAAATGACTTTTTTGAAGGGAAAAGACAGAGAGACAGATAAGAAAAAAAAAACTTCAGAAAGAGACAAAACAGTTTGATGTTCTATCAGTTTTAAAGACATTTATTGGCTGAAGATTTTTTGCTATTATAATTAGTGAAAGACCTCGAATAAATGATCAGCAAGAAAACATGTGTAAACAACAAGGTGTCATAATACACTGTTGACTTTAATTTCTGTCAGTGTAAGTTGTCTACACTGTGAGTGTAAAATTCATGTTCCATGTCATGTGCTTGTCCTTTTTAGACACAGATATCCATTTGGAAGGGGTTTTGGGGGGAGGGGGAAAGTGAGGAGGGCAAAAGTGAGCAAAAGAGCTAAAGAAAAACAAGTTCTGGCTACTGTAGTCACAGGTTTCTTTACAAATTATACGTCTGACGTCAGTCATGCAAATTCGTTTTTAATAGAAAGCTTCCGTGAAGTGCAGTGAAGTGCACAATGGATCTATGCATTGTAAACCTCATGCTTAGAACTCCATGAAATGCAACAGAAAAGAAAGTGAATGAGTTTAGGATTTCACAAATTCTCTCAATAAGCTATTGGCATTGAATGGTAATGTCCAAATATCATTGCAAAGACTGACTTTACATACTGACATGAAATTGAAGTAAATAATATGAAACTCTCTCTCTCTCTCTCTCTCTCTCTCTCTCTCTCTCTCTCTCTCTCTCTCTCTCTCTCTCAAGTACAAGCAGGTTCCTCCTGTGCTCAAAAAACCAAGTGACTTATCTGTGTGACTTGTTTTTAGTTTACTCTGTAAATTCAAGAAAAAAAATGTTAAAAGGAGGGTCGTTTCAATTTTCATGCTGAAACACAAAATGATTTAAAGCGAGACATAGACGGAAGGAACGAAGGGCAGGGGGGTGAAAGAAGAGAGAGTTAGAAATATTTTTCAATGCAGCAATATAGTTAATGAAATCGTACCAGTTTATGCATCAATAATATTCACCAATTTATTTTGCATAGTTTGCCAGGGAGTGATCTTCAATGTTGTGCCAATTCTTTGAGTATTGTTCAGAATCAGCTAAAGTGGACATGTAATGCAGTGGTGATGAATACTGATACACGTCAGCTTTACCTAAGTTACTTTACTTTCTCTTTCCTCCTGAACTGTGCCATTTGTGGGTGGTCTTGCTCTCAAACTGCCCATTTCAGCTCTTGCACACAGGGTTGGTCTGTGGCAGTCTGTACACAAGCAGATCACATGGAAATATCGAAACATCATATCAGCAGGAGACTCACCCTCAAGAAATTCTGCAGTCGTTTTAGTGATGATCAGTAAAACCTTTGTGATTAAATTATTATAAGTAATATAAGATAAACAATTAAGTAAATAGATATGTTTTTTTTTAAATGCAGCACTTTGACTTTGGCGTTCCATGGCGAATCTTTGGAACCCCTTGTAGACAGCAGTAAATGCTTGGACTGCAGAGCAGGTTGAATAACTGTACTTTCAACCATGTTCATCCACATGGCACCTCACAGGAATCTTCCAGCATTGAAACCAGTTCAAATGTACTGGAACTGCCACAGGTTTGGAGCTGAAGATGAAATACAAACTTAGGCCACAATGCAATCAGGTCATGAAAAATCAAGCAGTTGATAAAAAATTTAAGAAGGCAGTCCTCTCCCCTCCCCTCCCCTCCCCAAGTTTAATTGACAGATGAAAATGAGAATGTGAACAATGATGATAAGGAAATCAATTTTCATATTTTGATAGTTGCTCTCAATGCTTCCTTACATAAATGCCTTTATAGCTGGTCAGGAAATTTAAAGCAACACTGTCAAAGATACTTGCATTCAATCAGTGCAGTGGAAGACATTCAAATGTGTGGTGACAATATGTCGTCAGTCCCATTTGAGACCAGCGTTGTAGTCGCATAATGAGTCATGCTAAACATTGGTTGATTGTTGTCATTTCCCCCCTCATCATTTTTGTTTGCTTTTTCCAGCCAAAGAAGAAAAACATGGTGTGGCATGGAAGAGAGAGAGAGAGAGAGCATATGCACGATGTATGCATGTGTGTAGATGTGTGTGTGTGTGTGTGTGTGTGAAGGGAGGGGGGGGAGAGAAAAACATATTCTCTTGGAATGAACCAACAGCTGTTACCACCCCAGCAGTAAGGAAACGTGCAGTGTGCGACCAGAGCTGCAGCCCAAGTGTGTTTTTCATCAGGCTACTACCACCCCCCTGAACAAAGCTGTGGCCATTCCAGTCCCCTCATGACTTGTGCAAACAAGGCTCTAGCCATAGGCAGTACCAGAGAGACCGTGCAGCCCCAGGGAGCGCATAATCTCTGTTCTCTCTTATCATGGCTGGCACGGCCACCACCGCTGGGCACCGCTCCAGCCCGAAGGAAATTGAAAACAGTTTGAATGCCCTGCAGACGGGGCATATCTGTGAAGGTTTATTTTGCCCCACCGCCCCCCTTCAATATTGCATGTGCGTCATCGGCGGCCATGCTGCCAGAGTAGCCATTGTGGGGCTAGGCCACAGAGGTAGATTGGGTGGCGCTTGGAAGAGGGGGGTGCCTGCCGCTGTGGGGGTCGGCGTAGGCTTCTGATCTGTGACGTGGGGTGGGGGCTGTCTAGCTCTGTGGCTTTTCTTTTCTTGGGGCTTTGAGGTGGGTGGAGTGAGTGCGGTAATCTTATCAAAGCTTTGCCGGGAAGATGAATGGCTGTTCGATAGCCGTTATCTGGGAATGCCTTTCGCACCGGACAGCTTGATAGGATAACTCTTTTCAGTTTCGGCCCCCAGAAGCTAGGCTAACTGGAAAAGCCTTCGGCCTACTCGCAGTTGCCTCTCTTGCCGTGTTTGACTTTTCGCCAATGAGTTTTTCTTTCTTACTTTTTATTCTTTCTTTCTTCCTTTTTTTTCAGTCACAGTCCATACCCTGTATAACCCATTAATCCGTTGTTACCTCTCATACCTCTTGCCAGTAAATTTTCAATGATTATGACTGTGCATGACCATTCAGACGTCACACATTTGACCGTTTCAAAGCGTTGTTTTGGAAGGTAAGAAGGAATAGGGCCTAGCAGATCAAATACGGTTGGTGGTGGAAGATGGAAGATCATGACCAGAAAAGATTGTGTCAAAACCTGGCCAGTTCATGTGAAAGGAACGATGTGACATTGTCCATTGAAACAAGCTTTACATTCAGCCGCCAAATTATTCTTTGATCATTCTTCAAGGGCTGCGAGGACAAAGTTCACATGTAGGCCTATACGTGCACGAAAAGCCCAGGACGCATTGCATGTGCCATCATTTGTTCCCCGTCACTGGGCATCATACTCAGTAGTGAGAGCAGATGCATGCGGTGGGGGGGGGGGGGGGTGTTCAACAGTGACAAAACGTATAGAAGAATGTCATCAGTTCCACATGAAATTAATGAGAAGCGGCATGCAAGTAACTACTCAATGACAATGACTATTATTACATTTTTCATTTTGATGTTTGATCTTCAGCATTTGTGCAGCTTTTCTTTTCTTTTTTTTTTCTTTTTTTTTTATCTTTCTTTTAAACAGTTGACATGGATGATTACAGCCTGACTTGGTTTGACTTTGATAGTGGGGATCTCGGTTTTGACATTACTTGGCTTGGTTTCTTTTGATTTTGTTTCACTTAGACTTGCCATGCATGGCTTAACTGGCCTTGGTTTAACTTTCAAACTTGGCTCTTTTGGATTTTTCTTCTTTTTTTTTTTCTTTTTTTTTTTGTATTGCAGATCACGGATCTAGGATTGTAGGAAGAGGGAACCAATAACCTGCACCCCTCTACCCACACCATCCACCTTTAATGCGCCCCTGGATCAATATGATTTATGCATAAAGTCTGCACCATGTACTAGATGCATTGACAGATATAACAATGCAAACCCAATCTGAATGAATGACGCCATTGACGGAATGTGCGCTGCTTCCAGCAACAGGCATGGCTTGCTCTCACACACACACAGAGGTGCACTCAGCTGTGGGTCTGTCACATTGCTTGCTAATTCTGCATTGTTTTATTATTTAGAATGGAAATTATTATGAAGACAATGGTGTTTATCTTTATGGAAATGGGAAAGTAAAATTACGTGTGGCTGCATTGGGTGC
>CM065715.1:50455653-50458153 GCA_033310375.1 Conus canariensis | reverse complement strand
TTACCATACCATACCATACCATACCATACCGTACCGTACCGTACCGTACCGTACCGTACCGTACCATACCATACCATACCATACCAAACTCTACTCACTACTACTCTATTACACTACACTACACTACACTATACTATCCTATACTGTACTATACTATACTATATTACACTGTACTATACTACACAGTATACTGTGTTCTGTTACACTACACAACTCTACACTACACTACACTACACTGCACTACACTACACTACACGACACTATACTCTACTCTACTCTACTGAACTGTGCTGTGCTGTGCTGTACTGTACAATATTATCTTTACAAGTGTAGCCAAACATCCTAAAAGCCTTCCTTGGACCCTCTGTTTATTCACACCGTCTATCTAACTATTGTCTCTGTTGCAGAAATCTGTCTGACAACCCCTGGGTGTGTGACTGCAGTCTGAAATGGCTCAGTGTGTGGATGCTGACCACAGCGGCCAACAGTAACGTCCAGTTGGTCAATGTGTCCTCCACCAACTGTGTGGACTGGCCCACAGTCCCCATCATCAGTTTGCTGCCTGCCAATTTCTGTGAGTGCTCTTCCCTCTGTGCTCACTGATCTGGAGTTAGGTTGTAGACTGTGTAGGTCCTGGTCTGTGGTGATGTGTGACATGTGTGTGTAGAGTAGAGTGATAGAGTAGAAGTTCTTTTGTGGTGTGTTTGATGATCTAAAACTTAGAATGTCCCTTGTGTGCTGAACAAGCGTCTTAAATCTCAAAGCAGGTCTGTGTGTACTGTTGTCAGCGGGATTAAGTAATGTTTAACACATGTGCGTGTATCTGCGTGCTAGGAAGAAAAGTTTGAAAATCTAAACAAATGTGTCTGCTACTCTTCCAAACCGAACTTAACATCAAAAGAGTTTGTGGAGTATTGGTATGTTGTATGAAAGTGTGTTTGATATCTAAACACTGTAGAGTAGTTTCTGTGTGATTTAAACAAGCTTGAAGTGAATAATCAATGTGTGCATTGAAACACATCCAAACAGTTTATTCTGTTCATGACATCCATCAGTTTTGCCTCATTTACAGAAGGCCCTGCTGTGACACTGAGATCATTTTTTTTCTTTTTTGCTTACTCTTTCAGTGCACCCTTACATATACTGATGTAAGCTCATAGTGTACTTAAGAACTGGATTATTTGCATGCATGGCTTGATAAACCCAAACCTGAGCTGACTTAGTCAGCTGGGCAGTAATTAGCATTAGCAATAATTAGCCTGAGATTAAATCAGTGAGTGAGTCTGCCTGCCAGTTTTCTTGTCCCAGATGTGTCCGTCAGATTTTTTTTCCCCCAAACCATTTGAGATTGAAACTTTTTTTTTTTTTTTTATCACAATCAAAATTTTGTTGTTTGTCATTGTGACTTGAATAAGCCGTCTTAGAGTTAGTCTTGTGTCAAATTTTCCATGAATTACTCCTGGCCCTGCCTTTCACCCTATCAGCATCAGTTGTACTTAAAGGAGATGGTGGGATGGGGGAGGGTAGAGGGTAAATGAGTGGTGAGGGACGAGGAAAAAATAGGTCGTGGAATCAAAAGCAAAATGAAACAAAGTGGAAACATTCCTGGTGCTTGTTGTCTCTAGAGACACACACGTAAAGCAGTTGGAAACGAGGGGGGGGGGGGGGGGGGGGGGGGGGGGGGGGGGGGGGGGGGGGGGGGGGGGGGGGGGAGGAGAAGCAAATGAAGGAGATTACAAGAAATATAGTCTCTCACTGCCACTCCCCATCCCACCCCCCCACCTACATAGTTTCTCCCCCTCCCCAGCTCCCCAGTTCCCCACCCCACACCCACCCCCACTTCACACACTCACATCCCTCCCTCCCTGTCACTCACCTTGCCATGTACAATGCACTTTCTGCCTCGGCCACCCAATCCGAGCTTATCGCCCTGGATCCTTACAGTTTTCCTCTCTTCTCTATGCAGCCTTACAACCCCCCCCCCCCCCCTCCACTCCTTGCCTCCCTGCAAATGCAATTTCTCACTAAGTATCATCAGTGCTGTTTGTAGTTTTTGCAGTTTTTCACTTTCCCCATCGAGTTTCCTACTATTCCTCTGTGCAGTTTGTCACTTCCCCCATACAATTTCTTACTGTTATTGTGCAGTTTTTCATTTTCCACATATAGTTTCTTACTTCCCACTGCGCAGTTTGTCCTTTCCCCATACAGTTTCTTACTTTCCACTGCGCAGTTTGTCCCTTTCCCCATACAATTTCCTACTTTCCACTGTGCAGTTTGTCACTTTCCCCATACAGTTTCCTACTTTTCCTCTGTGCAGTTTGTCACTTCCCCATACAATTTCCTACTTTCCACTGTGCAGTTTTTTACTTTCCCCATACAGTTTCTTACTTCCCACTGTGCAGTTTTTTACTTTCCCCATACAGTTTCTTAATTTCCACCGTGCAGTTTGTCACTTCCCCATACAGCTTCTTACTTCCCACTGTGCAGTTTTTTACTTTCC
>CM065715.1:50445653-50450653 GCA_033310375.1 Conus canariensis | reverse complement strand
TTTGATGAACTTTTTGAAGGGGAAAAAAAGGGTGGGTGAGGGATGCGGTGTGCAGGAAAGGGTGCGAACCCAGACCACCATCATTTATGACAAGCAGAAAGTCTGTGCACTTGCAAGGAAATGGTTCCCCCTTCATTGTGTCGACATGTAGGATACTGGGTTGTATCGACTGTGGAAAGAATCAAATTTGCAGCCAAAGCATGTTTAAGGATGCCATTTTCTCACTATATTACCGAAGGGTTTGTTTGTTTTTTGTTTCTATTTTGTCAGGAACCAACTTTATTGAAGGTTGCCACAATCAAACATAGACTGTTACAGTTTTATCTGTACGCTCACACATGTACACACATATGGACAAGCCACCATGGTGGCTGTTAAGTCCTTGAACTTTGAGGGCCCCCTTTTCAAGGACTGAAAAAGGTCCTTGAAATTTGGACTTTGGTGCTTATGAATACCTCAGTGCACTTGAAAGTGCCTGAATGTGAAGATTTTGATGGAGAAATTTAAATTTTGGTGAGAAAATACCAAAATCATGTAGAGAATTAGTCATAATTTGAGTTCTGTCTGTATCTGCTGAAAGATACACCACATAGCAGGGCAGGCACTGATATGGCATAATATCCAGACAGATGGACAGGTACTAATGCCTCACACATGCCACACAGGGGGACTTGTAGAGACTTCACATGACATGCCACGCAAAGGGAGAGCCTGGCATGGCATGATGTGCAACTACAACACAAAGGACACAACATGACACACAGCACAGAGGGATGGGCATAGACATAGCATTCCATGCCACAACACAAAGGAACAGGTATGGACATGACATGACACACAGCACAGAGGGAGGGGCATAGACATAGCATTCCATGCCACAACACAAAGGAACAGGTATGGACACAACATGACACACAGCACAGAGGGATGGGCATAGACATAGCATTCCATGCCACAACACAAAGGAACAGGTATGGACACAACATGACACACAGCACAGAGGGATGGGCATAGACATAGCATTCCATGCCACAACACAAAGGAACAGGTATGGACATGACATGACACACAGCACAGAGGGAGGGGCATAGACATAGCATTCCATGCCACAACACAAAGGAACAGGTATGGACATGTCATGACACACAGCACAGAGGGAGGGGCATAGACATAGCATTCCATGCCACAACACAAAGGAACAGGTATGGACACAACATGACACACAGCACAGAGGGATGGGCATAGACATAGCATTCCATGCCACAACACAAAGGAACAGGTATGGACATGACATGACACACAGCACAGAGGGATGGGCATAGACATAGCATTCCATGCCACAACACAAAGGAACAGGTATGGACATGTCATGACACACAGCACAGAGGGATGGGCATAGACATAGCATTCCATGCCACAACACAAAGGAACAGGTATGGACACAACATGACACACAGCACAGAGGGATGGGCATAGACATAGCATTCCATGCCACAACACAAAGGAACAGGTATGGACACAACATGACACACAGCACAGAGGGATGGGCATAGACATAGCATTCCATGCCACAACACAAAGGAACAGGTATGGACACAACATGACACACAGCACAGAGGGAGGGGCATAGACATAGCATTCCATGCCACAACACAAAGGAACAGGTATGGACACAACATGACACACAGCACAGAGGGATGGGCATAGACATAGCATTCCATGCCACAACACAAAGGAACAGGTATGGACACGACATGACACACAGCACAGAGGGAGGGGCATAGACATAGCATTCCATGCCACAACACAAAGGAACAGGTATGGACACAACATGACACACAGCACAGAGGGATGGGCATAGACATAGCATTCCATGCCACAACACAAAGGAACAGGTATGGACACAACATGACACACAGCACAGAGGGATGGGCATAGACATAGCATTCCATGCCACAACACAAAGGAACAGGTATGGACACAACATGACACACAGCACAGAGGGAGGGGCATAGACATAGCATTCCATGCCACAACACAAAGGAACAGGTATGGACATGACATGACACACAGCACAGAGGGATGGGCATAGACATAGCATTCCATGCCACAACACAAAGGAACAGGTATGGACACAACATGACACACAGCACAGAGGGAGGGGCATAGACATAGCATTCCATGCCACTCTAAAGGGGCACAGGCAAGAAAGCATGTAGCTGCCATGTCGGATTTGAAGCTGACCGTTTGTCATGTCTTTCTGACTTCATTTGTCCATGCTGTTTTTTGTTCTAGCCAATTCTTCAGATTTGGTTCCTTTTGTCTTGGTGTGTAACTCTGTGTATGTGGTTTGTGTGTGTGTGTGTGTGTGTGTGGTGTGTGTGTGTGTGTGTGCGTGCGTGTGTAGTCGTAGAACAATCTTTCTTCTTGTAGCAGTCAGCTGTCTGTCAGAGTAACAGCTAACACCATTTCAGCATTCTGACGTCCATCGCAGTGGGAGGAGCAGAGAAACCTCTGTCAGAGCGCTGCGTGGTAGCGTCTCTTGGGCTGCTGTCCCTGTCTAACTTGTCAAGACACTAATGTGTGTGCCTCTTTTCCTCTGTTGCTTTCGTCTTTGCCTCCCATCCTCTGCCGGCTCCTCTGCCGGCTCCTCTGCCGGCTCCTTGTAGTGCCGTGTGCCCCTGCTCCTGTGCGTGCCCTTCGCTCGGCCATCCCAGCGCCCACCAGACCTACTCTAACTGGAGCAGCGTCTGTGAGTTTTGGTTCTCGCAAACCGACTGTGCCCAGGGTGAGTGCCTTCCCTTTTTTCTGTCCTGTAACATCTAACCTTGATAGAGAAGTCCCAGTCTCTGTAGCATGGTGTCGAATCTGTCACACTGAAAAACCTCTTTGATATTTGCAGGGAATGTAGTTTTTGTTGTTGGTTGTTTTTATTTGGTGTCAGGTAATTTGATCAGTGGGTGGTGGGACACTGTGATAACGTGTGTACTTATTTCATAGAGAGGCTCAGAAATTGTTTTGTTGTGATGAAAACACTCCTTTCACATGATTATTGTGTGTAAGTTGATTGTTAAACAAAAATATGTATTTGTTATATTTTAATTTTCTTTCATAATCAAAAGTAGACTAACTGCATTGTTCTTTTGATGGTTAAAAAATTATATTTATAACTTGTTGTTTTGATGGTTAAAAAAAATTATGTTTATAACTGTTGACATGCTACTTATTAAACTTGAAATTTTTATCTGTTTATTTAATTGCTTAATGGAATAGCAACAAGAAAGTGGAAGCATTGTAGTTTTTTCTTGACTCTAGCAGACTAACAAGCAAGCAAATAAATTGATTTATTGATTAAGGGAGAGAATTTGTATACTACACATGACTTCCCATAACAGCTTGAGCAATAGATATTGGACCAGAAACAAAAAAAAATCAGAAAACCGTTTCATTCCATTTTAACTGTCTGTAATGTGTTTATGACCTGTTGCAAATAATGTGCGCCTTTAAAAAAAAAATTTTTTTTTCTGAGGTATTGTAAAGAAGGGAAGGTGTTTGTGTTTTTTGTTTTTTTTTGTTTTGTATCATATCTTAGCTGCAGTTTTCATCACATTAAAGGGTTTCGCACCACACATGTTTTCTTTTCTGTGTATTAGACCTTGATTTAACAGATTCATTGAAGATTGACAAATGAGGTCATTCTACTGCATGGTCATGCCATAGAAAATAATCCCACTGCATGAACATCATCATGTATTTTTATGCATTTTATTAGCACTGATTGTGTGGTAGTTTTTGTGAAACATGTGACTAAAGCACTTTCACAAACAGCACAGTGAAGATGTTTATTGTCAAAATTGTACCCATAGTCTTCAGAGTATCCAATTCTTTTATTTCTTATGTGATTGCTTTTGCGTCATGTGATTGCTATGCAATCATCAGTGTTTGTTTTCAAATCCTATGTTTTGAATCTCAGGTCATAAGTTGGGCAGGGTAGAATACACATTATTGCACGTAAAAGTTTAGAATTACTCAGCAAATGAGTTGTCTATACATGTGTTTTATGTTATATTTTTAAATTCAGGGTCTCTGAAACAGATGAAATGTTTATACATTTGATCTGCTGATTAAATTTTTTTTGCTTCAACATATGAGATTGTATATTAAATTTGACGTTAGCATTTTAAGTTATGTTATTGATTATTTATTTATTTATGTGCGCATGCGCACACGCGTTTGTGTGTGTGTGTGTGTGTGTGTGTGCGTGTGTGTGTGTGTGTGTGTGTGTGTGTGTGTGTGTGTGTGGCGTATTTTACTTTTGGTCAGATAGTATGATGAATACAGCGGTGGTACTGTAGTACACTCATGTGTCTGTTGCAATTGTTTTTGTGTTTTTTTGTCATAATCATCATCTCATCATCATCATCATCATCAATGATCATCATCATCATCATCATCATCATCATTATTGTTATTATTATTATCATTATTATTATTATCGTTGTTCTTGTTGTTGCAATTTTTTGCAGGTAAGTATTGTTGACCTTGAACAGTCCACCGCTGAAATATGCAGTCGGTTCAGTTGCAATGATTATAAAGAAATTCAAAAACTTCTGTTGAAACGTTTTGCATCCCACACTTTCTGAACACTTCCAGCTGTCAGGCTGTCTCAAGAGTCTCTTTCTACAGACAGTTATGTCACAGTAACAACAGAAGTCTTCATTCTCCTGAGTGCCCACCCATGCTGGGTCAGAAGCTTTTTGTGGAAGGTAAATCTGGTATAAATGGCAACCAGAAATTGAAAAAAAAAAGTCTTTATTGGGAGGAAATCTGTTGTTGAGAGTTAGATCTTGTGCAGAGGCCAAACTGTGCAAGAAAGAGTCTTTAAAGAGATAACAACTTTATTTGGTGTTGAGTGTAGTACAAACTAAACTGTGCCGGAAAAGTAAGAGTAGGAATGTTTATTGGGAGGTGAACCTAGTGCAAAGACTAAACTGTGCCGG
>CM065715.1:50433153-50440653 GCA_033310375.1 Conus canariensis | reverse complement strand
GGTCACTGTGAAGATTGTCAGGTTACTGTGAAGAATGTCAGGTCATTGTAAAGAATGTCAGGTCACTGTGAGAATGTCAGGTCACTGTGAAGATTGTCAGGTCGCAGTGAAGAATGTCAAGTCACTGTGAAGAATGTCAAGTCACTGTGAAGAATGTCAGATCACTGTGAAGAATGTCAGGTCTCTATGAAGAATGTCAGGTCACTGTGAAGAATGTCAGGTCGCTGTGAAGAATGTCAGATCGCTGTGAAGAATGTCAGGTCACTGTGAAGAATGTCAGGTCACTGTGAAGAATGTCGCTGTGAAGAATGTCAGGTCACTGTGAAGAATGTCAGGTCGCTGTGAAGAATGTCAGGTCACTGTGAAGAATGTCAGGTCACTGTGAAGAATGTCAGGTCATTGTAAAGAATGTCAGGTCGCTGTGAAGAATGTCAGGTCGCTGTGAAGATTGTCAGGTCACTGTGAAGAATGTCAAGTCACTGTGAAGAATGTCAAGTCACTGTGAAGAATGTCAGATCACTGTGAAGAATGTCAGGTCACTGTGAAGAGTGTCAGGTCACTGTGAAGAATGTCAGGTCACTGTGAAGTATGTCAGGTCACTGTGAAGAATGTCAGGTCACTGTGAAGATTGTCAGGTCGCTGTGAAGAATGTCAAGTCACTGTGAAGAATGTCAAGTCAAGAATGTCAGATCACTGTGAAGAATGTCAGGTCGCTGTGAAGAATGTCAGGTTGCTGTGAAGAATGTCAGGTCGCCATCAGGCTTCCCACTAGAGGAGACCCTGTCCTGTGGCTGAGTCATAGTGGTGACGTTCAGTGGTGCTGTTTCTCATATTTCAGCTGGATATGGCCCAATGTAATCTGCATAACCACAGTTGTGTTTTAAAATTGGAGCCCATACTGGGACCTAGACTGGTTCCCATTTTGACTTGACATTTACTTTTTTTTTTTCTTTTTTTTTTTTGGTGGCGGACATAAGATCCAGTTTGAAGACATGTTATAGACAGACAGATAGATAGGTACGTGGATAGGTACATAGATACATACATACATACATATATACATAAAAAGATAGATAGCTGGTTTGAACAAATAAGTAGTGGGTGGAAAGCAAGTGCAGGCTAACAATTTATCTGTCATTACACAGATGAGTGGGCAAAGATTGAAAAAAAAGGAAATAAGGGGGGGGGGGGGGGGGGGGGGGGGGTATGGGAAAGAGAGAAAGAAAACAGAAATGTTAAAGAGGGTGTCGGATCATAATATTGAAATCCTTCACTACCAGCATGTTATGGGGACAATCGTAGTTCATCTTGAAAACAGAACCTTTTATATCACCTGCTGATTTGGACTCTTCAGGGACTCATATATTTATATATATATATATACATACATAATGTGTATGTATGTATGTATATATTATATATATATATAAGTATGTGTGTGTGCATGTGTGCGCTCAAGCATGTGTGCTGAGGTGGGTTTAAAAAAACAAAAAACTTTTAGTATTGTACAGCACACATTTTATACTGTCTTTAATAGTCACTGCTGTGCTTTTAGCCATACAAATACTGCTTTTTTTTTTTCTCTCCACTATCAAGTCTTTCGTATTTCTCCATAAGATTTGTAGAGGAATATTCTGAATGTTTCTTTCAAACATATCTTTATCATAGTTTTTTTTTTTTTAAGAGAAAGGAAAGAAATATTGCTGGACCTTATTCCTGTGTTTTGTCTTGTACACTGTGCTCTGGAAACTAGTTGTCCACATGTAACTGTCCTCTAAAGTAGTAGTTTTTTTTGTTTTTTTTTGTTCTGCTGCAGTGGGTCATTGAGCTAGATTGTAAGACAGGTGGTATATGTCCTACAGGTCCTCCTGATGCAGGCTCATGTGTGTTGAGCCCGGACAGCCTGGATGTAGCTCTTGTCCAGTACTCAGCCTTCACCTCGCAGAGTGACGCAGTGGCGTGTCGTGACTACTGCTTTTTGAAGGGCTACAGTTTCCATGCCTTCCAGAACTCCACTTTCCTGTGCCTGTGTGGGGAGGATACTGGGTCCAACACATGTTCAGAGTGCACCAGCGCCAATCTCACTTCAAGTGCTGTCACCTTATGCTGGTTGATGCGGGTGAGTGACATACATAATGCCTGTACCAGGTGTGACCGCCGGTCAAAGTCTGTTGCTCTTGACTAGAACTCTGTGTTGTAGTTGTTTTTAATTAGACAGCCCACACATGTAGCAACTTGAGAGGCTGGATGATACATTTCTGGTGGTTGAAGCCACCGAACATATATGTCTTGAGCCTGTCGGCAATATTCAGAGCAGAGGATTGAAAGATTGAAATCACAATCTGTTTGGGTCATTTTGAATATGATTTGTGTAGGTACTCCATCTCAATCCATTTACAAAACAGGTATGTTTTTGCCAATGTCAGTTCAGTTAATGAATTCAGTCATGTAGATTTTTTAATATTTCAAAATTCACAGGCAGGTGAACATAACGGAGAGCAGGTGTAGGAGATGAACTGAAACACATTCCACAGCTAAACATAAACTAAGTGAAGTGAAGGAATGTCAGAAGGTAGTTTTTGTTGTCTGTGTGTCGCCCAGAGTGACCCAGTTTGGCCAGGTGAAGGAGAGGTTACAAGACAAGCATGTCTGTGGGGTTGAGTGTGTGTATGTGTGGAACCAGGAATGTCTTTCTGCATCAAGCCTTCGTTGTTTGTGGCCATATCTGAGTTTCACTTTTGTGCACAGTTTTCTGGATATCCCCATAGGATCAAAGGGTTTGGTTTGGGTCTAAAAAAGAAAAATATCGACACTGTTTTCATTCTGATGGCAGCTGATAAAAGTAACTGCTGGTGGAATTTTTTTCTTTTTTTTTTTTATGATATTGTTTGACATTTTGTGTAATTAAGAAATATATTTTCAGCATAGCTACTTTCATTTCAGCTGCAGAGGATAATAATCTAGTATCAATGATGGTGGGAAAATTAGATGTGTGTGTGTGTGTTTACCTGTTTCTCTCCTCAGTAAAAACAGCCCAAAAAAAAAGTAAAGGTAATAGTCATGAATATTTTCTTGCATGCTCCATACATTTACCTTTTTTTTCCCCAGGTTCCTGTTGTTGATCACGTGCTGTCTGAAGTGGGTCTTACCTTCACCTCCCCTGTGTACACCCATTCACCAGTCACCTTCACTGTGACCAGCATCTCCAGTGTGGTCAGTTCTCTGTCCTGGTCATTTGGTGATGGTGCTAAGCGGGACAACACCACAGCCACCACTGTCAACCACACTTACACCTACACCGGATCCTTTCCTGCCCGCCTGGAACTGTGCGGCAGTGGGGTATGTCGAGCGGTGCAGGTTCATGTCAGGGTGGACACCAGTAACACTCTGGCCACCTTGACCTGTCCCTCGGTCAGCGAGGTCACTGAGAAAATCAACCTGAATGTCACACTGTCCAATGCTTACTCCTCCACAGTCGAGTGGATGAGGAGTTCCTCGGCTGACACGATTCCAGGTAAAGAACAACAGACTTTAGTTTCTGTGCTGCATCATTCTTTACATTGGGATCCGGCTTTTGGTGTGGAGATTTGTTGGTGCAGTGCATGTTATGGTTTGATCTTTCATGAACAGTTAGCCAAAGTAGAACTTAATTTCCGCTTCCCTTCACCCATTCTCCCCCTCCCCTTCTCTGCAGTATCATGTCAGGAAAAGCTGCATTTATGGCCTTCAGTATTGCTTGAATGAAAGAGAGAAAAAAAAAAAAAAATTCACATGATTGAGTGTTAGAGAGAAAGAGGGTGGGGTGATTGTGTGTGTGTGTGTGTGTGTGTGTGTGTGTGTGTGTGTGTGTGTGTGTTTCCTGTGTGTGCGCACACACATGAGCGTGTGTGTGTGTGTGTTTCCTGTGGTGCGCACACACATGAGCATGTGTGTGTGTGTGTGTGTGTGTGTGTGTGTGTGTGTGTGTGTGTGTGTGTGTGCGCACATGCGCGTGTGTATGGAAACGGTGATCACATCCTGATTGTTCATGAGTTGTAGCTGCAACAACTGAAGAACCCAGTCCATTGATGGCTGTGTCATTCCAGTTCATGAATGTCCTGCAACAGTGACTGTGAACTTCATTGTTCATGTGGTCCTGACAGTTTGCTTCATTAGCTTTCTCATTGTGATAGGCATGTACTTTGGCCAGTCTAAACATTGTCAACACTTTCCACACTTTGTTATTATTTATATGTTGCAGCCAGTTTAAGACAATGTCCACACTGATGACTGCACTGTCTGGTCTTTTTAAGATTTAACAAAGTGATATTTTTTATGGTGGCGGTGGTGGTGGTCATGAGGCAAATACTGCAAACATTTTAAGAATTTTTATATGATAATGTTTGTACCATATTTTCTTGTATTGTGGCCAGTTACATTTTCCAAATGATAACTGTTATCCATTACACATGAGCTGTAGCCAGTTTAAACATTTCCCAAAATGCTACCTGTGTTTTGTTATGCACTTGTTCTGGTCATGGAATAACAGTTTCCTACCATAAAAAGACTTTTGTTCAGCGAAGACTGTACTTTATATTGCATATGATCTGGCCATTCATTAATTCCATTCGTCAGTAACTTACATTATTGTATGCATGATTCATTCATTCCATTCAACAATGATTGTACATTACTACACATATGCTTTCCCTTTGGCTATATTGGAATTTCACTGAATGATTTCTGCGGCTTATCGTACATGTGCTCAGACCATTTAAGACTTGTTAACCCTTACGCTGGTTGTCACGACAAAAGTCGTGCTGTAGGGTGAGCCTTGCAAGCCTAGTTTCACAGACACACGCAGATACGAAACTATGGCTCAGTGACAAACTAATTTGCATGAGTGACTGAGCAAGCCCCGGAACATGGATTTTCAATGTTTTAACTTAGTTTATGGTTAGTAGCAGCTTGCAATGCATAGTGCGACTTGACTCGTCTAGCGAACAAAAATGGCGGCGCCCAAAGCAGAACATGATAGAATTAGGAACTTGTTTGAAGATGTTTTTGCTGAATTTCTTGTGGAAAAAGCAGGTGAAGAAGAAGTTATGGACATTTTGAATGAACTGGGTGTGATGGGTGGTAGTTTTGATTTAGATCAAGCACCATGCAATCGTGATTTTGAGATCGGCACGGACAGTGACTGGATGAGTGCCTAAGGGTGAGGGGAATCTCAAGATGCTATTCAGCGGGGAAGAAAAACTCAGTGTAGCGCTTACAGATGATCCTAAACCTTTCAAACATAAATGACGACAGTGTGGGCTGACTATTACATTTGTTGATAGTGACCATTTTGGGTTTTTTTTGTGTGTTAGCAGCACATGATTTCAATGTGAAAACTGAACTGTACCTTATTCATTCTTACCTGAATTACCTGCATGAAAGACGGGTATAATCCACACTGACTTTCCTTTGAAAAAGGCTATGACTTATTTCTGGATACTGTGGAACACCATAGACTGGATTATTTGTGAACAAGCTCGTGAGAATGACAAGCAGGATGTGCCACCTGTTTTCACCTGTTATTTTCACATTCTGGACAGGTCAGCACCTAATCAAACACTCACAAGCACCCCAGTTCTGTTTTATATTATTCTTTATTCAGTTACTAACAATTTTTATTCTGCATGTCATGTTCAAATACTAACCGTTGAAAAGTTATGCATATCATACAAACGTAACTATTCTTTTCAAACTTTCCTTCTGGAAATTCACCAGACAACATACTTAATAGTACGTTGTTACATAACCAGTGTAAGGGTTAATTGTGACATTATGCTTCATTAAGTTCTGGCCATTTGGGGATTGTCCACCACAGAAACTATTCATCATGATGCATTTTATGTGGTCAGTGGGTGGCTGCAGCAGCGGATGGACAGCCTTCAATGACCGGTGCGTGAAATACCTGACACGTAGCAAGACCTTCACTAAGTCAGAAAAAACGTGCACGCAGAATGGTGGCATTCCGCTGAAGCTTCATAATCTGAAGGAGGAGCAGCAACTGCCTTCTGTGTTTGGACTTTCTGCCTGTGAGTGTCTGTGTGTGTGTATGTGTGTGAAAGAAAGAATGTGTATGAGGGAGAGAGAAGGCTGCTCCACAGTCCTAGAGTGTCCACATTTGTCTCTATAATATACTTTTCTGTTTTATGTCCATGGGAAACAAAAATATGAAAGTCAGTGCACATGGACTGGTGATGATGCAAACATTGCAGAAACAACCAGTGATCACTGTGTGGGTGTGGGTGTGTGTGTGTGTGTGTGTGTGTGAGTGTGTGTGTGTGTGTGTTTTGAAGGCCCAGGGCCAGTGGAGAAGTTTATAGTGTGCTTTAGTGGAAACTGTTAGCCTCTTAAGTGACAGGGGACAGGAATCACTGAATTCTTTCTCATGAACTGTATCACTCCTGTCTGGGTTTCAGCAGTGACAGTGATGGTCTGTGGAACATAGTAGAGACTTAGCACTTATAGAGCCATCATCACCATCATGGTGTCAAGAGAATCACTGACCACACTGTTACTATTTTGCAAAAACGAATAAAACAGGGGCAGTACCTCTACCTCAGGTTTCTAATTTCAAGAGGTGAAGTTACCACATCCACTCCAAGGGCCAAGGTTTCTGAGAGTAGAGTTTGGCATACAGGAGATGACACTTTTTTTTCTTTTTTTCTTTTTTTTTTGTGACACCGTGTTTGTTTAAAGTCTCCGTCTGGCACATTCAGTCACTAGCAATAGCGCTGCTATAATAACATGCTCACAAATAGGATTTAGAGAGAGAGATTCTGTTTCGGGAGGTAAATCTAGTATAGATAAAGATGGAAATGTTTCCAGAGGTAAAAGAAAGTCTTTTATTGGAGGGAGTCCCTTTTGAGAGGTAGATCTACTATAGACTTTTCTTACTTGAAAAAATGCTTCAAATTCCTTTTAATTTCTTTAGGAATATAGGGCTGCAACAGCACTTCTCCAGTGGACTCAGCTATACGGGCTGACCTCTTCAGCTGGGCCCAGAACATTCTCGCTGCCATCACTTCGGAGTCTGTGGCCCTCTTTCATGGCTGTTTAGGTTGACCCACTTTCTTTTACCTCTGGGTTCCGGTCGAGCACCTGTCTTGTGATGTTGGTAGGAGGGTTTTGTGATCTGTGACCAACCCAGCGCCTCTTTTTCTTGTGTTTCTTGGGGGATTAATCTTGTGTAGACAAACACAGGAAAGTTCTAGGGAAAACGTGTTGAAAGAAAATGGGGGTTAAATGGGAGGCAGATATAGTATGGACATAGGCAAGAGTTTCAGCCCCCCCCCCCCCCCCACACACACACACCCCTCCCCCCCTCGAAAGTTTTTCAAGGGAGGGAGTCTTTCTGTGAAGAATCTGTATGGAGATGTTCTACAGTACAGATGAAAACAATCTCCAAAGAGTCACAAACCCTAAGCAGTGGGCGGTACGACACTCTTGCCCTTTTTTGCAGGGTTC
>CM065715.1:50318153-50425653 GCA_033310375.1 Conus canariensis | reverse complement strand
CTGTGTATTTCTGCCTTGCCCAAACAGTCTTTGGACGTCTTTTGGCAATTGATGACACTGATTTCTCTGTCTTTCATTGGTATGAGCAGCTACTAAAGGGAAACAACTATAACAGACTTCACTGTAGTGTTTCTGATGAACACTACATTCATGCTGTTTGTTCATTTTTGTTATTCAGTATCTTAACAAACTTTTTTTTTATTCGTTATGGCCAGCTTGTATCTTTTCAGCATTGAACTTTTTTTTCTTTTCTTTTCTTTTTTTCCCTTTTTTTTCATTTTCTGGGCTCTCTCAGTTCCATTATTCCACACTACTCATTCTGGTTCTGTCATATGCAGCCACTTCCAGGTTCGTCTTCTTGGAGCATTCGATGACAGTTCTCCATGAACCAGCCTGCCAGAGGAGACATTGGGATTGCATTTCCACCAAGCCACTTCAGTGGATTAACTGGGTGCCTGTTTTGATCCAACATACCCTGATACAGAATACATTCATTTCTAAACCCTGTGCTGATGACAACATCGCTTAGTCATGGCTTCATGAGCGAGGTCCTCTTTCAGGAGGCCGCCACCCGTTCTGTTCTAAAACATTCTCCTTGAATTTATGGGACATGGAGGCCTTCACCACAGACACAGCTAAAGACACAGACATGGAGAGGAGGCTGAAGCAGAAACCGATGTGAGAGCAGGGCCAGAACAGTCGTCAGGTTCAGACTTTTATTTCTGAATGGTGGACAGGGAAGATGAGGATGATGCAGATTATTCTGTGGAGTGTGAGATGGCTGGAAAGGACCATATTCTGTAGTGGTGCCCTCTTATGAAAAGTCCTGGTAACATGCACATATGTTTGTGTGCGTGTATGTGTGTGTGTGTTTTGATTGTGTATACATCTGTGTGATTGGGGTGCATGTGTATATGTTGATTTCATGTGTGTGTGTGTGTGTGTGTGTGTTTTGCATTTGTGTCTGTGTGTGTGTCTCATGGTATGAGTGTGTGTGTGTGCTTGTGTGTGTGTGCATGTGTGTGTTTGTGTGTGTGGGGGGTGGGTGGGTGGGTGCGTGCGTGCATGCGTGTGTGTGTGCCCATGCACGCGTTTTTATTTTATGTGTGTGTGTGTGTGTGTAAGTGTTTGTTTTTGTGTGTGTCCCATTGTGTGTGTGTGTGTGTGTGTGTGTGTGTGTGTGTGTGTGTGTGTGTGTGTGCATGTGCGTGTGCGTGTGCATGCATGTGTATGTTTGCATTCAGGCATTCTCCTGTTCTCCGGAAATATTTCCAGTTTCTGTTTGAAAACCTTTACATTTGATAAAGAATTCAGTCAGACAAGAACGTTTCTTGCTAGTGGTACTTTTGATTGATATTTCAGTCAGACAGCAAACTTTCTTGCTAGTTTTGCTTACCATAAATTGTCATAAAAGTGTTAAGCATGATAGTGAAAGAATAATCGTCACTGAGAAAAAAGAGCTTAAGTGTTTGCAAGACCTGCTCTCACACAGTTATCTGACCATTTTTGCATCTACAAATGTTTATCTGTAAATGTCCTTTTCCAGAACCACCTGGATGGGCTTATATGCCCCTGACCTCCTGGGTTACTACACGTGGGTGGATGGCCATTCCCTGAGCTGGCAGAACTGGGCCAGCAGCGTAGGGCTGTGGGGCACTCCATGGCCCTGCGTCAGCATGACGTCCCAGGGGGACTGGGAACCCACTGCCTGTGATCAGACCCTGCCCTTCGTCTGCCAGTATTCGCTGAAGGGTGAGATGTGACATGGCTCTAAGGGCTGTCTTGGATTATTTGTGTGCGTTTCTCTCTCTCACTTTGTCTCTGTCTGTCTGTCTGTCTCTCTCTTTCACACACTCTCTCTCTCTTCTTTTATTCTCTCTCTCTCTCTCTCTCTCCTTCTCTCTCATCTCTCTCTGTCTGTCAATGTCTCTGTTTCTCTCTCTCGTTCTCACTCTCTCTGAGTCTCTCTCTCTCGCTCTTTCTTTCTCTGTCTGTCTCTCTCTCTCTCTCTCTCTCTCTCTCTCTCTCTCTCTCTCTCTCTCTCTCTCTCTCTCTTTGTATCACTCCCACCCACCCCTTCCTCCCTTTCCTCCAGTCTCTCTCTTTCATTCTGCCTCTTACTACCTTTTAACTGAGGGATCACGATTTTCTTTTATCCCATTTAATTTTTTTTTTTTTCATTTATTTCCTTTTCTAACTTTATCTGTGCCTTTCTTTCTCTCTTCCATCTCTTCCTCATCTCATTTGCTCTGCCTGTCCTCTCTCTCACTCTCTCTCAATCTCTCTCTCTCTCTCTCTCTCCTCTCTCTCTCTCTCTCTCTCTCCACCCCTTATTTTTCTGTGTCTGTCACTCTGTCTCTCCCATCTTATTCTCAATCTCTCTGACACCCTCTTTTCTTCAGTTCCATCCTTTCCCCCATGTTCTGATTGATTAATTGTGGAATCCGAGTCCTACACAATGTTTCCTCATGTGCAGACTCAGCCACCAGAGAGATGAATCCGAGTCCTACACAATGTTTCCTCATGTGCAGACTCAGTCACCAGAGAGATGAATCCGTGTCCTACACAATGTTTCCTCATGTGCAGACTCAGTCACCTCAGAGATGAATCCGAGTCCTACACAATGTTTCCTCATGTGCAGACTCGGTCACCACAGAGATGAATCCGAGTCCTACACAATGTTTCCTCATGTGCAGACTCAGTCACCACACAGATGAATCCGAGTCCTACACAGTGTTTCCTCATGTGCAGACTCGGTCACCACAGAGATGAATCCGAGTCCTACACAATGTTTCCTCATGTGCAGACTCAGTCACCACAGAGATGAATCCGAGTCCTACACAATGTTTCCTCATGTGCAGACTCAGTCACCACAGAGATGAATCCGAGTCCTACACAATGTTTCCTCATGTGCAGACTCAGTCACCTCAGAGATGAATCCGAGTCCTACACAATGTTTCCTCATGTGCAGACTCGGTCACCGCAGAGATGAATCCGAGTCCTACACAATGTTTCCTCATGTGCAGACTCAGTCACCACAGAGATGAATCCGAGTCCTACACAATGTTTCCTCATGTGCAGACTCGGTCACCACAGAGATGAATCCGAGTCCTACACAATGTTTCCTCATGTGCAGACTCGGTCACCACAGAGATGCATGTTGCGGGAACAGTGGACCTAAAGAGCAATGCCACCTTTGCCTCCTTGAATCCCTACACCAACGCCTTGCCTCAAAACGCTGGTCAGACTATCGTCATGCCAGGTCAGTTCACCATGTTGCCTGTGGCAGTCTTTTAGCTTCACTCATTGTGCACTACTTTTAAGTTAAGTGTTATGTTCAGTCACACCCAACGGGATGTAATGCTACTACCTCACAGTGAGTATGTGATGTAATTGATTTCAGTAGTGGGATCTTGGTTCACGTAGAATTCGATCTGCTTAGAGCAAGAGAAGCTGACTTTTAATCAGTGTAGAAAGGTATTTGAAATATGTTTGGGCAAATCGGTTAAGTGGTATAGACCCATAGGCACTGCTATTGTTTAATTTCCCAATATAAAAAGATCTTTCCATGTTAAAAATTGAATGATGACAGCTTGTCCTGCTTCCTGGTAGTCCAACAGAGATAGCTGTGTACATATTTAGATGATGATTATATATTTTTGCTCATGCACTGTAAATGTCATTAATGTCAGTTTTTGTAGAGAAAAATGTTTTATATCAAACTCAACCTGTGAAAGTTTCCATGGCGAGCAAGGAGAAATTGAGCTTTTGACACTGCCGTTTTCTTCAGTTCATTTGCTTTCAAAGTGAGGTCACTGCAGGCGAAATTGAAATAAACTTAAAAGAAGATTTACTGTTCTGCCAAACAAAAGAGACAAACAAATTATAAGAAAAAAAACAACTCATGTTTTCAAACATGACACGTTTCCACATCCATTTTGCGCCCGATTTTAGGAGATAAGTGATTATTTGTCCTTTGTTTTCATTGTTTTGAATGTTGTTTGTCTTGCCAGAAGAAGACCAAAGAAGTTGAAACGCCTTGTGTTTTGTTTTGTCTTGTAATTTGTCTCTTTCGTTCAGCGGAACAGTAAATCTTCTTTTAAGTTTTCTTCAGTTCAGTCTCGGATTGTTGGAATAAACCAGAGGTGAGATTTCCGATTGTGGTAAGGGAAGTTAAGTTTTTCACCCATGTCAGGAAATCAGTATCAGATCTTTAAATAGCTTCGTTTCCAACGTGACTGTCATTAACTGAGCAACGTAGAACATACTTGCAAAGTGAGCAACTGCAGACAGAGATCTGAGCAAATCTTTGAAAAAAATTTTTAAGTTTTGTATCCGCCAAACATGAACAAACAAATCATAAGACGAAACATGACGTGTTTCAGCCTCTTAGGTCTTCTGCAGGCAAGATAAATAACACTCGGACAACGAAAATGAAGAACGAGCAATCACTTCTTCATTGAATTTGATGCAAAATGGGCGTTTAAAGAATGATCTGATCAACTGAGTGTCCATTAATTGTGAGTGAGTGAGAAAGACACAGACAGAGAGAGGGGGGAGAGGGTGGATGGAGGGACAGAGGGAAGGAGTTAGGATTGATCTTGGGAACTGTTTGTCACCATAAGCTTCTGTGTGTATATGAGTGTGTGTCAGTGAGTGAGTGAGAGAAAGGAGGTGGGGGGGAGGGCAGGAGAAAGAGAATGAGAAATTTATGGTTGATTTTTGGTAGGCACTGTGTGTCACCATAGGCTTCTGTATGTGTATGGGTGTGTGTCAGTGAGTGAGTGTTGGTGTGTATCAGTCTGTGTGTGTGTGTGTGTGTGGGGGGGGGGGGTGTGTGCATGCGTCCACATGTGTGTGTATGTGTGTGTGTTTGTTTTACACACAAATGTGTCTGTGTGCCTGCAGTGTACAAACATAGATGTATGTGCCAGTGTCTGTTTCTGTTTGTCTCCAGGGGTATGGTTTGCCAAGGATGGCCAGCTGCTGGAACTCAATTTGAAGGTGGAGCCCCAGTCTTCCAGTAACATAGTGGGAGTTCTGGTGCTGAGGCCGATATGTCCGTCAGGCAAAGTGGTCATTCGACCAGGTAAATATTCTCTCTGTCTCTCTAGCTCTCTTTCTCTCACTGTCTCCCTCCCTCTCTCTCTCTATATATATGTATTTCTATCTATCTTTTATCTATATACACACTCCATTCACAGTCCATTCACAAGAACATATATATATTGAATGGACTGTGTATATAGATAAATAGATAGATATATATATATACATACAGTCCATTCACAATAACCAAATTTCAGCGTATCCATTTATGTTACTATTTTTATTCAGTGTTTGTTCTGATTCAGTGTGCTTTATTTTGATTGGTCAAGAATGAATCAGTGGTTGGTCAAGAATGAATCAGTGGTGACTTATTATTGGCTAAACTCTACATTAAACAGCGTTAAACTGGTATTCTGCATGCAGATACATCAGCAGCTGTTCTTCTATCTGTCTGTTGCAGGTTGTAATCAGAATGTGTTTGCTGGATGTGGGAGTGCAGCGGCAGCCTCCAGCTGTCCAGCTCTACCTGCATGCCTTGCTGAAAATGAACATCCCTGCCCTCTGAGCAACGTCTGCATGGCCTCCTCCACTCCTTGCAGCTGTGCCTCCCCCTCCAGTTCTTCCCACGTGGACTGTTCCAACACGAACGTTGACCCTGACTTGGAGTACTCATTAATTGGGGAAGCTGTGTTTGAGATTCCTGCAGCCGGTGGCGCCTATAGAGCAGAGATCAGTGGTGGCATTGACGTACAAACCAATGATATTCTGGCTTTCCAAAGCAGAGGGTCTGATTTTGGCTTCTGCCAGGTGGACCCATCCTCACAGTGGAAGCAAGTGGTTTTCATCCGTGTGGGTAATAAGTGGGAGGATGCAAACAATGCTGCGTCGCTTATATCTCTGTCTTCCTACAACAAGCAGGAGAACTATGTGTGTCGAGTCAGTGCTGTGTATGGCAGCCCGAAGACTGTTGTGCTTCCAGATAGCCTGGCTTATGTTCCAGATTCCATGATCTATACTTTTGATATGGAAGTGCAGGGGGCTAAGACTATTTTAGATTCCTGCCATGTTGAAACAGTTCAGGAGATAGGTGACCTTGTCTGGCTGTACCCAGCCATCACCGCCACTACAACTGCTGGCAGCTCTGTGGTGTATGTGGAAGCTGGGGTACAGCAGAACCTGGTGGTCATGGTGCGTAAAGGCACCTTGGAAGATGTTCTTTGGCAGGTCAGCACGGGAGCATTGAGACATGGGGCTGGTGCAGCAGCTTGCCCCAGCAGTGTTGCCGCCAGTGTCACACAGTGCCAGAACTCTACCAGCGAACTTGCTCAGCCCTTTCTTGTGTATGACGACACCTTTCCCACATCCACCCCTGTGTCCTTAACCTTAAATGTGTCCAATGCACTGGGCTGGAAGAGTGTCAGTGTGGTGGTGAATGCAGTGGATCCCATCCAGAACTTAGTACTGTATCACTCCAACTGTTCTGCAGTCTCAGCCTGCGCTCCTGTAGTGGAGGTGGGTGTGGATCAGCGATTTCTGACCAGCAAGACCAGCGGCAGTGTGGATCTGTATGAGTTCCAGGAGGACGGGACAGTCATTCAGTCCAGCCAGTCTCCCAGCCTGACTCACAGGTTTGCCTCACCAGGGCTGTACGTGATCAGTGTGAATGCATCCAATGGCTTAAACTCCATGGCAGCATCACTGCAGGTGAGTGCCAAAGTGAGGGCACAGGTGACCAGCCTCACTCTGGAACCAGCCAGTCCGGTCTTTGTGGAAACTGGTTCCAATCTGACGGTCATTCTCAAGGCATCAGTGACACAGGGGGCAGAAGTGACAGTGACCTGGGACTTTGGAGACGGTGCGGTGGAGTCAAGCACACAGCAGACCAGCAGCTACAAACTGGAACTGGACAAAATCCGAGCTTACAATGCTCCTGGACAATATACTCTGCAGATCACTGTACAAGATGCATTTGGAGAGGCAGTGAACATCACCTCTGTGATTAATGTTCTGTCTGTCATTGATCAAGTGACAGCACAAGTTGCTTCCAACACTATTGCTGCTGGCAGCTCGTCGTCTATAACAGTGCAAGTCCAGTCTAAGAATTCTTCCAACCCCAACTTTGGTACCATTACCTACAATGTAGATTTCAAAGATGGCAGTGGGGGCAAGACGGTCCACATTACTCAGACCAGTAAAACATTTCATCATGTGTATCATGCCAATGGAACTTACAGAGTTGAAATCTTGGTCAGGAATAAGTTTAGTTCTCAGTCAACAACCACTGTTGTCATTGTGCAGGAATGTCCCACTGCAGTCACTCTATTGTATGATGGACCTAAAAATGTATCCGAGCAGCTGACGTTCACTGCTACGGTTGACAAAGGCTCCAATCTGAACTACACATTCAACTTTGGTGATGGCTCACCCATCGTTGATCAGTTGCCAAATGTCATTGTCCATACCTATAGCACTTCCAACAGCTACAATGCCTCAGTGATTGCCCGCAATGCTGTGTGCTCTGTGTCTGACCTAGAGACGGTGATTGTCATGAATGCCAGTACACTGAGGGTAGGTGGGATCATCCATAATCCTTACGCTGCTAACAATGAGGCAGTGGACTTCACTGTGGAGATCATCACTTTGGACATGCAGAAAGTGTCTCTGACTTGGGAGGTGCAGATGATAGGATCAACCGTAATCAATAAGCTAACAAAACGTGGATCCAGCACCTTCAGGTATCTTTTTCAGATGGTGGGGAATTACACAGTGTTGGTGGAAGTGACACTGGACAATGGACCATCCACTAATGCCTCCACCACCATCACTTCTCAAGAACCGGTGACCGGTGTCAGCCTGACTGCCCCCAGTCTTGTCAGCTTCACATACAGTAAGCCAGCCAGTGTGCTTTTCTCAGCTACCTCAACTAACGGCACCAATGTTGACTTCCAGTGGTATAACAACGGGGTTCTTTTATCTAATCAGGGACCCAGCATCACTCTGCTCATGTCCACAGCAGGACTCTCCAACATCTCGGTAGAAGCCTTCAATGAAGTGAGTCGTGTTGGGGACTGGTTTGTGGTAGATGTGCAGCACACCATAGAGAATGTTGCTTTGACTTGTCTGACCTGCATCAACAACAAGTTCATTGCCACACACACTGTATCTGAATTCAACTGCACGTACCTGGGCACATCAGCCTGGGTGGAATGGGCCATAGGAACAGTGACAGGTCAAGGAAACCCCTTTCAGCACACTTTCAGTGTTGCAGGAATACATTTAGTGAATGTGTCAGTGACCAACTTGGTGAGTTCACAGAATGCTTTACTGGAAGTGGTTGTGGAAGAGGCATTGAGTGCATTGACATTAGTGGCTGACCAGCCAGTGACCGGAGAGGGGACCTCTATCCTACTGACAGCTAACCACTCGCAGGGCACGGCTGTGGTCTACACGTGGCAGTGTGGCTCCCAGCCAGCCTACAACACCTCCAGTTCCTTCACACGTGTGGTGTTCAACATCTGGGGGCTGCATACCTGCAGCGTGATGGTGGCCAATAACGTGTCTTCACTCAAGTCCACTGTGGATATTGAGGTGCTGCAGAATATCACCTCACTGGGCATCAAAAACCTAACAGCAGGCAGTATGTTGTATGTCCCTGTCAACGCCCAGCCTGGGGTGGAGATAGACTGCAACACATACTTTGGTGTTAACTTTACCTGGATCATCATGAAATCTGGGGCAGTCATTTCTAGGGTGGATGGCCTTCAGTTGACGTATACCTTTCTTGCAGAGGGAAGGTATGAACTGAAGCTAGATGCAGTCAGTGCTATCAGTGTTCTTTCTGTGAATGTCTCGGTACAAGCTCAAGTAGAGATCAGCAATCTCACACTTACGGCTAATGATACAACTCTTCAAGTTGGAGATGGTGTAGAATTCTCAGCTTATGTGGTCTCAGGCACTAACCCCAGTTCAACTGGTCTGTTGATGGAATGCCTTTGTTGTCGGTCAGCGGTTTACAATCTTTTTCATACTCTTTCAACTCTGCTGGCAGTTATGTCATTGAGGTGAATGCAACCAACCAGCTCAGTTTTCAGAACACTACCATCACCATCTTGGTGCAGTTCCCGGTGCAGAACGTTTCTCTCGGTACCTCCCTGGACCTGGGGCACCCCTTTGTCAGCCTGCACAGCCAGCTCACCTTTCAGAGCCAGGTCCTCCAGGGGTCTGATCCTGTGTCTCACTGGACAGTCGATTCTCCTTCCTCCAGACAGACACATCTAGGCACCACTCTACAGCAAACTTTCAGCGAAACTGGAGACTACAACATTCTGCTGGTGGTGTCCAATAAAGTCAGTCAGGACAGTCTGACGTTCATTGTTTACGTTGAAAAGGCCATCAGTAGTCTTAATCTGACTGTCGTACCCAGCACCATTGTTGCTACCGGAACCATGCTGTCTTTCCTGGGAGCGTCCAATTCTGATGCCTACCCAGTCAATTATTCCTGGACAATTCATGGACAGACATTCACAGGTGCAAACCAGTCCCAGACCTTCAATGTTGCTGGTTTTTACTCCATCAGGCTGCAGGCAAAGAACAACATCAGCTCGCTGGAGGAGAAGGAAACCATAGAGGTTCAAGACCCAGTGACAGGATTACAGATGTCTGACTGCAATGTCACACGACAGTCCGGCATTGCCTCCAATCTGTCTGCAGCTGCCCAAGGCACCAACATCTCTTTCTCATGGATCGTACAGCTGCCCACACAGAATAAAACTTCACGGGGCCCCATACTGACTCTGGTATTTCCAACAGCAGGCAGTTATCCTGTGCACCTGATAGCAGGAAACAAAGTGAAACAAGAAACCCTGACTTGCACAGTGCTCGTTCAGGATGCCATTGCCAATGTGGCTGTCCATATTGACGACCCTCCCATCAACTACATCTTTACCAATCAGAACATCACCTTCAGCATCACAGGAGACCATTTAACAAGTGCTGTCTACACTTGGGACTTTGTTGGAGTGTTTCAGGTCCAAACAAACACTCCTGTCTACATCAGGTCCTTCTCAGCTGCACAGGTAGTGAGGCTGGAGGTAACGGTGGCCAATAATGTCAGTCAACAGCAGGTGTCTGTCAACTTCACCGTGCAGGACCTCCAGTGCAACCTGCCCACCGTCACTCCTGTTGGCCCTACCTCACGCTCTGTCCTGCGCTCCAAGACCACCCAGTTTGATGTCTACATTGACAATGCAGGCTGCAGCCAGTACGTGGTCATACACGCGTGGAACATCTATAATGCCTCAGACTGTACGCAGGTATCCTCTGCCAGTGCCCTGACCCTGCCGTCTGTGGACACAGGCAAGCCCACTCTGGTCTTACCAGCCTCTCTTCTGCCAGCCACCAAGCAGCAGTTTTGTGTGCACTACGTACTGGGCTACCAGAACACACCGGTGGCAGAGGAAATGTTCTACAACTTGACGGTCTTGTCCAGCCCCCTGGTGGCGGTCATCAGACACGGTGGGTGGCGACAGGTGGACGGATCAGGACCAGTGTGCCTGGATGGCAGTCTCTCCTACAATCCAGACCTGCCTACTGGAAGATCTTCTGGAATGACTTACGCCTGGACGTGCCAGCCAGTGGTAAGATTCTCAGTACATTCAGAAGGAACATCTTTGTCAGATATCAAATTACAGGTTTTGAAAAGAAACAAAATGAATCTAATGTACTTGTGCAAAGAGAACGTTTTTATTTTTGCTTGTTTTTTGTTTACAAGTATGTTTTTGTCTTTTATACTGTCTCATTTTCTGTGCCACCTCAATGGCATTACCCCCAGCCGCTCATTCCAGTCCATAGTCAAACCTGGGCTTGTCCCAGTGCAGCCACAGCACTGGCAATCCACAGACAGTGTCAAGTCATCATGAAGCAACCCATTACAGGAGACACTGCACAACTGCCGAGCCGCTTTGGTAGTGTTCAGTGGTGCCTGTTCTGATCCAGCATGTGCAGGACACCACCTGTTAATCCCCTGCTGATGATAATGATTGTTTAGAGCCAGGCCAGCACGAGTGGACATGCCCCTCAGGTGGGCGTCACCACATCCATCCACCGACAGTCCTCATGTACTTGCCGATATTGGTAACCTTTACGTGAATGCACCAAGGGCACAGATGCCAATTTCCAGACTAACACTGCAGGTGTCTCCATCTCTCTGGCCTCACTGATACCAGGACATGCCATGAAAGGAAGCATACCTGTCATGTAGTGAGAACTCAGAATGGAACTCTGTAGCACCCTTAGTTTTCATCATCCTTATCCTCATTGATGAAAATAAAACAGATCTCACATTCTGTGTGCTGTTGTGGTAACCTCAGCTTCAATTTCCATGCCCACAACCTTAGTGACTTGAAAAAAATGTGGATGTTGGCATGCCCATGGGGGCTTCCTCTAGATGATCATGGTGGGGTTTACCACAGTGGGGGTACTCACTCATGCTGGCTCTATGATGACCCAGTTATTGTGTTTAGGGAGTCTCAGTCATGGATGGCGTCCTGGGTTTATTTCATCAAAATGGGCATCACGGAGCTCAAGCTAAGTCACAGTATGGCAGTGGTGCAGTGTCTCCTGTGTTGGGTTGCCTCATGATGACATCCTGACTGCTTCCCAAGGACTGCTTATGTTGGGGCCGAGACAGCCAACCTTGCTATGGGTGTGCATGGCAAAGCTAGAATGAACTGCATAGGAATATGTCACAGGAAGGGCACAGATGAGGCAGCAAAAGAAAAAAAAAGATTTTGTTTATTTCATTTATTGCACTCACTTTGGGAACGAAAGTAGGAAAAAGACAATTTAAAGTCTAAAAGAATGTGTGTGTGTGTGTGTGTGTGTCTGTGTGTGTGTGTGTGTGTGTGTGTGTGTGTGTGTGTGTGTGTGTGTGTGTGTGTGTGTGTGTGCATGCGCGTGGGTATGCATGGGTTTATGCAGTATGTGTGTTTATGTGTGTGTATGTGTGCATGTATGCAACATTGTAAGTACCCTTCAGTGTACATATGATGTTAGCACACAGTCCCTGCTTTAAACAGATATCAGGGAGCAATAACTGCTTCAATGCTGCTGCAACCAGCACTAGCAGTGAGCTGTGCATGAGCAACCTGGCCGCTGGAACCTACAACATCACACTCACCATCACGCTCCCAGGCTCTTTCCAGGCTGCAGGCTCCGCTAGTCAGATTGTAAGATTGTGTGTGTGTGTGTGTGTGTGTGTGTGTGTGTGTGTGTGTGTGTGTGTGTGTGTGTTTCTCTGCAGTCATAAACTGCATCATTTTAAGTATCTGTGTATAGATATTGTCTTTGTTTTCTTTTACTTTAGATATGATTTTTTTTTTTGAAAATTGTGTAAAAACAGCTATTCAGCTAACTCATTTAACACTCAGTAAAACATTTGTATTCATCTTTGTAGGTTCATAATTATCAGTTGTTGTATTCACAACATTGTTGACATTATCACCATTGCCTGTTGTTATTATTCGTGACTAATTCAAATACAGTAACTATTTGATCAAGTTCCAGAACTATGAGGAAGCATACTGACCCTCTCAGGCTAAGCCCTAAACATGTAATATCTGCTTTCCTGTCATTCGTTCTGTTTGCCTGCTGGTACCCATACATGAAACTTTACCGTGTAGTAGACAAGCACAGCTACAGTACAGGGTTCAAACCCCACATTCCTTCCTTGATAGTCCAGTGTGAGTGAACAGTTATCTTCAATGATAACAACTGTGTGTTGTTCAGTCTGTACATGAGCTTTTGATTCAGCTCTAAGAACTCAAGAACATAATCCTGTGTCATTGTTTAATTTTTGTTTGTTTTTTTAGTCATGGCTGCTACGAAGTCGGCAGGCATTTAGTGATGTTGTATGACTTGACTGATCGCGACATTTAGAACCAGCTTTGTCAGCAGTCATCAGTTACAGTCTGAAAAAAATTCAGCGATAAAAAGTTTAAAAGAAGTCAACAGTTACAGGTCTCAAAGAAATCAATAATTACAGGTTTAAAAGAAGTATTAAAAAAATGTAGGTCTAAAAAGAGGTCAACAATTACAGGTCTGAAATAAGTCAAAAGTACAAGGGTAAAAGAAGTTTAAAATGCAGGTCTAAAAAGAGGTCAACAATTACAGGTCTGAAATAAGTCAAAAGTACAAGGGTAAAAGAAGTTTAAAATGCAGGTCTAAAAAGAGGTCAACAATTACAGGTCTGAAATAAGTCAAAAGTACAAGGGTAAAAGAAGTTTAAAATGCAGGTCTAAAAAGAGGTCAACAATTACAGGTCTGAAATAAGTCAAAAGTACAAGGGTAAAAGAAGTTTAAAATGTAGGTCTAAAAAGAGGTCAACAATTACAGGTCTGAAATAAGTCAAAAGTACAGGGGTAAAAGAAGTTTAAAATGCAGGTCTAAAAAGAGGTCAACAATTACAGGTCTGAAATAAGTCAAAAGTACAAGGGTAAAAGAAGTTTAAAATGCAGGTCTAAAAAGAGGTCAACAATTACAGGTCTTAAAAAAAAGTCAACAATGACAGGGGTAAAAGAAATTAAAAATGCAGGTCTAAAAGAAGTCAACAATTACAAGTCTAAAAGAAGTCAGCAATTACAGATCTTACTATTCATGCAGCATACTTCTTGTAACGGAAGCAGGAATGCTTACAGCTTTATTGGAGTCTAATACTGTATGATATTATTACTTTTGTCAACTGGTGCGTTTATCCTTGTAATCTTGTCACAGTGTTTATTTTTAGTTTCTCATAGAAGTGATTGTAACATCACAAAAATAGATGTCTTACTGGTATGCAAACATGAACGAGTGTCTTGTTAGCGTATGTAAGCAAAATCTAGGACTGACAGTGACTTTCTGTGTGTGTGTGTGTGTGTGCGTGTGCGTGTACATGTGTGTGTGTGTGCGTGTGCGTGTACATGTGTGTGTGTGTGTGTGTTTCTATTTTCACTTGATCACCCTGTTGGCTTTATGGATGCAGTGCACATGCTATGTGTGATCTGGCTCATGTACGATGACTAAAGCTGTACCCAACACTATGCTTTCAGGTGGAAGTACAGTTCACCACACCCCCCATATTGTCTGTGGGTGTGGAATGCGTGTCGTGCCAAGCCACAGGGGACTACCGCATCAGTGCCAATCACCACCTGGCGCTGGCAGCACAGTGTGAGGGCTGCGGGGCCAATGTGACCTACACCTGGACTGTCACGCAGAATGGAGGCACGCCAGTCTCCATAGGCAGTGGGGATACTTCCACAGGTAAGGCATATAGTCAGACCTGCCAGTGAAGGCCTGAAGAACAACACGGCTTGTTCAGTCATTAAAGGCTTTAGGGAGGGAGGGGGTGGGGGTGGGGAGGGGGGGGGGGGGGAATGGAGAAACTGTGACACCCTAGAAAGAAAAAACTTACTTTGGTGTATTAGAAATTGTAAGTTTGATGTTGTCTGTTCTGAACTCTTTCCTTTTTCGATGGTTGTTGCAAGTCAGTTATGTTTCCCATGTGAATTCAAGAACTGTTGGAATGTTGTAGTCATTTGGAGGTACTTCAGAAGATAGACCCTACCAACAACAGCATAATAATGAGTGAATGCTGCTTTTATTGATTGAAGTGAATAGCTCTGGCTCAGAAATAAATAGGTATTGTAATATTCAGGAGTGTGTTTGGTGTGTACTTATAAGCAGTCCTCCGTATGTGCTGAGTTTGGAAAATTAGACTGAATTTGAAAGCTTGTAAAATGTTTGTAAATGTATGCCTGTTTTGAGTTTGAATCCTGTCTCTATGATTTCCTCTGTTTCAAGACTTGGTTCATTGGAACATTTATGTCTATATCCATATTAATTTTACCACCTGACAATGACTTCCTCTATTTAAAGACCTCTCTGGAAGGATTTTGGAGGTCATGATTGTGACAATGTGAGGTGCCATTGTGTAAGAAAGGAGAACATTACCAGAATCACAAATTGCCTTTTTTTACTGCTGTCTTCTGATGTGATTTCATACTGGCTTCTGCATATCGATGATTTACTACAGAAGATAAGAGTTTTTTTCATCGGTTTAAAACAAAATTCATGTTGGCTCCTGTGTTACAAATAATCACATTTTCTCTTTAAAGCTATTTTGCATGATTACTTTATATTTGCTTCAGCAGGCTAATGATTTACAATGAAATATCAGATTTTCCGGGACTTGTTATTTTAGGTGCCTGTGTTTGATGAATGTAGGCTGTAGACGCAGAGAATCGGAAGCTTGCCATCGTTTCTGTGACCACCATGTCTGTATCAGGCACCACAGCAGCCAGACTTGTGATCTTCCGCAACACTGTGCTGAAAGACGGCTCCTCCTACACCTTCATGGTGACTGTGGGCTCCGTCAGTGGGAACGGCCAGCAGGGCAAGGCCTACATCACATTGCAGCCCAACCTGCCCCCGAGTGGCGGAACATGCATGGCCTCACCCACCACCATTGAAGCACTGCAGGAGTATGTCACTGTCAGCTGCAGTAAATGGACAGACTCGGATGATGCCAACTCGCAGCTGCTGTATGAGATTAAGGTTTGGTTCAGAGAAAGAGAGTGTTCATGTGGACTGATGTACATGGGCTGTTAGTTGCTCATGCAGGCATTTGCACATCCGGTCAAAGACATACACACATTGACACAAACACAGACACAAACACACAGACACACACACACACACACAGACATACACATGTTACATACATGCTCACACACACACATACTCACTCGCATGCACACATAAGAGCTTTGAGACATGTCTGCCTTTTCTGACAGGTTTTGTCTTTCTTTATTGTTGTCTATTGTTTTCCTGCATGTGTGGACCTTTCTTTTGACCTTTCTTTTGTTGACCTTTCTTTTGTCTTTGTTCTGGAAACTCTTTTACACTTTCGTCTAGTAACAATTCATGACATGTCAAGGGGTTTTTTCGCTGTTGTTGTCATCAGGCAACTAGGTAGTGAAAGTGTCCACAGTGCCTGGGAAGGGCACAATCTGTCCATTCTGCAGTGCCTGTTTACCCACATGGCATTTAACATGTGCTTTTGTAATATTTAAATGTTAAATTTTGCACTTTTTTAACCTGAGAATGCTAAAGACAGTGGAATGGTTGGTGCTCTTAGCATGGACTTGTTTTATCTGCTTCAGGATGTCAGCTGTTCAGCTACCAAGCCTTTAAGTATTTTTGTTGTTCCTCTTTCAGGATGAAATCTTATTTAAAACATGATCTTTTTTATCGCCTGTATGAGTTTTACAGCCCTGAAAAGGCCCCTGGTAATTTGGTGGGCTATGATAATGAGAACTGTCATTTGCAGGCTGTGCAGAACTCTCAGACCTACTTGCTGTACTATGGGGTGCGAAGTACCCAGGCGATCTATGTGGCTCCCTCACCAGGCGCTGCCAACAGTTCCACACAGCTGGTCATCTCCGTCATGGATGAGTATGGTGCTCGCACAGAGGCGCTCAGCACGTAAGTTTCATGTTGCTGGCCTTTTTTTTTCCCCAGAAGGTGGAAGGGAGGTTTAAGGGGCAGGTCAGAGTGGGGAGGGGGATGGGGATGATGGATCTTATTGGGCAGCATCCCGATGTTATGGAGTTGAGTGCAGGAAAAAGGAATTTTACTTCTAAAAGTAGTTTTATAATATACATACCAGTCCAACAAATGCCTTACCCCTGTTTGGCATGGAACATTGCCATACATCATTTATAGCATCCTGGTTATTTCTCTGTTTGAACTGTAAACTTGGACATGGGTCAAACCACATTCAGTATACGCACTTCCTTTTTTCTGCACCAAAAGCAGTCTGTTTGTGATGCACTGAGAGATCAGAAATCTTCCTCTTTACACCCACCAGGCTCTGATGGAAGTTCAAACTATGGGGTTTGCAAATGACAGACAGATGCACTTACCAATGACAGACAGATGCACTTACTACCTTTGCGTCACGCCCGTCTGTTTATGATTCATCCCCTCCCCTCCCCGCTTTTCTACAGATGGATTTCATTCAAGGACCCTGGGGTCTCAGCCAACAACATGTCCCAGGAGCTGTATCTGGCAGCCAACACCACACTGACCACCCTGATGCAACAGGGGGACCCCGTACCTCTGCTCCAGTACTCTCTGGCCCTTGCCCACATGCTCAACGCCGCCTCCCAGGGGTCGCTGTCGACCTCTGACCTTGTGATGCAAGATATGGTGCGGACGGCGATCACAGTGTGTGTGTCCAGCAGGGTTACCATAGAGACCGTGCAGCAGGTCCAGCAGGTGGCCTACCTGCTTCAGCAGCTGACTGTGAGTCCTCCCCTTGTTTGGTTGTTTGGCTGGATTTATTGGATTGCCAGTTTATTTTTCAAACATTGATGGTTTCTTAATTTGGAGATGAATTTTGTTTTTTTAAGTTAATAGTTAACTTCTTTCTTAACCTTGATCTAGTTTGAGTACAGTTTATTGGAAAGGCAACCAAAATACGTTCAAGGGAGTTCAACCTTCTATGTACTGATAGTTGTATTTATGTTCTTTTTATCTGTCCAGTTTATTTTTCGTTTTTTAAACCTTTCTTTAACCTATGGCCTATGAATAAATATGAATGATTTTAAGTGCTCCTTTCAATATTCATTACCCTCATGTTTCTGCCATTAGCATCAAGGAAAACATTCTGTTTTTGTTTTTTTTTTAAAGTGCTAACAGTAAGTGTTTGCAACATTATGTCAAGAAAAAATCTGACTTTGTAACTCAGACGGACAGACCTTTTTCCCTCACAAGGCGGTACCAGCTGAATGCAGGACTGTCTGTTGACAGGAATACTCAGCAGAATTCCAGACCAGCGGCTGTCAAACACTGACTCTCCAGTCCCTCCAGGACATCATCACCTTTCTGCAGAACAATGCTCGTCCAGGACAGGATCGGGACAACTTTGCCTTCGAGTCTTTATACATCACTGTCTACAACCTCATGCAGGCCGTCAGCTCAGCCCCTTCCACCTCTTCTTCCTCATCCGTCACCTCTTTAGGTGACACGTTCCCCCTATTTGCTGATCTGTCCACGTGGTTGGGGTCAGTGGCACAGTCGTTGGACTTCTCCACAGCGGCGGTCAGCCAAAGTCACAAAGAAGGAGTGGTGACCAGCGCCTTTAGTCTGGCAGAGTCAGTGACCAGCACTGTGCTTCAGGCCTTGTTGCTGGATGAGGAGGGTGTCACTTACCAAGTGGGAGGTCTGCAGGTGGATGGGCAGCGCTTGACGGTGGGCACGGTCAGCTCTTTCATGGAGCAGGGGGGCTGCGGCTTCATCCTGCCTGGGTCCATGTTCCAGGGCAGCAACTTGACTCAGGAGGTCAGTGACTCAAAGGCTGAAAGCTTACCTGTGTTCAGAGCTTGCTGGGATATGCTTAGAACTTCCTCATAGTCTGCCCCAGTGCATGCAGTCTGTGGTGAAAGGTGTATGAGTGAGTGTGTGTGTGTGTGTGTGTGTGTGTGTGTGTGTGTGTGTGTGTATGTGCGTGTGCACGTGCATGTGTGTGTGTGTGTATGTGTGTGAGAAAATGTGAAATAAAGCTTGCATGAGTGCACACACATACGTACGCATGCACGCACACACACGCACACACACACGCACACGCGCACACACACACATACACATACACACACACACACACACACACACACACACACACACACACACACACACACACACACACTAGTATGTTTCATTACAAAAATCACCATGAAAATCTGCTTAACAACATTACAGTCAGCTGGCTCAGCTTAGTAAAGGTAAACAGGCCTGTGATCCCTGAGAGTGACGACACAACAGGCAAAATATGTCTGATGCACTTAATGGCACATGCTTGCAGACCCACACGCAGCCACTCACACAGATCTAAAGTAAAGGCACAGACCTTGTTGGTTAGAGACCCCAGGCCTGGCCAGCAGGTTGTGCTGATGCACAGCCCTGGCACCTGCCATGTCCGGTGTGTGAGCTCTTTCCCTAGCTTCTTTCTTACTTACTGCTTTATTTAGCTGTACCCCTTGTTGATTGTGGCCGTACGGTTTAGCTGAGGTAGGTTAGCATGTATGGATTAGCGTGTACACAGCATCGCTTCATTTATGATATTGAGATTGTGTGGGTGTGGGATGTGCCTATGTATATGACAAAAGGTGTCATGATGTTTAGATAGTTATCATTTTTTTTTTTTTTTATGAAGTATACACTTTTTTTTTTTTTTTTTTTTACTTTTTTTGTACAAGAAAAATAGATAATTGTTGTCTGTGACCAGCTTTCGATATGTAGAAGATCAAATGCATGCCCACACACAGGCAAGTAAACATAGACACAGACACACACATGCACACACAGACACACACACACACACACACACACACACACACACACACATGCACACACACACACACACACACACACACACACACACACACACACACACACACACACACACATATGCAAAGCTACCAACTATCACCATTCTTTTTAGTAATTTTTACCTTTATAAAATCTCAACTTTAATTTTTTTGTGTGAATAATTTCTTAATTTGAAGGGGGAAAAAAAAACAAAGGGGGAAAAAAAAAGATGATAAAAAGAAAAATATGCACCAATAGTTAGATGTGAATCCAGTATTCTGTGTTTGTATATATTCTGTGCATTGTTTCCCTTGAGGGCTTCAACGTTGGAGGGCTGTGGCTTCTGACTGTGGTGTGATAGCAGTGCATCCTTTCTCTGACTTTTTTTCTGCGCAGGATTTCTAACCGCACTACCAAAAGGTTGGCATCTATTGATTCTCACTGATTCTCACTGATTCTTGAATGTAAAAAATGGAGAAAAGACATGGAATTATAGACTTGCAGCTAGGGCATATCAAGCAGAAGATTGGCTCTATATGTGAGTTTGAATATTCAGACAGTTTGTATTAAGTAATAGATCGTAATACCTGATGTAACAAAAGTATCCTCCTTTCTGTGCAGATTCTGCAGATCATGATCATGATGGACCCGAACCCTTACACCTGGGGCTACATTGACAACCACACTGTGGACACCCGGCTGGCCACGCTCTCCTTGCAGCTGTCTGATGGCTCTGACCTTCAGATCCAGGGCCTGTCCATCCCTATTGAGATCCGGATGTTTGCCAGTGACGGCAACAACTACACAGTCACCGACAGCAGTCTGGTCCAGAACCCTCACTATGACCCCTGGCTGGCACTGTCTTTGAGACGTGGACGCTGGGGAAGGGGCAGTCCAAGAAGCTGGAGATTGATGCTGAGGTATGGCAGGCCTTTTGAGCTGTGTCCTCAGACACAGGGTGTACTTTTCACTGGTGGCTGTTTTTTTTTTTTCCTTCTTGGTTATCTTCTCTTTGGATAAATGTTTTTATTACCTCCACCAGGGAGGGTATGTTTTCACCCATGTCTGTTTGTTTCTTTGTTTGTCTATTAGCAATATTGCGCTAACACTGCTGACTTGATTTTGACAAAACTTGGAGGTAAATTTGATTATGGTCTTAGGACAGGTCTGTTAAATTTTGGACTAGATTTGTAGTGCAACAGTACATCCATGACTCTCCACGTAATTGATAGGATATATGCAAATTTTATGCACTGTTAAGGCACTGGTATGAATTAAGATTTGCTTATATGAAGTTGTATATTTGCATTAAAGAAAACTGTCTTATGAAATAAACATTGAATAACATTTTTTTTTCTGCATCTTCCATATCCTAATTCGAAAAAATGCATGGGGAAAAATCTCGTTCGGTCCTTATCAAATATCAAAGGATGAGTCCAGGATCTGGCAAAGGTCTGTGCTCTCCCAAGTACCCTTCTGTTTGCTTTGTACCTTCTCCGTCTCTTACCTCACCAACGCTCACCCTGGCTCCCCTATACACAGCCATGTCCAGATGTGTTCTGCAGCATGTAAGCACCATAAACAATGATCAGTATCAGTTCATTGTGAGGAGATGATACAGTGTTGCTGACTCATTCCATCGGTATTCAGTGGAGCTTGTTCAGTGTACACTGAACACCTACCGACTGAGCCCTTACTGATGACAATGATTGTTTTGTCATTAACTGAGTGCCCCCCCCCCCCCTCCCCCATGACCTTGCTGATACTGTAGAATTTCACATAGAGTGATGAGTTTGTCATCGGCATGAATTTAGTAGAATTTGACATGGAGTGATCAAATTCATAATTGGCATGGATTTAGTAGAATTTCACATGGAGTGATGAATTCATCATTGGCATGGATTTAGTAGAATTTCACATGGAGTGATGAATTCATCATCGGCATGGATTTAGATGGGAAATCACAGTCGAGGTCACCATGAAAGTAGAACATGCTCAGCCTCATAATGGATGACTCCCCTTATATGATGAGGATGAAAATAGTAAGGATAATGTTTAAGAGTTCTGTTTTGGTCCTAGTGTACATGGCAGGATCAGACTCTATGCTTTCTTTCGCACAGTGGGCCAGACCCAAGAGACAACAGAAATATGCTATGTCTAACAAGAGTTTTAGCAGTACTCTTGGATATACATGAATATACTGGATGAGATTTAATAATGCGATTACGGTTTTCCCACTTGAGCCCATAGCTCACTTGGCAACCCTGAGTATGGACTGCCAAGGGCCAAAAAATCTCAAAATAACTGGTTCTAATGGTGTTTTGAATATGTGTCCCCTCCCGCCCCCAGTTGCAGCTCTTGACAGTACCTCTACACCACCATGATCTGGTTACATAGTAAGATTTTCTCCCACTCATAAGATTTTCTCCCTCTCATACATGCTTAGATATACCTTACCTAGATTGATACAATGCATTGTCATTGATAGTTTTGCCAAAACAACACAGAAACATACTAATGTGGCAAAACAAATTAGATAATAAAACAGATTGTGTGTGCGTGTACACACACACACACACACACACACACACAACACACACACACACACACACACCACACACACACACACATACATACATACATACATATATATCAAAAGTGGAGAACTAATGTGCTATTTGAACTTCTGCATTAGATGTAATTGATTTTTTGTTCTTGTAACATTCATATAATCTAGAAATACATTTTCTACAGTTTGATGTTGTTGCTTATGTTAAAATGCTGTCCATTGCTATTTCTTGCCTGTTGTTGCATTTGCAAAAACTATTCTTGTGTAATTATTGGAAATGTATGATTGGTTTTAAGGAGCTGAAGCTTCATTGCAAGGGTACACAAAAAACCAATACAGTTTTTACCGTTTTTTCTGTCACATCTTCCGTACCGCTCCAGAGGCATTGCATCCACACCACTCATTCGATTGCCTCTCCACAGCCACAGCTTGGCTTGTCATGCCACAACCCAGCACTGCAAGGTGCAGCAGTGTCAAGTTGTCACGAGGCAACCCAGCAGAAGAGACACTGCACTGCTGCGAGGTCACTTTGGTGATGTTCATGCCTGGTCTGATCCAAATATGCAGGACACCACCTACTTAACTAAGCCCCATACTGACGACAATGATTGCTTAGTCGCAGAGCCAGCATGTGCAAGCGCTCTCTCTGGAGTGCGCCACAAAGTCTTTCCGACAGTCCCCTTGAACTTGCCGAAACCAGTCACTAACAGAGTGTCACTAAGGGCATAGACATAGGAGGATGTTGATACAGAGGTCATCATGAAACCAGTCACTAACAGTGTCACTAAGGGCATAGACATAGGGAGGATGTTGATACAGAGGTCATCATGAAACCAGTCACTAACAGAGTGTCACTAAGGGGATAGACATAGGGAGGATGTTGATACAGAGGTCAGTCATGAAACCAGTCACTAACAGAGTGCCACTAAGGGCATAGACATAGGGAGGATGTTGATACAGAGGTCATCATGAAACCAGTCACTAACAGAGTGCCACTAAGGGGATAGACATAGGGAGGATGTTGATACAGAGGTCGTCATGAAACCAGTCACTAACAGAGTGCCACTAAGGGCATAGACATAGGGAGGATGTTGATACAGAGGTCATCATGAAACCAGTCACTAACAGAGTGCACTAAGGGCATAGACAGGAGGAGTGAACAGGTCGTCATGAAACCAGTCACTACAGAGTGCCACTAAGGCATAGACTAGGAGATGTTGATACAGAGATCGTCATGAAACCAGTCACTAACAGAGTGCCACTAAGGGATAGACATAGGGAGGATGTTGATACAGAGGTCGTCATGAAACCAGTCACTAACAGAGTGCCACTAAGGGCATAGACATAGGGAGGATGTTGATACAGAGGTCATCATGAAACCAGTCACTAACAGAGTGCCACTAAGGGCATAGACATAGGGAGGATGTTGATACAGAGGTCGTCATGAAACCAGTCACTAACAGAGTGCCACTAAGGGCATAGACATAGGGAGGATGTTGATACAGAGGTCGTCATGAAACCAGTCACTAACAGAGTGCCACTAAGGGGATAGACATAGGGAGGATGTTGATACAGAGGTCGTCATGAAACCAGTCACTAACAGAACGTCACTAAGGGCATAGACATAGGGAGGATGTTGATACAGAGGTCGTCATGAAACCAGTCACTAACAGAGTGCCACTAAGGGCATAGACATAGGGAGGATGTTGATACAGAGGTCATCATGAAACCAGTCACTAACAGAATGTCACTAAGGGCATAGACATAGGGAGGATGTTGATACAGAGGTCGTCATGAAACCAGTCACTAACAGAGTGCCACTAAGGGCATAGACATAGGGAGGATGTTGATACAGAGGTCGTCATGAAACCAGTCACTAACAGAGTGCCACTAAGGGCATAGACATAGGGAGGATGTTGATACAGAGGTCATCATGAAACCAGTCACTAACAGAGTGCCACTAAGGGCATAGACATAGGGAGGATGTTGATACAGAGGTCATCATGAAACCAGTCACTAACAGAATGTCACTAAGGGCATAGACATAGGGAGGATGTTGATACAGAGGTCATCATGAAAGCAGGACATGAAGGGCCACGGAATTGGAGACTTTTTTTAAATGTTGATCGCTAAAGATGAGGATGATAAACATGATGGTGTGGATTTCCATTCCGGTCTGAGACTGCATGACAGAGCTGTACTCTGTGCTTACTTTCATAATATATCTGGGCATCAACCAGGCCTGAGAAATATACTCCAGTGTGTGGGTCTGAAATTTGAGCAGTGCTCTCGGAAATACATCCACTGAGTGAATGAAACTCAACTGTGTGTTCCCAGTCTTCCCAGTTGAGCCTATAGCAAACTGAACTTTGGTTAAGAACCGGTCAGGGCAGAAAAATCTCACAGATTAATGACACTGATGGGAATCAAATCCACAACCTCCCAGCTGGGAGTCCAGGATACTGACTACTCTACAATGACAGCTGGTCTGAATCAACATGTATCGTTGTTGTTACTCATTTTGTATTCCATGCTCTGTTTGTGGTGTAGATGGGCACCTGTGGGGTGTCATCCCTGCATGTGATGGTGAGAGTGCAAGCCCTGCCCAACCAGACAGATCAGCTGAGTGGCATCGTGCCTACAGCACTCATCAAAGCCTACCTGGGTGTGGACTATGAAGCCTCTGAAGATTCCTATGCTGATTTCAAAGAGATCGCGACAGATCACATGATGCTTGGCGTGGATCATCGCAGCTACACCTTTTTTGTGCCAAGCCAGTAAGATTTGTTTCGTGTGCGTCCAGAAATCGAGTAAAGTGAGCAAAAGTTTTATCCATTCATTTTTTTTTTAATCAATGACTTCAACTAAGTGATTGAAAATAATGGAAGCTGATTTTCATCCATTAAGCCAGTTAATACATGAACATTTTGATAGGGGAAGAAGGGTCATTGTTTGTGGGATACTTGGGGGTTACAATGTTTCCACAGGCCAAATGCTTTTCTTTCATTTCTTTCATTCTCTCCAGCCTGTAAACAGGTTTTTTTTTTAGCATTATTATTGCCATGGAGAGTTTATATGGGACCTATTCTCAGTGACAGGTCACGTTCTAAGCACTGTACAATTCATGCTCTTGTTTAACAGGAAGTTGCCTACCTGGGTAGAGCTAACTAAAAAGCTGCCTGCTGTTGCTTGCAAACTATTCATTTCCCATGTCATTCAAACATCAGTCACTCAGTTTTACACTCACTCCTTCAATTTTTCATGGAGGTTGCATTATAATTGTGTGCATGTTGTCCGTACCCAGTGTCAAAACTGTCCTTCTGAAAGTTTGAGGTGGGAATTATCATATGTACAAGATGTTACGCATGCGTTCACTTGTGGAATCTTGGTTTATAGTTATTTGTAGGACTTGTCGGAAAATGGAATAAGAATCAATGTAAGTCAAAAGGGAAAAATCTCTGAACCAAAATGGCCTGGCAGAGATTCATACCTGCAGCCCCTCGGGTTTACCTGTTCGGAAGTCTACCAACTGTACTAGTTCAAAACATTTTTCTGAAAATAGGAATGTGACTGAAAAATGATCTTCCACCAGATCAAAAGATAAACACCTTCACCAGAAAGAAAATTTGCGGTTGCCTGGTCACAAAGAATATGTCTATTAGACATCTGAGGAAAATACACATGTTTTAAGCGCTTAAATTTCACCCTTTTTAAAGAAAATGTTGAAACACATTGAAGATATGTGATTGTGTAGTGAGATCAGGTGTCTTCGTGTACAAGGTCATAGGAGGATGGATAACTACTTGCCATCTCAGTGCATCAAACTTTCTCATTGAAGGTTGAGTATGGCCAAATGAATTAATTCACATGAAACACTGCAGTCACTGACAAAAGTGAAAAATCTAAAATCTTTTTAAATTACATGGACTAAACAGTCCCATTTGGGTTTGTCAGGCTGTTAAGGTGGAGTCACACCTGGGAACTCAAAACACCATGGCAGCCCTGAACAAAATTAGCCATAGCCAGTCGGCATACAGGAACATAAGTAAATGACATCTTGGCACATGTATGGTTGGGAATCATGAGCAAGTCATGAGGAATAACACAATATTAACTCCACCAGAGGTGGGCAGCAGAAAAGCCTGTCAAAAGCTGAGCGGTGATGGTGTCCATGAAATTGTCACATTCCTAAATGAAAAGAAAAAGGAAAGGCACTTGGGAGGTCACAGACCTCAGCCACTGTTGAACTGTTGTCTGAACTTCAATCAGACCCTAAACACAGATTCCATCCATTACATCTTCTGCCACATGTCACAGACCTCAGCCACTGTTGAACTGTGGTCTGAACTCCAGTCAGACCCTAACACAGAGTCTGTCTATTACATCTTCTGCCACATGTCACAGACCTCAGCCACTGTTGAACTGTTGTCTGAACTCCAGTCAGACCCTAACACAGATTCCATCCATTACATCTTCTGCCACATGTCACAGACCTCAGCCACTGTTGAACTGTTGTCTGAACTCCAGTCAGACCCTAACACAGATTCCATCCATTACATCTTCTGCCACATGTCACAGACCTCAGCCACTGTTGAAACTGTTGTCTGAACTCCAGTCAGACCCTAACACAGATTCCATCCATTACATCTTCTGCCACATGTCACAGACCTCAGCCACTGTTGAACTGTTGTCTGAACTCCAGTCAGACCCTAACACAGATTCCATCCATTACATCTTCTGCCACATGTCACAACCTCGCCACTGTTGATGTTGTCTGAACGCACAGTCATGACATAACACAGATTCCATCCATTACACTTCTGCCAATGTCACAGACCTTCAACACTGTTGAACTGTTGTCTGAATCTGTCAGACCCTAACAAGATCATCATTAACATCTTCTGCCCATGTCACAGACCTCAGCCACTGTTGAACTGTTGTCTGAACTCAGTCAGACCCTAACACAGATTCCATCCATTACATCTTCTGCCACATGTCACAGACCTCAGCCACTGTTGAACTGTTGTCTGAACTCCAGTCAGACCCTAACACAGATCTGACCATTACATCTTCTGCCACATAGTGCTCCTCTCCCAAATCCATGGTATACCTCTTGATATGTCTACAAAACTATCATAGGTACATTGAAATTGATTGTACTGTTCAGATCCTCATTCTTGTCCCAGCAACAGTTGAGTGACAGTGACAGGTTTCTAGCTCAGTTTGTGCAGTGACAGAATTAATGCCGCCCCCCCCTCCTTCCTTCTGCTCCTTATGAAAGTTGTTTTGCTCACTGGATTGTTCCCATAATCCAGACACACACTAAATCTTATATGTTTGTTAAGAAAAAGCCTGTAGTTTTTTTTTTTTTTGTTTGTTGGTTGTTTTTTTTATATGGACTCATATATTATTTCCTAGGAAATGTCTGAAAATGTTGGAAAGTGCCTTATCTCTCAACAACAAATGATTAAAAAATGTCAGAAAATGTAGAGAAGTGCCGTTTCTCTCTATGGTAAAAGATAAAAAGGAAACATTCCTAGAAATTCCTTTGATCTAGGTCCACACCAATACTTGATTAATTCTTCTCTGGGCCACATTCCATCTATCATTCAAATCAGGTCATACCTTTGCGTAATCATGTTGACAAACAAACAAACCAACAGATGTAGAAAAAAAAACCCATAACCTCCTTGGTGGAGGTAATGACATCGACCTGACCTTTCTTTCCTCCTCCAGAGAGTTCTGCGACAGCAAGAGTTACAGCATCACCCTGGTCAATGATGATGTGAACCATGATGTCAACATCTCCTCCACCGTCTACCTATCCAGCTGTCAGTATTTTGATGAGGGGCAGAACGTCTGGTCAGCGGCTGGCTGTTCGGTGATGGAAGAATCGATCCCCTTGGCCACGGCATGTCTGTCTAACCATCTGACAGCCTTTGGGGGCAGTAGTCTGGTTCCCATCTCCAGCATTCGCTTCACAGACTTGGCGGTGAGTCATTTGGGGGGGGGGCTGTAGATTGTTGATGTGATTAACATCCTTTTTCTAGTTGTTTGTAGGTTGTTTTTATCTTTCTCAAGCTTGATTTTGTTGTTGTTGTTGTTGAAATGTTCATGGTTAACCCTTTCATCTCCAGCTATCCCCAGCCTGCTATTAGCTGAAGACCAGCCATGTAGCACAGCTGCTGTGGGGTAGTAGATTTACAAGACTGCAACTTCTGAACCATTAAGCCAGTTGGTATCATTTATAATTTGGTATAATTTATACAACTTCTTAAACATAACAAAGCAACTTTATTCCTTGTAGCCTTCAAAGATGAGAGGGAACCTAAAATGAAAATGCCCACACAAACAAAAATGGAATCAGAGCATGCTCTTACTGCCAAGTACCGACTGTAGTATTCTGTCTGCAAGTAGCTGGTCAGCAATGTGGCAATGAAAGGATTAAGTGAACTCACAGGGATAGTGGAGCCATTCTGCAGTATACCTGAAAATGTCATCAACCTTTAATCTTTGTAGAGACAGATCATTATTGGGAGACAGACTGGCCATAACTCACAACACATGCAATGCTCATTGATGCCTTTAAGAATGATCAAATTTGTGTTCAGATCAACCTCTATGAGGGTCAGATGTCATGTTGCATATAATAGAAAAAAATGAATGTTTTCTGTAGTCTCACAAAATCTCATGCAGAACAAAACCAATGAAATGTTTGGAGTAACAGTTACTTGGAAGTCAGAGGGATTTAAAGTAAGAAAAGAAGTTGGTATCTGGCAAAGTTTTTGAACAATTCAGCACAACAAAGCTTTTGTAAACTGTGGATAAATCGGGTCACTGGTATGAGTAAGGAAGAGTGTTCTACTGAGGTGAAAAATTATATCACACTCTAAAGGAAATGATCCGTCAAAGAATTTGTGTTGGTTGTGAGCAGGGAGTCATGATACAAAGTGGTCATTAATGGGGGTTCCTCTGTATTAACTATTGACACTGTGTTTTGTTTACACAGGCCTTGGAGCTGGGACTGAATCCAGTGACTCTGATTGCTGTTGGAGCCCTCCTTGTGGCCTACATCGTGGGGGTCATCGTGTGCCGTCACCTGGATCGTGCCGACCTCCGCCGTATCTCCCTGGTGCCCCTGTGTGGTCGTGATGGCGCCTTCAAGTATCACATCACTGTCATCACTGGCAGACAGATTGGTGCAGGTCTGGCACTGGTTTGTCTATGTGTGGATGTATGTGTGTGTGTGTGTTGTGTGTGTGTGTGTGGTATGTGTGTGTGTGTGTGTGAATAGAATATATCCATGCATGTGCACATGTGTGTGAATCTTGAAGACATCTTTGCGAAAGATTTCAATTATGTTTACACAAAAATCAGGCATGCTAATTTTCTGTGGATTTACTGTTGAGGAAAAAAAAAAACCTAGGAAAAAAGACAGAGAAAAAAAAAGAAGAAGAGAAATAGAATATTTTGTAAGAAACATGATTGAAACTGTCTGAAGGTATGTTTGGGAAACAGTTTTTAATGAAGCAAAGAGAAGCAAAAGTTATAATGTCTTGGGAGAAGAAAATCTGTTTAAGAAAAATAGTGCATGAATAGGTAATTTGGAGTCATACCCCTTGCAAGTTAGTAACAGTCAGTTTTTTTTTTCAGCTCTGTGTGGCCAATTTAAATGATGAGAAAGGAAAGAAACAGATACAACTGGGTGCTGCAGTAGTCAATTAAGATATTATGCAAGGCATCATAGTATGGCATCAGCCAACAAATAAGCCAAACAGAGCCAGCAAACTGGCCATAGCTAGCAAATAGTTTGGCAAGGTGAGAATATCTGCTGAAAGAGGCAGCCCATGTAAACTCCAATTTTGTTGGAAATAGCGTTCCGTCTCGGTCATCTCCCTTCGAGTGTAATCATGCATTTTGGAAGCACTATACCTGGATGTCATTTTTCTCCCGGTCTGATCTTCAAACTTTGGTAATTTTTGTCTTTAGGCCATTGGCATTTCTGATTGCTTTGTGCTAGTGTTTATCAGTGTGTAGGTTATGCAGTTCTGGTGATGTGAAAGATTGATTATATTTGTATGTGAATGCATATATTATGTTTAAGTGATGCATTCACTCAATCACACACATGCCGTACACATGCATGTTCATCTTCTATCCCTGGCTCCCATCCTTAACTCTCACACTGCATGCACAGTCCACACACACACACAGACACACACACACACACACCACACACACACACACACACACACACAGCAAAATTTTTTTGTTTAACAATCTTGTTACTTTTCTTCATTTCATTCATTTCAGTGTCCCCATAACTGTTCATTTCAGACTTCATAGATTAACACTGCCACTAATTTGAAGTAAGTTGCGCTTTTGCTGTTGTTGTTTTTTATACTGTCAGCTTAAAGCCAGTTTTTTCACATGTCTACAGGCACGTCTGCCCACATTGGAATCAAACTGTATGGAGAGAATGGTAAAAGTGAAGCCCGTCATTTGACGAAGTGTTCAGCGTTCCAGCGTAACTCTCGCGACACTTTCCTCATTGCCACTGACATTGACCTTGGAGCTGTCCACAAAGTAAGGTTCTTCTAGAGGAAAGATTTAACTCATTCTTCTCCAACCTATCCACTGTCTCGTTTTTTGTTTTTGTTTTATCTTTGGAAAGTGTTACACTTGTGCTCTGCTAGTTTAGGAAATATGTTGAAACTGAAACATTTTTTTTCTCTCTCCTTTCTGCTCTCTCTCCTTTCTGCTCTCTCTCTCTCTCTCTCTCTCTCTCTCTCTCTCTCTCTCTCTTTAACAAATGATGTGCTTGTGTGTGTGTATCTAAGGTGTGTTTTCTGTAGACCTAATATGGGGATCTAAATTCAACTAGCCAGACAAATAACTAAACACAAAAGTAGCCAAGATATATAGCAGAATTTGAGATATATGCCTAACAGAAAGGACAAGGTGTTTACACCAATACAATACAGAGCAGTCATATTGGAAGTGATATATCAAATGATGTTTACCTGCAGGTCCGTGTGTGGCACGACAATACAGGGGCCTCACCTTCATGGTACCTGACTCAGATCCAGGTACAAGACTTTCAGAGTGGCGAGCGCTTCATCTTCCCAGCCAACACCTGGCTGTCCTTGGAACTGGAAGACGGGATACTGCAGACACAGCTGTATGTGGCAGGTGAGTGGTGTGTGTGTGTGTGTGTGTGTGTGTGTGTGTTGTGTGTGTGTGTGTGTGTGTGTGTGTGTTGATGTATACAGCAGATGTAAAGGAAATGAATTGGGGTTTGTGTGTGTGTATTGATGTATACATCAGATGTAAAGCAGACAGATTGATGTCTGTCTGTCTGTCAGTGTGGCATGTGAATTGATGTATACAGCAGAAGTAAAGCAGATGTGTGTGTGTGTGTGTGTGTGTGTGTGTGTGTGTGTGTGAGTGTGTGTGTGTGTGTGTGTCTGTGTCTGTGTCTGTTTCTGTGTCTGTGTGTCTGTAAGTGCATGTGACGTGTGTTGTATAATCAGATGTGAAGCAGATGGACTAGCAGGGGCGAGTGTGAAAGGTGTATTCATATCAACTGCAATTATGTGAAGTAGATTGGTAGGTTTAGATAGATAAAAGTCACATTTTACTGTATGTCTGTGATGTTTGTATACCAGATATGAGAGTTTTTGTTTGTTTTTGTTTTTCTCTGGAATGCAGACTTTTGCTGTCGTTATCTGGTGGTAATTGGCCTTTTGAACTGGTTCAGACTATTCAGCGTTCTTACCAGAGTGAAGAGTGTTGATGTTTGATGTGTGTTAGTCTCAGCTGGTAAATAAGAGGCTGGTTTGGCCATGTATACAAGTTTAGATGGTTGTTGGTTCATAAGTAGAAAGGATAGACTAGACTATAAATGATGGACCATCTGTGTTTACCAGTTCAGGTGATCTTAGGTTTTTGAATAAATTTTCTATTCATGTGGCCTTTAAACAATAGGAAACAGAAGTAATTTGCTGACTTCTAATTTCCAACAGGGGTATGAATTGAAAAGAGTCAACTTCCTTCAGATTTTCAGTTTTTTTACTGGTTTGTGTGTGATACGTGCGTGCATACATTCTCACAAGTCACTGTTCATGAATCAACATTTCTTTCAGGTGAAGAAGAACTGCACAGTTTCTCTCGCGTTTTCAAGTCGGCATTGGCCAACAGCATGGCAGAGCGCCACATGTGGCTGTCTGTCTTCAACCGTCCCGACCACAGCCGCTTCACCCGCGTCCAACGCATCACCTGCTGCATCACTCTGGTGTACCTGTACATGTTCCTCAACGCCATGTGGTATGGCCTGATCAAGGACCAGTCGGATGCCTCAGACTCCATGTCCTGGAATGTGATTGGCTGGGAGGAGGTGCTGATAGCGCTGGTGTCTGTGGCCACCATCTTCCCTGTGGCGCTGGTTCTCATCTGCATCTTCAAGAGGAGCAGGTCCAAGGTAGGCGGTAGAATGGTTATTGGTTCAGCATATCACAGAGTCATACTTTACTCTCCACTAAAGAGAGGTCCTCTTTTTTTTTTTTTCTCAATCTAAAAGACCATAACTCAGTGAAACCGCATGTAAAATTACCGTACGCATGTGGAAATTGAGTAGGTGAAAGAAGAAAAATGCAGTTTTATGTACTTCGGATATGAATGATGTCACTTTTGTTATTTTCCAGTTGTTGAAATGCTCACATGGACAACAGCTTTTTTTAACGTGGAGATATGTTCTTGTATAGGCATATGTAGATAAAACATACACATCATTCATAAGAAAAGGACTAGACAACAAATTGTTTTTACATTTCTAATGTTTTGATAGTGTTGCCAGCCTCAAGAAACATAATTCTCATCTGAACAAAACAAAGCATGATTCCCATCTGTTCACATAAACTCATGACATATACAAGGGAGATGCATGGAGCATGGCTCATGAGTATGAAATACATACATATGAAGGAGGTTCAACCCCTTGAGGTACATGTATGTTGGTGAAGACAGTGGGAAAAATCAAGCTCCACATGCACTTACCTGCCTTGGCAGAAACTCCACATGGTACCAACACCATATCACAGGCTGATATGTTCTCACAAGACATTTCAGATGCTATGTCTTTCCACAGGCTGATGTGTTCACACAAGCCATGCGCCCCCAGTCGGCCCAGACACTGGAGATCGACGCCATGTGTGACGTGTCACAGAATGGAGGCTCGCTGCGCACCATGACACCCAATGAGGATTGGTCTACCATCTTTGAGCGTGAGAGCACCACAGAATCTATACCGGTAAGTGTGGGTAGTGTTGTGCTAATGTTTAATGTCAGTACATGGTGTTGATCTTTTTTACGCTTCTACTCTGAATTGTGTTCTTTTCATGCATGACAGAAAAAGAAAATACATATATGTTGCCAGTGTTGAGAATTATAGCTATCATTTAATAGATGGATGGTACCATACACTGGATGCTACCTGTAGTCATGAGCAGTAATGATTACTTGATTGACCTCAGCTTTTTATTTTGTTTGATAGTTAATGTTCAGTTCTTTAGAGAAAATGTGAAATGAAATCTGAATACAAATGTTTGAACTGATTTGAAAAAAAAAAGAGTCATTGGTTCTTTTATGTCTTTGCAGTTGTGCAGATATTAACGCCTTTTAAAGACAGTATTCTGGTAAACTGTGTTTCACTTGTGGATGAAATCTGTTGCTAGTCTCCCACCCCCACCTCATGTTCTCTGTTTTTCTTTAATGAAAAATGAACATGCTTGTTTCTATTACAGACCTTGAGCTGAATATCTTTAGAAGAATTGATAATACCAATGTGTTTGAATTTTACCTCGGGCCCTAGCTTTGAACAAAGTTCACAACTGAAACTGCTTTTGATTCAGACATTGAAGACAATAAACTTTCTGTCCAAAATCAGAGGGAAAACTTAGAGGAGAGTATTTCCAGTGCAGACTAGTTTGTTCCCTCTCACCTCATTTTCTCCTGAGACTAGAGCTGTTTTCAAACGGCTGGTTAAGTACTGAGAATTGACAGTGACTTTCCTGTTCTCCAGTCATATTCATAACCTGACTTTCATGGATTTTGAAAAACATGATGAGTTGCACATTAGTCAGGTCATTTCGTTTCTGATCAGGGCTTTTTTTTTTTTTTTTTCTACTGTTCTGTCTTTTTAAACTGACCTTACTTCCATATTCCTCTTTCATACATTGTTATTTTCATGCTTACTGCTGTCTGGAAAATACTGCTTTGTGCATTTTTTAATTTCTGTTCTAATGTCTGAAGAAGATAGATGTGTTGAAAATTCACTTGTCTATTTTGTATTGTATATTGAATTAGCATTACTTACTCCATGTTTTGTATGTTCATTTGTAGTTCACCTTTTTTCAGTAATGCAACAGTCTGTTCCATTTTCTTGTCAGAAACAACATTCTTTTTATGAACAGAAAAAAGATAATATGTTTTGTACAGAGCCTTTTGGTTCATAAGATTTACTCTGCACAGCTGTCATTTATGCCTTAGTAATCATGTTGATGCCATTGACTTGGAATTGACACAGCCTCCAGTGAACATTAGCAAAGTTGCTGGTATCATCTGGTTTAAAACTTCTTTTCCTTAATGACTGAACGGCAGTATACCAGGTTCTTTTGTTTTATGTGGAAGGAAATCAAATCTTTCAAGATCCTTTGCAGAACTCCCCACGTATACTTCGGAGTCCTCACACTCCTCGTACTCCTCGCACTCCGCGCTCTTCATGTAGTCCTCGCAATTCTCCTAATTCTCCTGAAGAGGTAAAACTGCTCACCATGTGGAGAAGCAGAGGAAAGGTGCACTGTCAGGGTTCACTAACAATGTGCACTGTTTCACGGGAGGGAAATGAAGCACGATGGAGTTCTGCTAACCACATGTTCTGTTATAAAGGAGAGGGAAAACGCCTGTTTGGGATCTGGTAACAATGTGTACTGTCATAAAGGAGAAGGTCTGAGAGCTTCTTGGGTGCCCCTAGCACTGTGCATGGTAAAGAGGAAGGGGAATTAAGAACCATACAGAGGTTTGTTAACAATGCACAATATGCCAAAGAGGCTGCAAGAATTATGGAGCTCTCCTAACAATGCAAACTGTGCAGAACTAGAAGGATGGGAATCAAGAACTATGGAAATCCACTAACAATGCCTGTAAGGAGAGGAATTGAGAAATATAAAGGTCTCCTAATAATCCACATTATGCAGGAGAGGATTTGAGAAATATAAAGGTCTCCTAATAATCCACATTATGCAGGAGAGGATTTGAGAAATATGAAGGTCTCCTAATAATCCACATTATGCAGAAGGAGAGGGTTTGAGAAATATGAAGGTCTCCTAATAATCCACATTATGCAGAAGGAGAGGATTTGAGAAATATGAAGGTCTCCTAATAAAGCACACTGTGCAGAAAGAGAGAAATTAAGAACTGTGGAGGTCTGCTAACAATCCACGTTGCGCAGAAGGAGAGGAATGAGTCTCAAGCTGTTTTCCACATAGAACATGGAGCCAACTAACAAACCAAAGGGCAAAAGGATGATGCAGTCCATGAACAAGCTGGACCAAGGTCCGGCACATGAAGACAAAGTGGGAGAAATTATATTGACTCATATGCACCAGTGCTTTAAACGTAAGATGATTCTACGTTTTATTTGAAAAGGTATTGGGACAGGGAGGAAAGGGAGGGAGACTGTGTGCCCGAACATTTGTTTAATATGGACAAACAGACATCAACTTCCTGGACATAATTATGATGTTGACAGTAAGAAATCTGAACATGAAAGTCGCATGTACCCAGAAACAAAGCAGGTAAATCATAGTGTGTGTGTGTGTGTGTTCATGGCGTATATCTCTGTAGTATACTCGGCAGCAAGCCCTTTCAGTTTTCTGTCATAAAGCGTACATTTTTACGTAATCAGAAGAAAAAAAAAGGCATGAAAATAATAATATTGTAGGGGAGGGGTAATGGTTAGGAGTGATAGTAATTTTTCAAATGTGATTTTTTCTTTTTTTTTAATGCAGATCAAAATTCATCGAAACCTCTGTGACAGAGGATCCGCACTCTAAGCATTGTATTTATGGCACTTAACTGGTGAATGTGTTACAAAAGAGAGAACTGAAGTACCATCAAGGTCTGTTAACAGCGTGTACTGTCATAAAAGAGAGAATTAAAGCACTGTTGATGTCGCCAACACTATGCATTGTGCTGAAGAAGGAGAAGCAAGCACTTAATATTAAGGTACAGGGAGCACTGTGATGGGGACATAAGCACTATTAAGATACAGGGAGCACTGTGAAGGGGACGTAAGCACTATTAAGGTACAGGGAGTACTGTGATGGGGACATAAGCACTATGAAGGTACAGGGAGCACTGTGATGGGGACGTAAGCACTATGAAGGTACAGGGAGCACTGTGATGGGGAAGTCTGCACTATTAAGATACAGGGAGCACTGTGATGGGGAAGTAAACACTATTAAGGTACAGGGAGCACTGTGATGGGGACATAAGTACTATGAAGGTACAGAGAGCACTGTGATAGGGAAGTAAGCACTATGAAGAAGGTACAGGAAGCACTGTGATGGGGAAGTCAGCTCTATTAAGATACAGGGAGCACTGTGATGGGGAAGTAAACACTATTAAGGTACAGGGAACACTGTGATGGGGACGTAAGCACTAGTAAGGTACAGGGAGCACTGTGATGGGGAAGTAAGCACTATTAAGGTACAGGGAGCACTGTGATGGGGACGTAAGCACTATGAAGGTGCAGGGAGCACTGTGATGGGGAAGTAAGCAGTAGTAAGGTACAGGGAGCACTGTGATGGGGAAGTAAGCACTATAAAGGTACAGGAAGCACTGTGATGGGGACGTAAGCACTATTAAGGTACAGGGAACACTGTGATGGGGAAGTAAGCACTTGTATGGTACAGGGAGCACTGTGATGGGGAAGTAAGCACTAGTAAGGTACAGGGAGCACTGTGATGGGGAAGTAAGCACTAGTAAGGTACAGGGAGCACTGTGATGGGGGAAGTAAGCACTAGTAAGGTACAGGGAGCACTGTGATGGGGAAGTAAGCAGTAGTAAGGTACAGGGAGCACTGTGATGGGGAAGTAAGCACTTGTAAGGTACAGGGAGCACTGTGATGGGGAAGTAAGCACTATTAAGGTACAGGGAGCACTGTGATGGGGACATAAGCAGTAGTAAGGTACAGGGAACACTGTGATGGGGACGTAAGCAGTAGTAAGGTGCAGGGAGCACTGAGATGGGGAAGTAAGCACTAGTAAGGTACAGGGAGCACTGTGATGGGGGAAGTAAGCACTTGTAAGGTACAGGGAGCACTGTGATGGGGACGTAAGCACTAGTAAGGTACAGGGAGCACTGTGATGGGGAAGTAAGCACTATGAAGGTACAGGAAGCACTGTGATGGGGACGTAAGCACTAGTAAGGTACAGGGAGCACTGTGATGGGGACGTAAGCACTATTAAGGTACAGGGAGCACTGTGATGGGGAAGTAAGCACTATTAAGGTACAGGGAGCACTGTGATGGGGAAGTAAGCAGTATTAAGGTATAGGGAGCACTGTGATGGGGACGTAAGCACTATTAAGGTACAGGGAGCACTGTGATGGGGAAGTAAGCACTATTAAGGTACAGGGAGCACTGTGATGGGGAAGTAAGCACTATTAAGGTATAGGGAGCACTGTGATGGGGATGTAAGCAGTAGTAAGGTACAGGGAGCACTGTGATGGGGAAGTAAGCACTATTAAGGTACAGGGAGCACTGTGATGGGGAAGTAAGCACTTGTAAGGTACAGGGAGCACTGTGATGGGGACGTAAGCACTAGTAAGCTACAGGGAGCACTGTGATGGGGGAAGTAAGCACTTGTAAGGTACAGGGAGCACTGTGATGGGGGACATATGCACTATTACGGTGCAGGGAGCACTGTGATGGGGAAGTAAGCACTATTAAGGTGCAGAGAGAGCAAGTCATCACACAGACGAACTGATGGTTGACAGCAGTTGCATCTCTCACATGGGTTGTGGCCAGCACTTGTCGGTGGAGGAGCAGGTCGGAGCTTTTGGCTCTACAGTTAGTGGATGTGCAAGTCTTTGGGAGACATGGGCTGCAGACTGTGTGTGGTTTTGTTCACTGTCATTGTTTTATTAGCACAAACATTTCTCACCAGTTCTTTGGATAACCAGTTGGAAGCATCTTTAAATGATGCTTGTTCAGGTTTTGTTCACTCCTTACATTTTCATCATGTTATGTCTTTTTTTTGTTTTTTGTCTAATTATTTTAGGTTATATGATTTGTACACTATTTTGTCTGTCCCTGTCTGTCTGTCCTACCCACTCTCTCTGTGCTGTCTCTGTCTCTGTCTCTGTCTCTGTCTCTCACACACACACACACACACACACACACTCTCTCTCTCTCTCTCTCTCTCTCTCTTCTCTCTCTCTCTCTGTAATAGATAGATGGATAGATTGATAGAGATATAAATCCATCCCACACATACATACCATACATATACGCACACATACACACACACACTTGCACACACACGCACCACACACACACATACTCTCTCTCTCTCTCTCTCTCTCTCTCTCTCTCTCTCTGTGTCTCTCTCACACACACACACACACACACACACACACACACACACACGCACACTCGCATCGCACGCACGCACACACACATGCACACACTCACACGCGCGCACACACACACACACACACACACACACACACACACACAAAACAAACATATAAGCATGCACACACATATACACCAGCACATACACACCCACATTTATGGACTCCTAACCTTACACACTGGCATCGCTTTGTTGATGCATACTTACCAGTGCACATACATTCAGAGTAAAATCAGGGAGTTCACACACTAACAAAGGGAAGGGTAATATCATTGTGAAACAGCACCAAAATCTAAAGATGTATGTACTGCCAACTATGTAGCACATGTTTTTAGTAAAATTTTAATCAGAATTCATCCTTTTTTTTTTTTTTGCCAACAAAACCATACAATTTTGAAGTGAGAAGGCAACATAGAGTGATGTCCCTTGTAGTGTTCCATTAAAAACAGGAAGAAACTACAGGGAGCTGTTGATAGCGAAAGGTCTTCAGAGAAGAAGTCCCCTGCAGACAAGCATTAGGTTTAAGGTGTGTGTGCTTACATGTGTTTATGTGTGTGTGTGTGTGTGTTTAGTATGGACTGCCTGTCCGCTTTGTTAGTTGGTTGGTTATTGATCAGTCAGCCTTTGTCCATTTTCTGTTTCAAATACTTTGGTAAAGACATTGTGGGCACGGAGCAAAGTAAGCTACAGATATCTAATCCACAGCTGTTTGGTGACAGTGAAGAGTTGCATGTAAAGCGGGGTGTCAAACAATCAGGTGTATCTCTGTTGCCCACAACTTGCCCTGTTTTCTTGTTCAGCCAATCAGCAGCCAGTTGAGACGCACCACCGCTGTCAACCGTTCCAGCAGAGATGCCTCAGGTCCTCACGGCTCCTTCCCTGGCAGCAGCAGGAAGGTGAGGCACCATGGGGAGGGGGATGTAAGTTACAGTTTTAAGTTTGTTTCTACCAGGAGGACTTGTTACCTGCTGACTAGTCTGAACTCCACATCTGCCAAGCCAGAATGCCCTAGTGGGTTAAGGACTTTGAAGAAGAGAATGATGTAAATAATACAAAAGTTAAGGGAGTGTATGTGCATGCTTGCATGTGTATGTGTGTGTGTTTGTGTGTGCATTGTCTCATCTTCTGTGACATTACTCCAATACTGCGCATTCCAGCTATACACTGCTACACCCAGGTTCTTTACGCAGTTCCAGCTGTGGCAGTTCACAGGGAGCAGTCAGTGTCAGGCCATCCTTGGAAAACCCGCCAGAGCAGACACTGCACTGCTGCTGAATCATGTCTATAGTGGGCCTTGTTTCCTGTTCTGCTGAATCATATCTATAGTGGGCCTTGTTTCCTGTGCTGCTGAATCATGTCTATAGTGGGCCTCGTTTCCTGTGCTGCTGAATCATGTCTACCGTGGGCCTCGTTTCCTGTGCTGCTGAATCATGTCTACGTGGGCCTCGTTTCCTGTGCTGCTGAATCATGTCTACAGTGGGCCTCGTTTCCTGTGCTGCTGAATCATGTCTACAGTGGGCCTCGTTTCCTGTGCTGCTGAATCATGTCTACAGTGGGCCTCGTTTCCTGTGCTGCTGAATCATGTCTACAGTGGGCCTCGTTTCCTGTGCTGCTGAATCATGTCTACAGTGGGCCTCGTTTCCTGTGCTGCTGAATCATGTCTACAGTGGGCCTCGTTTCCTGTGCTGCTGAATCATGTCTACAGTGGGCCTCGTTTCCTGTGCTGCTGAATCATGTCTACAGTGGGCCTCGTTTCCTGTGCTGCTGAATCATGTCTATAGTGGGCCTCGTTTCCTGTTCTGCTGAATCATGTCTATAGTGGGCCTCGTTTCCTGTGCTGCTGAATCATGTCTATAGTGGGCCTCGTTTCCTGTGCTGCTGAATCATGTCTATAGTGGGCCGAGTTTCCTGTTCTGCTGAATCATGTCTGTAGTGGGCCTTGTTTCCTGTTCTGATCCAACATACAGAGTACACACTTACTAAGCCCCCCCCCCTCCCCCCCCCCCAACCTCCCTTCCCCAATCAATGATTTATTGTCGTGGAGCCATTGTGAGTCTGGAGTTGGTCTCTTTGCCCATCCATCAACAAACCCCATGAACTTGCCAACACAGTGTTTGACAAGAACTAAGCACAGATGCTGATGTGGAGAGGAAATGAATTTGAGGTCACCTTAAGCAGGGCGTGAAGAGCTGCAGAGTTTGAGAGGTTTTCTCTGTGATGATCAGTGTGGGTGAGTGTGATGATCAGTGTGGGTGAGTGTGATGATCAATGTGGGTGAGTGTGATGGTCAGTGTAGGTGAGTGTGATGATCAGTGTGGGTGAGTGTGATGGTCAGTGTAGGTGAGTGTGATGATCAGTGTGGGTGAGTGTGATGGGATAGTGCTATGACGTTCCATTCTGGTGTGAGATGACAGTCATGACAGGGCTGTACTTGAGACTTCCTTTCATTATACATCCATGTGTCAACCACGCTGAAAAATGCATACCTCTTCAGTATTGGCCAGGAAATTTGAGCAACATTGTCGGACATACAGTGGATGAAAATTGACTGTTTGGTTCCATTCTTTCCATTTGAACCCATAACACACTCAGTGTAAGAGCCAGTCAGCGTCAAGAAATCTCACAGATATGAACCGCTGGTGGGACTCAAACACGCAACCTCCCAGTCTGCAACTTGTGGCGCTAACACTGGGCCACAGTAACTGATCTCTTAGTGTAGATCACTAGTCCTAGTTATTTGATTAGCCAGCTAACTGTTTGACAAATATATTAAAAGTGCCCATCGCACAGTGTCACCCATTCATCATAATGTTCACTGCAAACATTACATTTTCTCTCTGTATGTTTCGCAGTCCTCATTGCAAGTCATCAGGCGCACCCAGGAGCTGATGTGGAACCAGGAGAACATCCTGAAGTCCTGGCCTGAAAAGCTTCCATCATTCGCAGAAGAAGAGAAGGAAAAGGAGAAATCTGCAGCTGCTGCTGCCACCAGTTCTGCATCTGGCTCAGATGGTACAGCAGCGGCAGATGATCCAGCATCCATGCCATCTACCTCTGGGACTGCGGTAAAATCTGGGTCTGCAGCCAGTGGCTCTGGCACCACTGCCGCCAAAATCAGCAAAACCATGTCCATGACAAATAAACAGCCTGCCGCCTCGTCTCTGAAGAAAACCAATTCTGCCCCAAGTAAGCCGAGCGGACTGTTTGTCAAAAACAAGACAGCCTCTCCTCCGCCACCATCCAAAGCCCCAGTGACGACACGCAAGACGGCATCATTCAAGGTGTGTTGTGTGAAGAGCTGAGCATGGTTTTGCCAGAATGGAAGAATTGTGTGTTATGAACAACAGAAGCAGCATGCACAGCACAATATAAAGTATGTGCACACATTCTCATACACACACATGCACGCACGCACGCACACACGCTCACACACACACACACACACACACAAACACACACACACACACACACACACACACACACACACACACACGCGCGCACACACACACTCATACATTCACACATACACACAAAGAGAGAGGGAGAGGAATGCTTATTAACTTGGGATTTTATATTTCATTATGCATTCTGGTATACCAAGTTAAGTTTTAATGTTTGTTTCTTGTATTGATTTACTCTTTACATTGCAATACTTTTCAGTGCATTATATATAATGGAGGAATCTGATATTGATGTTCTATCTGTTTATGTTTGCATCAAGATAATTTGTAAGAAATCTTTTACTCAGTTCCTCTGTAATATTCTCTTAGTTATTGGCAATTTCATGATATTTAGAGACACCTGTGATTGTGTAAGATGTGAACTCTGAAGTCATGCCACTTCATTTGGTAGATGAGATGAAATAAAATTAATGCTTCTGAAATCTGATTACAAGTATGAGATAGTGATCTTACTATTGGTGCTCAAAGTTGGTAGCGAAAATGAAAATGATAAAATAGCTTGAAAATGTCATCTGACAGAAAAAAATCTTATTTTGGTGACATTTGCATACTGTTTTGATTGTTTTTATTTTTCAAAATGAATGTAGAGCATTGATGGTAACATCGCTGTCTCACACCAGAACACAAATTTTGAAACCAGATTTATTTCATGAAAAAAAAAAAAATCACAGCTTTGACAATCACAGGTGTCCCCAAACACTCTGAAACTGCCCATATATTATACTACGAGGAATCTAGTTATGCAAAGACATTGAACTGAACAAAAATGAATGTTCACTTTTCTTCACATATATACATGGATTTTCAGATGGACACAGAGAATGACAGTGATGACCATGAGGAGTTCATGCAGAAGCTGGATCAGTTAGACCGAGAGCTGAAAAAGTCATCCTCCATCCGAAGCAGAGCCTCATTGAAGAGCGGTATGCCCAAAGGTCTGGTGAAGAAGCACTCGTCCCACTCCTCGCAGAGCGCCATTGACGATCTGTTTGAGTCTGATGACGAGTGGGCCTCTGAGGGCCTTGATGGAAAGGGAGGGAGGAGAGTAGAGGGAGCGACCTTCAACCCTCGTCAAGATCCTATGTTGGACAGGTAACTACTGTGGGATCCGCTTGTGAATACACCTGTCTGTCTGAATTAAAATGTCTGCAAGTTAGAACTGTCAGCCATAACACTTAAGGTGTAATTTGCATCAGCTTTCTGACTGAAGGAATGAAAATGAAGTCTGTGTGATAATTTTTCTCATGTATACCTAATCAAATAAGTGCATTTATTCTATTTAATACGGACACATCTAGCCTGACTAGGATGCAGTTCAAAATCTTGAAGGAAGGAAAGCAGTCTCCCTCTGTGCTCCTGCCATTGTCTGACAACTTGCCACCCTTAATGTTTATTGCCTTGCCTGTGCAGTTAAATCGTTTTTTCTGTCCTTCCTAGTTATGGAAACATGCCCTGAAATTCTCTCTGTGCATGGACACTCCTTTTTTGCTTTATTGATTGGTCTCAATTTCTAGCATTCTAACACTACATCATGGACATATTTCACAGATTACATTTGTGCATGAAAATTTTTTATATAGTGGCCAAAAAAAAACAAAAGATGATTTTTGGAATTCTGAAGTACCTTTACACTGTCGGTTATATGAGACACGTCATCCTTGATATTGACTTTAATATTGGCCCCTCCTGCCGTATAGTTCAGTCGTCGATAAGATTATGTCTGCTTTGTATGAGTGTGTGTGTGTGTGTGTGTGAGTTTATTAATCAGTTTGTTTTTTTCTGAAATGGAAATGTCAACCAAATTCTACACTTTTGGTAAATTGTAAAAAAAAGACTCATGTGTTGAAATTTAATTCTGAAATAAAGACTGCATTGATGTTTAAAAAATACCTTGGTGAATAATTTGATGTATCCTGGTTTCGTTCTGAAGATCACTCAGAATATTTGTTGAACGTTATGCTTGATCCCTTTAACATTATTCATAAATGTGGCTTACACCTGGCAGCTCTGCTAGTAATGTAGTGAAGTACTGTTTTGCACAGTAACCAAAAGATGATTCAGAACTCAATCGTTGTTGATGCTTATCTTTTAACTTGCCTATGTACATATGCTAAACAAAAAAAGACAAACCAACTGTTTTAAAAGTGAAATTAGAAATAGAAATGAGTGTGGTGAAAAAAAAAGTTTTATTACAGATATTATGTTCTTAAATACATAGGTTTTCTCTTCCATAAAAGGTATACACGCACACATTTGTGCCAGCATAGCACACACACATACACACATACACACCTTACTTGGTTGGTGTAAATTAGAACCATAGAAAATGTTTGACATTGTCAAAACAGTAACAAGGGAAATAACGGATTGTGGATGGCGCAGCATTGAATGAAGGTATTCAGTAACCATGAGAGCAAAGTGCTAAAAGTTAAAGGGAGAAAGTCTTCACAAAGGGAAAAGTGTATGAGCAAAGTGGTAAAAGTTAAAGGGAGAAAGTCTTCACAAAGGGAAAAGTGTATGAGCAAAGTGGTAAAAGTTAAAGGGAGAAAGTCTTCACACAGAGAAAAGTGTATGAGCAAAGTGGTAAAAGTTAAAGGGAGAAAGTCTTCACACAGAGAAAAGTGTATGAGCAAAGTGGTAAAAGTTAAACTTAAAGGGAGAAAGTCTTCACAAAGGGAAAAGTGTATGAGCAAAGTGTAAAAGTTAAAGGGAGAAAGTCTTCACAAGAGAAAAAGTGTATGAGCAAAGTGGTAGTAAAAAGTTTAAAGGGTAAATAAATAAAGAAGTCTTCACAAAGAGAAAAGTGTATGAGCAAAGTGGTAAAAGTTAAAGGGAGAAAGTCTTCACAAAGAGAAAAGTGTATGAGCAAAGTGGTAAAAGTTAAAGGGAGAAAGTCTTCACAAAGGGAAAAGTGTATGAGCAAAGTGGTAAAAGTTAAAGGGAGAAAGTCTTCACAAAGAGAAAAGTGTATGAGCAAAGTGGTAAAAGTTAAAGGGAGAAAGTCTTCACAAAGAGAAAAGTGTATGAGCAAAGTGGTAAAAGTTAAAGGGAGAAAGTCTTCACAAAGGGAAAAGTGTATGAGCAAAGTGGTAAAAGTTAAAGGGAGAAGGTCTTCACAAAGAGAAAAGTGTATGAGCAAAGTGGTAAAAGTTAAAGGGAGAAAGTCTTCACAAAGAGAAAAGTGTATGAGCAAAGTGGTAAAAGTTAAAGGGAGAAAGTCTTCACAAAGAGAAAAGTGTATGAGCAAAGTGGTAAAAGTTAAAGGGAAAAAGTCTTCACAAAGAGAAAAGTGTATGAGCAAAGTGGTAAAAGTTAAAGGGAGAAAGTCTTCACAAAGAGAAAAGTGTATGAGCAAAGTGGTAAAAGTTAAAGGGAGAAAGTCTTCACAAAGGGAAAAGTGTATGAGCAAAGTGGTAAAAGTTAAACTTAAAGGGAGAAAGTCTTCACAAAGGGAAAAGTGTATGAGCAAAGTGGTAAAAGTTAAAGGGAGAAAGTCTTCACAAAGGGAAAAGTGTATGAGCAAAGTGGTAAACGTTAAAGGGAGAAGGTCTTCACAAAGAGAAAAGTGCATGGGAAGAAAGTGGTCCTCTGAAGGGGACTGATTTTATATTGGAAGATAAATCTAGCAGAGACAAAGAGAAAAACATTTTTCTGGGAAAAGAGTATTTTAAGAAGTGGGGCTTTATGCAAAGCTCCTTTATGGGCAAGAGAAAAATGTGTCAGGAAAAAAAACTCTGAATGGAATTGATTTTATATTGGAAAATAAATCTAGTAGAGACTAAGAGAAAGAAAAAAATTTAGAAAAAAAAAAATCATCTTCAAAGGAATGAAAGCATCATGTGACGTACCTTTAGGGGCAGAATTTACTGTGGCTATAGTCCATACTCTTGGCATGCACGCTGTCTTTTTTAATCTTCTTCTTGTTATTGTTTGCTGCAGGCGAGCAAGCATGACAAGCTTGATGAAACTGCGCATGGCATCCATGCATGTGCCCAGCAGTGCAGGGAGTTCCATGGTGCGCAGAGACAGCACCTTCATGCGCCGCGACAGTACCTTCAACAGTTTCCTGATGTCGGAAAAGTCACGCACTACTCTCTCTACTCTGCTGAAGAGTGAGTGGATCAACAGTACTCTCATGACACGTGTGCAGCAATCAAGTGAACACTACACTCACACTTGTGCACATGCACGCACATGCACAGATACACATGCTCATACACAAACACGCACACACACACACACACACACACACACACACAAGCATGCATACATACACACACACATGCACATGAACAAACACAACACAACACAACACAACACAACACAACACAACACAACACAACACAACACAACACAACACAACACACACACACACACACACACACACACACACACACACGCACATACACATGCACATGCACAGATACACATGCACATACACATACACAAATACACACAAACACATACTCACACACACACACACACACACACACACACACACACACACACACACACACACACACGCATACACACACACACGCACACACACACACACACACACACACACACACACACACACACACACACACACACACAAACACAATACACACACACACACAGATGCATACACGCATATACAAACCTGTCTGCATGGGTGTTTATCACGTAGACCAGTTCCATGAGGGCACTACAAGTATATTATAATAATTCCAGTCGAAAAAAAAAAAAAAAAAAAACCCAGTACCATTTGAAACAAGACCACACTCCACCAGATCATACAGCATCGCATACAGTGCCACATACAGCAGTACAGGTCTGTGAGTCCATGCAGTGTCACAGACATTACTCAACTCATTACAAAGACACATTACATGACACTAAACAGTACAGTCCTCCTCCATCCCACACCAGAAAACATACCATACAGTACAGTACAACCCACCACAAAACAGGTGCATTCCCTGTCCTCAGATCGCATGCAGCTGCTGGGCCACCCCACAGAAGACAGAGGGTGCCGCTTGCCCTGGTTCTTTGTGTATGTGGGGTACGGTATCTGCCTGGCGTTGTCGATGCTGTCCATCCTGATGGTGCTGCTGTACGGATACAACTTTGGCTCTGCTGTGGCTCTGCAATGGCTGCTGTCAGTGCTGTTAGCCTTCCTCTGCTCCATGCTGCTCCTGGAGCCCCTCAAGGTATGGGAACATTGGCTGGTGGATCCACATCCTGCCCAGCTCACAGTCAGTGTACTGGGGCCACTAGACTCGGTTTTCCTCTTGCACCCAAGCATTTGTTTGGATGTCTGTTCTTGAGTGATAAAACTTTTTTTTTCTCGTGTAGCCTGTCTGTTGTGCCTAAAAACAATGTTAAGGAACTTAATGCTTGTACCAGACAGTTGTGGGATGAATTTCAGAAAAAGGAAAGGAGGGTGAAAGGAACTCACCAAATTCTATACTTGTTTGTGGACAAAAGAATAAGAGATGGAACAGAATTAAATGATACCATGTATTTTTTTTTATCAAGAAGCCATTTCTGTTATGAAAGGAATCTTTGAAAGAAAACCAGTGTCATTGTACCAGACACTGGAAAGCAGTCTGACATAAGTTTCTTCTGAATTATGTTGACAATGCCAGAATGCAGACAATACTGATTGTGGTGTGTACAGGTGGTGATCCTGGCACTGTATGTGGCCGTGGTGACGAAGGACGCTGAAAAAGACGTGGAGGCTGATTCCATTGACGTCATGCCTTCCATTGAGGCCAATGAACAGCTGAAGGTAGGTGGTAGTATGGTGTTACTACTTGCATGGTCCACAGGATCAGTGAGATCGTGTTTGGACTACATGTCCACACCAGTGAGATTTTGCTGGGGTTATTTCAGCTTCTTAGATATTTGAAAAAGGCAATATTTTGTCTTTGATTCATCTCTTGCATACTTCATTATGTATAGCATAAAAGAAAGTAAAATAGATATTCCCTAAAGAACATTGTTAGTAGATTTCCACATCATCTAGATAATTTTGGATACAAAATCATCAAAGAAAATAAAAATGATTGCCAAAGCTCTCTAGGTGGAAAGTGCTATATAATCATGAAAACCAAAAATGTTACTTCCTGTCAAGCCATGGCAAAGGAATCCATCTTTGAAAAAAAAAAAAAAAAAAAGTTCTGAAGAAAAAGTGTTTCCGATGTCTTGATGTATATCTGCAGAAACCATGCAAAAAATATATAGAAAGCAAATGGCTGGACGGTGAACTTAATGACTAGGACTGGTGCAAAAACTTGTGTGCCAAAATATGGATGCAGCTTCAATATTTGTTTTTGGTCGAGTATTGAAGTGCAGCTCCAGGGGAGGAAGTAACTGGAATAGCCACAATTTCATTCTGTCTTATTCTGCGGTTGATTTTTTTTTTCTTTTTCTTTTAATCAGATCTTCAGTCCTGGCCCCACTATGAAACCCATAGTCTTTTCGAGGTCTTCAAGTTTGGTGGGAAGGCCACAATTCCGTTTAAGGATCAGGAACTCTTCCCCACTTGCAAGCATTGTCAGAGACCCAACAGAATCTTTCTATCAAAAATGCCCACAGTAATCTCACAGGGCAGTTGGAATCCCCCTTCACTGCAGTTTGCTGCAGAAGGGTCTGAAAGAATGTGAACCTTGTACAGGCAGGCTGGGCCTGTGATGAAGACGAATAATAATATCGATGCGATTGGAATCACCGGGCCATCACCGTTTAGGTGTTTAGGACAACGTGGTAATGCCAGGATCTCCTTCCAGTGTATTTCAGATGCCAGAGCGGTGAGCACAGTTTATACAACATGGATACAGCTGTGACAATGCAAGCAACTCATACACCTCCATCGCCCTCTCCCCCTTTCCCTCCTCCCCCTCTTTCCACCACCTTCTGTCTGTTCACGTTATCTTTCTGCATTTTTTTTGTTGTGGATACTTTTTGAACAGAGTGTGGAAGATGTGTTCCATCGAACGGAACAACAGCTTGGGCATTTTGTCATGCAAATGTTATGCTTGAGTTTCTTGACAAAATAGCACAGTTCAGTTTGTGCAATTTTTTTTTCTAATCTTTGTTTGTTTGTTCGTTTCTCTTTGAGGTTGGGTTTTGCTTGTTTTTGAGTACACACTGTAAATTTCAGGGTTAATAAAGAAGAAAACTCTTTTTCAGGAGGTGAAGTTCCGTCCTCTTGGAGGCTTTGCCCTGCTCCAGGCCCACAAGGAGGGACGCAAGAAGTTACGACTGCGCACGATGATTCGACAAACCATCGCCTATCTGGTGTTAACTGCCACTGCCCTGGCCATAGCTAATGTGTACTTTGGGCCCAATCTGTTCCGTGCCATGGGCCACATGGAAAACAGCTTCCTCTATACTGACACCACATATTCTGGATTGGTCGACTTTGACAACATCAGCAGGTGGGAACTCTTACAGGTGTGTGTGTGTGTGTGTGTGTGTGTGTGTGTGTGTGTGTGTGTGTGTGTGAAGATGTGGACATAAATTTATTATGTGTGTGGATGGGGCATGTTTGTGTGAATGTGATTTGTGTAAATGGGGGCATGCATGAATGCATGCATGTGCATTGGTGTTTTAGCATGTGTGTGTGTGTGTGTGTGTGTGTGCATCTCACTGTGTGAATAATATGTTTGTGTTGTACCTGAACGTCAATGTTCCAACTGTCCATTGTGTTGCCCACAGCACTGACCAGTTCTGGACCTGGGCTAGAGATGTGTGGGTTCCGGCACTATACCGACAGGACCTGGTCTCCAACGAAGAGAACCCTGTTCTTCTGGGCCCCGCCCGCTTGAGACAAGTCAGGAGTACCATGGGTAAGAATGGAGCATGCTGCCTTGCTTTGGTATGCCGGCATTATGGACACTGGATCGGTGTATGTCTCTGTGCTGTGATTGGCTAGATCTGCTTTTGTCCTGTCTTTGTCAGTGCTTAGCTGTGGCTTTTAACTCACTTAGGACAGACAGATCTGTCCCTTGTTTTTCCCTGTGGACGGGCCATTTGTTATGGTTAGTAAAAAAAAATCACCAAAAATACAAAACAAGAGATAACTCAACGAAATTTTCAGGAAGTGTTATTCATAAACTGTGTTAGTAGAATACAAAAGAATAAACTTCCCACTTTCATACAATTTCTTATGCTTGAGGGTGAAAAAATGTCCAGTTCTTTCAGGTGCATCACAACACTCTAGCACAGAGTCAGTGGGTCCATGGCTTCACATTCAGCAGAAAAAGTCAGTAAATACACTAAATGAGTTGAAACAAAGGTAGATACACTCCAGGAAACAAGATAGAAATAAGATAGATAAATCTCATGCCTGCTATGCACAAGCTAACTTGGAATAATGCCTGCTATGCACAAGCTAACTTGGAATAATGCAAAATGGGGGCGTGGCACTCAGCTGACACACGAAGGCCAGAAGTACCAGAAAAAGGAGGCACTGTTGGAAAAAACTCGAATCTTTGCGCCAGTCGCGTAAGGAAAGCCAATGAACTCTTGCTCACTCAAATCCCCAGTCTTTCACGGCACACAAATGCTCCGCTCGTGTGGCGAAGTGGCCCACTCTCACCTTCATCATCACTGAGCTCCACAGACAAGTCAGTGTCAATTTACTCTTCTCCTCAAAATTCTTCACTGGAATCACTTCATCAGCTTCGTCATCCTCTTCTTCAATGTCTGAACCTTCCGTTTGTAGCATTTCAATAACCTCAGGAATGCTAAAACGTTGCTGACGGGCTCGACTTTGCTCCGACACATTCGCAGAAAAACTTGTTTGAGACGCCATGTTTCTATGCAGATTAGTAAGTCATGTGGGTTGGTCTGGTCAATCAGCCACTGAGCCAAAGTGGGTGATGGTGTGCTGCGAAACAGCTGTGCAGGCGAACGAAGGAATGCTGACGATACTATCTTTATCTTGTTGCCGTGTACTGATCACGCTGCCACCGCATGAAAAATTGGTGAAGGCCGAAACCTTGATAGCGTTCGTTTGTACTGAAGCGTTAAGTCATCGGAAAACACTATAGCGTCTGTTTATGACAAGAGAGTTAATCGATCACCACAAAGAACCCTATTTGTTTTGGCACACCCATATGATTTTCGTTGCTCAGATTTATTCTTTCTTTGTAGAAACAAAAAGTTTGCAATATAGAGAGGGTTTTCAACCCTTTTCTCAACAGAAAAGTGATCAGTTCTAGTTTTGAAACAATGACTGAGGGCGGAAAATGAAGCAAAACTTGAAAAGAGAGGGGTTAGTTACCGCCAAGGACACAGACAAACAAGAGTACAGGACTAGACATAATGCATTTCAACCTCTTGGGTCTTCTTCAGGCAAAGACACACAATATTTAGGACAGTGACAAGAAGAACATGTAGCCACTTAGCTGCACTTCTCCTGTTCGTCTCCATTCAAGTGGCTACATGTTCTTCTTGTCACTGTCCTAAATATTGTGTGTTTTCACCTGAAGAAGACCCAAGAGGTCGAAATGCATTGTGTCTAGTCCTGTACTCTTGTCTGTCTGTGTCCTTGGCGGTAACTGACCCCTCTCTTTTCAAATTTTTTCTTTTTTTTGTTAATCAGTTCTAGGTAAGGTGTTGAATTGACTTGTCATTTTGGTTGCTTTTCTTCAAGAGGTAAGTAGAGATAGTGCAGGATTAACAAAGATGTGACTACTAAACAATATATGTTAGGTGGAAGAAGTTAAACATGTATGCATATGGCTGGATGTTGTATTTAACTTTAAAAAACAAAGAAACTTTATTTGTGTACATGATTCATGTATGTAATATTTGTACTGTTATTACTTCTCAGTGAAAACTATTTACTGTTACTGAATTAAAAGAAAGAGTAATATTTCAGTGTATGTGTCTGTGACTGGGACGCATATATGTGTGTTCCACTTGCATGTATGTTCATGTCTGTGTGTCCAGTGGACTGTTTGACAAACGAGGTAGAAAAGGTTCGATCCTGCGTGGGTCGTCTGGAATTCACTGAGGACACGGCAGCCTACAGCCCTGGTTGGCTGAACACTACTGCAGGCAATGCATCATGGGTCCATTCCTCAGCGGAACATCTTGACACGTATGTTTCTCTGTCATCCTTGCCTCTAGCTTTGGAGTGGAAAAAAAAAAAGAAAAGAAAAATTCACATCTTGTATTGTCAGTCTGTGCTTCGTTCTTTCCTTTCTTTTATTACAGTATGAAGTCTGCGTATTACACTACTTCCTAATGTTTTTGGAGGGTATCAGATTTCATCTATAAACACCTTCATAATAAGATATAGGACTTTTTATTACTTCTGAAATTGCTGGACAATATTAGTTGAATCTGCTGTTCCACAACTGCTTTTGGATTAAAAAAAAGAAGAAAAAAAACATGCACACACCTGATGTCCCAAATTTTTGCCCTTCCCCTATACTCCTTGTCGTCCCCCTGGCTGCCTTGCTTTCTCCTTTAATCCCATCTCCCCACATATTTTACATCTCCCCCACCTTCGCTGCCTAAGCACACATACACGTGCAGACATGTCAACTCGTATATTCCTGCACCTCCCCATTACACATGCATTCTCACACACACACACACACACACACACACACACACACACACACACACACACATATATATATATATTATATATATATATATATATATAACAAACTAATAAATTCCAAGGATAAATACCGAGCACCATTCCAGCAACTTACAGAGCAGCTTGGTGTTGCAATGATTGCAAGAAATATTCAATTATAAACAAAGCTTGCTCTTATGTGCTATTTCTTCAATCTAAGACATAAGAGCAAGCTTTGTTTATAATTGAATATATATATATATATATATACATATGTATGTATGTATATGTATATGTACAAACACACTCACAAGAGAGTCAAAAGCAGGTTTTGTTATACAAAAAGTCTGAACTATAAAAGGTAATTCAGCAGTGGTTTTTTTTGTTGTTTGTTTGTTTTAAAATTCTGTCATTGAAATTCTTACCTAAAACATGTTGAAAGAGAGTGATAAAGGTGCATATGCTGGTGTGCATTTTTTTTTTCAAACAAGTCAAGCATGTTTGCATGTATTTTGCTATGATGGAATTTGCTTCAGAATAAAAGAAGAAAAAAAAATGTTTCCCTCAACCCATTTGTCCTGTGTGGGAAGTCCATCAGTGTGCTAGCATGATAGGACTAACTGCCTGTGCAACTGACCATAGTTCACACAACACACACACACACACACACACACACACACACACACACACATGCTCGCTCACTCACTCGTCACAAGAAAAGGGGGTGGGGTGTGTTGGAACCATTTGTACTGCTCTTTATTTTAAGGCAGTAGTATAAGTTAATTGTCAAGGAGTAATACAGTATATATGCTATAGATGACCATATGCATATGAATGGGTGTAGGCATATATTTGTGTGTGCAAGTGCAATGAAATGTATGTATGCTTGAGCAGAAGGTCCAAGTTTGGCCGGGACCTGATCTACAGTGGTGGAGGGTACATCCAGGTGTTGGGTACGTCTTACAACCAGACCCTGGATGTTTTGCAGCAACTGGATGATGACAGATGGTTGGATCGCAGGTTTGTAGGCTGTGTGTGTGTGTGTGTATGTGTTTGTGTGTCTGTGTGCGCATGTGTGTGGGTGCATTGCATGTGTGTGTATTGTGTGTGTGTGTGTGAGTGTGAGTGTGTGCACGCATCTCTCTCTATCTCTGCTTACCTTTGTCTTGTCTTTGGATAGTTGTCCGAGTGTTTCCCTGTCTCTCTCTCTCTCTGCCTTCCTTTCAGCGAACAATGAGTATGGAAACTACAAACGTGATGTGTTTTACTAGTAACAGTTATTATATGGTGGATGTTGGTTTGTTTGTTGGTTGGTTTTTCCTTGTATGATTTGAATTTTATCTCCTCTTTTCTTCTAAAATGTGTAAGGGGTATATGGTGTAATAAAGAAAATTGTTCTTGAGTAGTAATCTTTTTTTTTTTTTAATGCGTTCAGCCATCTGAATCCCCTCTCTCTGTCTCTGTCTGTCTGTCAGTCTGTCTGTCTCTTTCTTTCTATCTCTTTTGCTGTCTCTCTATTTCTCTGTCTCTCACTCTCACCCTCTCTATCTTCGTTGCATACACTTGGAATATACCAGAAATATGCAAATTCTTTTGCACATGCTCTGCAGCAGTGATCTCGTATGTCTGTGTGCTTGAGTGCTATTATTGTGTTGCTGTTGCAGTTCTCGGGCATTGTTTCTGGAGTGGACATCATACAGTGCTGGAGAAGACATTTTCATCGCAGCAACGCTCTTGTTAGAATTCCCTATTTCAGGTATATTGTGACTGTGTGTGTTCATGTGAGCATGTGTGCATAGTATGCAATTACATGCAGATGCTCTTCTAAACACAGAATTAGTATGTATAGAGCTGAATTGAAACTTTAAACAAGATATGAAATCTGATGCATTAAGAGGGGTTTTTTTACTATGTGAAACAAAAGACATTAAACTGGAGTTCAAAGAAGAAATCTGCCTGTAGATTTTTTTTTCCTTGAGAAATCTTAGGATTAACATTTTTCATAAATGCTTGTCATCAGATGATTTAACTGATAGTTATGTCAGCATGATTATGAGCTTTCTCTTCAGTAGTATGCCATAAAGTGATTTGTGAATTTTTTTTTTTTACTATTGGCCTAGTAGATGAGGCACTCATCAAGAAGAGAGAAATTCCAGGGTCATAGGGTTCAGATCATGCAAAGACCAGTTCTGAGTGTGTATGTGTTGTTTTTTCCCCCCTTTACACACTGGTAAGTGCTCTGTCTGTCAGAGAACAGTGAGGAGTGTTCTGTCATGCAGCATCCACATACAGAGAAGACTGGTGCTTGGACAGAAATAGTACTATTTTAGCAGTGACTGATGTTTTAAAGTTAAGCCCATGTGGCAAAAACTGTGAACCACCATTGCCCAATTTCAGGCGGTGTTCTTGCCAGCCATGACATCCAGTCGCAACGTCTCTATATCTTGAATCCTGACCGAGTGGAACCACTTTACGTTTGCCAGGTAATGGCTGTGCTGCCATATGAAGACGGACGTATTGTGTGTGTATGTGCGTGTTTATGGATTAGCGTTTGGATTGTTAATGCCATCATCATTTTTTTTGGTTTGTGGGTTGTTGTTGTTTTTTTGGAGGGGGGGGGGGGTTGTGCATTATAAGGCTGCTTGCATCAGTAGAAGGTGCTTTGGGTTTTATCAAGCAAGTGAAGGTTTACTATAGTAGAAATTGTTTGGAGTTTTATCAAGCAAGTGATGGTTCACTTCACCATTGAAACTCTTTGATTAGGCAAGGAAGGGTTCTTTATCAGTATGAATCTTCTCTTTATGTGATAGAAGAATTGGTGTCACAAGCCACATTAGTTGGGAGTTACGTGCATTTCATTGTTTCACTGTGGGAAGGAAACATTACTTTGCATGTTTATTTTTGGCAAACCACATTCTTCATTTTCTAGTAAAAACGAAACAGTAATATTAAGTTTTAAGCAGCATGATTATGGAAAGAACATTTTACTTAATCAGAGATTCTAACATACAGACTATACATCAGGCATCCTGTCAATTGAACACTACCCCCGGCTTTTCCAGGTACTGATGCTGCTGCCAACTCTGTACCTCCTGATCCACACCATCCTATTGATCAGGGAGCAGAGATCCCAGTTTGTTCGCAGCCCCAGCAACTGGCTGCAACTTGGCATCACTCTCATCAGCATGGTCAGCATTGGCATGTACATCGGCTCTGTCGTCACGGCCACTGACACCCTGAAGAGGTTCAGTAGTGGCAGCTCGACGTCGTTCACCAACTTTGAGCGTGCCGTTCACCTGCATGACGTTTTGCGTGTGTTGCATGCCTGCCTGATCTTTCTGTTGTTACTCAAGGTAGATGCAGCACTGATGGGATTTGTTGTGTCTGGTTCTGGGAGTGATGTGTGGGTGTTTGACTGTTTTTGTGTGGCTTGTTCAAATGTTGACTTGTTCTCACATTATTTGTTGGTAGCTGTCATGTTCTAGTGATAATATGTTAGTTGCGTTGATGCTGTTGTGTTTTCACATTATGTGTTGGTTGTATGCTGGCTATTGTGTCTTCACATTGGGTTGGTTGTTTATCTGGTTGCAATCATATTGGTTGTTAAGTTGTCTTATTCCAACTCTTTAGGTGTGTGTCAGTTGTTGTTGTTTCCTAATAATATGTCTTGGCTGTTCAGACATTGACTTGTCCTAACATTTTGTGTTGATTTGTTGGTTATTGTTTTGTCCAAGTATTTTGTATTGGTTAGTGGGTTGCTCTATTGTCCTAACATATTCTGTTAGTTGGTTCGATGTTGTCTTGTTCTGACATTTTGTTTTGGTTGGTTGGTTGGTTTTTGTTATGACTTAATTTTTTCAATTGGTCAGTTGTTTGTTGTCTTGTCTCAGCATTGTGTTGGGGACATAAATCATATATTTGTCTTTTTTGTTTGTATGTGTTTATCAGATGATAAATGTGAAATCCAGCTCACTATGCTCGGAACAGAATGACTGGACTAAGTGCTTGCATGCTGGATTTGCTCACTTTATTTGTTCAGGATGTTTTAAATGTTACACATTGCATTTTCAGTTGTATCTATTCATCTTTTCTTTTACATATAGTTTGCCCAAAAAGGCCACCCCGAAGAGCAAGTAAACAATCACTAGCCATTTTAAACATTGTATTCTAAATCAGATTTTCCCCAGAAATGAAAGAAAGACGTCTCAACAAAAAAAATATCAACACTGGACCATCATCAAAACTTGTTGAACTGTTTTTCCATGCTACATCATGGAAGTACATGAAGGGCAAGTGGTGAATATTAAGGGCAAGTGGTGAACATTAAGGGCAAGTGGTGAATAGTAAGGGCAAGTGGTGATCAGTAAGGGCAAGTGGTGAACAGTAAGGGCAAGTGGTGAACAGTAAGGGCAAGTGGTGATCAGTAAGGGCAAGTGGTGAACAGTAAGGGCAAGTGGTGAACTTTGAGGGCAAGTGGTGAACTTTGAGGGCAAGTGGTGATCAGTAAGGGCAAGTGGTGATCAGTAAGGGCAAGTGGTAAACTTCAAGGTCAAGTTGTGATCAGTAAGGGCAAGTGGTGATCAGTAAGGGCAAACGGTGAACAGTAAGGGCAAGTGGTGATCAGTAAGGGCAAGTGGTGAACAGTAAGGGCAAGTGGTAAACTTCAAGGTCAAGTTGTGGACTTTAAGGTCAAGTGGTGAACAGTAAGGGCAAGTGGTGAACTTTAAGGTCAAGTGGTGAACAGTAAGGGCAAGTTGTGAACTTCAAGGTCAAGTGGTGAACAGTAAGGGCAAGTGGTGAACAGTAAGGGCAAGTGGTGAACAGTAAGGGCAAGTGTGAACAGTAAGGGCAAGTAGTGAACAGTAAGGGCAAGTGGTGAACAGTAAGGGCAAGTGGTGAACAGTAAGGGCAAGTGGTGAACAGTAAGGGCAAGTGGTGAACAATAAGGGCAAGTGGTGAACAGTAAGGGCAAGTGTGAACAGTAAGGGCAAGTGGTGAACAGTAGGGCAAGCGAAGTGAACAATAAGGGCAAGTGGGGAACAATAAGGGCAAGTGTAAAAGCTGCCAGGCAAGAGCAATATGTTATAAAACATCTGCTGAGTGTAAATATAAGTCTGCAGTGTGTTTCTTCACTGAAAATCGTCATCACTGATCTTGACAGCCGGAGATTTCCTTGGATGAAACTATCATGTTACTCTTTATGGAATTGACATCACTACGAATCCTGCCGACTGTTTGTCTGAGTCAGAAGGCATCAGCCAATTAGAATGGAGCACACAGGTCGTCTAGTTTTGACTACTTGCTGACAGGCAATTTATTGTGTTCTCCAGTGTCCTGTCATACAGATCTCTATAGAATTTAAAGTTACGCCCGCTGACGGGCAGGTAGATCTGCTAGGGGGCAAGTAACAACTCAGTTACGAAAAAAACCTAAAACCCACAACAAAAAAACTGTCAGTGGAATGGGCACATTCTTATGGCTGTGGACTATGCTGAGGCAAATCAGGGTTGTTGTTTTTTTATTCTCCTTTTTTTAAGAACTGCACCTTCTATGTTCCCTCTTTCACACAAACTGCCTTGAAGTGTAGAAACAGTTTTATAAATCCTCCTGTGGTTCTACAGGCTGGTGCATGCTGGATGGACTTGAGATTGCATTGTCCATTCTACACTTACTTGGATTACACACAGCATCTTTGATTAGAGCATCTTTTGACATGTGTTTGATCTTCTGTACCTACAGACATACAGAAAAGGTTAACTCAGTGGTAACGTGCTGAAAATAGACTCACTATTATGTCAGGGCAGACTACTTTATTATCCACGTTTTGAAAATTCAACTGACTTGCAGACAGCACAAAAAAGAAAAGCTTCAAACTACAGCTGATTTTGAAAGTTGATTATGTTTACTGTCAAAATTTCTGAACAGATTTTTCAAGAGTGCTATCTGTAAATTTCTGCCATTAGTTTTTTTCAATGAAGTCGCAATATTCTGAAGAGGAGAAAGTCTGAAAGGTACACATGCCTTTTTCGTCAGTGATCCCATCGTCATACAAACACCTGTAGTGTCCGATCCTTTATCTAACGCAGTTTCAGTTCCTCTCACGATGAGTGTTGTTTTCACTCTGCCATATTTTTAGGGTGAAGTTGTGAATGTGGACCCGTTTCTAAACAATATTATCAGAAAGAAAACTACAAACATTTGTCTAAGGGGAAAAAAAAAACTGTGAATAGTTGAATGCTCAACCCAATGGTTCATGTAGATTCCCTTTGATTAAAGCTTGCATGTGTATTTAAAAAAAAAGAGGAAAAATGTATATCCTCTCAGTGCTTAACCAGGTCATGTCACAGTGTGAAAGCAATGCACCAGAGTTACACCTTTGAGTTGAACGACTTGAGGTTTGCAATAGCAGTCTAGAAAAAAAAAAAGGCCCTCTTGAAAGCAGCAAGCAGCAGTAGGATTTTAAGTATGGATCCTATGGGTCATGTTTCCTGTCATGTAGCTTGTATTTGTTGAAATCCGGTGTGTCTTGGAGCATGAATGTTTGAGTGTTGATCACATCCATTCACTCAAAACCTTGCTGGCACAGTGCATGCCAGAAAATTTTGTAATTTTCTTTTTTTTTTTTTTTTAACCCTTTACCATGTCTGTTGACTTCTTGCTGAATGCAATAATTGCAGAATTGAGAAGTTATTTATGGACCACTTTACAGTTGATAATTGAAGATAATTGTGAGTTTGTATGTTGAGTGTGGCCTTGGACTGTATCCGTTCTGGGTTGTTACATGGGGTGTTTTTGTTTGTAATACAAATGCTTGCAAAAATTTGAATTAGAGTTGCAGCACTACATGTTCATATGTGACATTTTAAATCATGAAATAGAAAACTTCCATCTCTCTCTCTGTCTCTCTCTCTGCATATTTGTTTTAGTGTCTGTCACACTTGAATGTGCTATCACATTTCCATCCATCTCTCATTCATTTGCCCCCACCCCACCCTCTCCCCCACCATGTCTTTACCCAACGCTTCCCCCTGCTGCTCACCTTCCACACATTTAGCTTTGCTAACTGCTCTCTTGCACTTTCGTACACACTGCAACAGCACACAGCGTGCACTCTTCTTCTTCCAGCCACTTTCTTATACACCGCAATAATGCACAACATGTACATTCAGCATTTTTTGTTTCATACACACCCCAGTGGCACACCACCCATACATCTAGCCTTTTTTCTTCCAACCACTCCCGTGAGACCTCACAGAATGTAACTAAACAATATCTGATGGAGATGTCTACTTTGCTCATCCAGATTGCGGGGCAGGTGCGATTCATACGACCGCTGAGTGTCTATCCCCGCACCCTGGCCACAGCCAGCGGCCGGATGCTTGGAGCCACCTTCATCTTCCTCCTCCTCCTCCTCACCTACACCCAGCTGGGCTACCTGGTCAGTGGTGGTGGTTGCTTGACCACTGTCATGAAGTGCACTGAGAATAGTCTTCCCCAGAGCCTTTCATTTACACTAAGAAAGAAAAGCAGTCAGCAGCTAGAAGAAGTCTGAAACATACGTACACAATAGTATGCATATATGTACATCAGAGCATAGAAACACTGCTAAATAATGGTCAAAATTCAGGTCATGTAATGTTAAAGTAATAAAGAGTCATCTGTTCTGATGACTGCAGTACAAAGATAACAAACCATGTGTGATCTCAGCACTGTATGGTCATTGTGGCAGTAGAGCCTCTGAATGTCATATTCTTGTAATGTAGCAGTTTGTTTTCAGTGACTGAATTTATTTCTAGGTGTAACGTGCACTTCTTTTCCTTTTCTGTTTGTTTGGGGTTTTTTGTTTTGTTTTTCTTTTTTTATGCTTCCTTTTATTGTAATTATATGTGTGAGTGACAGACTTATTCATATGTGTGTGTTCATGTTGATCATTGTACCTTGCTTGAGACCTCTGTGTATAGAGACCTCGCTTTTATGACATTTTTAGGTGCTGTTTAGAAGGGTTTCACTGTGTTGTGTAAGTAATGATCATTGTCATGGTATAGTAACAGTGGATGCTTCCCCGTGCTTTGCCTGCTCGTGTTCTCTAAAGGATAGTCTGATTGGTATCCATTTTGTTTCACAAGATAATCAGATCGTATCTTTTTCTTTCAGTGATATAGTGTTTTATGTACAATATTTGGATAAATGCTCTTTTGAGTTTCCAGAGTGCAGTGGCTTTTGTTTCCTGTGTCATTGTACAAATGATGTATAAGGTTTGTATGTGTGTGTGTGTCAGTGTTTGTGCATGTGTGTGTGTGTGTGTGTGTGTGTGTGTGTGTGTGTGTGTGTGTAGATATATACATGTGTACAGTTTCATACTGAATGAAAAGGTTTGTTTTGTCTCTTATCTTTAAGCTGTTGTCATTAAAATGATCCTATCCATTTGATGTTGCAGTTTTATGGAACCACGCTGGAAGGGTACCGCAGTTTTCAGAATGCACTGCTCAGCCTGTTGGGTGTGATGAAAGGAACTGTCAGCCTCAGCTCAGAACTGGAGCATCAGCGGATCTTCAGCCATTTCTTCTTTTACTCCTTCTATGCCTTTGTGTACGGCTTGTTTGTAGCTCTGGTCATCGCCATCCTCCAAGACGCCTACAAGCTGACACGGTCCCAGATGTTCTTCAAGTCGTCGCTAGAGCCACAGGATTATGAGATGATTGACTTCTTACTGAAGAGGTTCAAACTCTGGGCTGGCATCACCAAACCTAAGCCGGTCAGTTCAACATCGCTGTGGTATTTCATCCAGTTTTTAGGATTACTTGTTTCTTTTCTTTGTGTTGGTTTCCACCACTGACTTTGTATCACTGACTTCAATGCCCTTTATGTGTTGTTATTATTTTTGCTGTTTGTTCTGTTTAGCATTGTTTCTCTAAACAGCAGTGTGTATAATTTGAAAGATCTATTCAGCATTTGTGATAGTTGATTGACAATGTGAGGCAGTCAGAATACTCATTGGTCAATGGCAGGAAAGTAAATCCTATATCTGTGGACAGCGCAGCCAACACCTTTGCACTCGTATTTATTAACTTTAGCGCTGACTGTCTCACAGGGCTCTAGATGCTGTTATATGACAATTTTAATCTGGCACAGAGCTGAGATTCTGTTAAAGCATCATAAATTCAAAGCAGCTAAAACTATTCAGAATTCATTTCAAAGCAATGTGCATGTCTATCATTCTGTTTATTACTGCCTATTGATTGGTCAGCAATGTAGAATTGGATTTACATAATTCTGTGCAATATGGAAAACTGAACGAATTTTTATGCCCTTGTTGAATAGTTTACAGAGGTGCCAGTCCTTACATTTTCACGGTATTATTTTCCATTCAGCAGTTTTGCATGGATTTGCAGTCACTCAGTTTCTTTCCCAGCGAAGAAATTCCACAATATCCACAGAATTGAAGGAAGAAGCCTTCGATGACTTGCCTGATTTACCAATGCTGTCAAATGAACATAGCTTTCTAAAGGAGCTCAGCTACCAGCCAGTAGCCTGCACTGTGATCAGTAACCAGTGAGTAGGGGTAGTGCCTGAAGACATTCAACACTCTCTGTATTGTACTTTGAAATGATGAAGGGGGATTGGCACCTCTGCGTCTAGGACTGAGTTCAGTTTGATGGTTTTCATCAATAGCCCATGCAGCCATTTATAGCTGACCTGATAGCTGTGTGTCAACTCTGTTCAGGGCCTGACCAGCATGTTGGGTTTATGGATAGGTCAGGCATCTGAGAAGTGTGAACCATGTGTTCCCCCATGCCAGTTTTGATATTCTATATGGTTTTTGTTCATCATTTTCATTTATGTTCATCCTCAATCTGTTGGGGCCTCAGATCTAAGCAGATGTGTATGCAGCATGTATGTTTTGGACCACACAGAATGATGCCTTCTTGGTGACTTGGCGACTAACTGCATGTCATGCTGACTGGTTGCCAGGCTTTCCGACGGGTGCAGTTTGAAGGGCAGCCGTCATTGCCGAGTCGTGGCAGCAGCTCTGCAACATCATCACGACGATCTCCGAGTCAGAACTCCATGGAAGGCAGCACTCCGACCCCTGACCTCATTGCCTCCACCAGCAACGGAGATGCCCTGGACAAGCTGCTGCCGACGTGGGAGAGATTGCTGTCTCTTCTCAATGCTGTCAGTAACACTGTGTGGTTGGCTGTTGGGAAAGTTGGGGTGGGTGGGAGGGGGCCCCATGTAGATCTAAGGCAGTTATCATCTGGGCAGAAATATGGAAACGGAAGGTTATATATCTTCGCCTTTTGCATAGTCTCTGCTTTTTGGCTGTGTGTGTTTGAGAAGATTGCCCTACCTCTCTCTGCCACTCATTTTCCTTCTATGACCCCTCCCCCCCCCCCACCTCCCCATTCACCATGTCCACCCCACCCACCGGAAGAAAATTATACAGAATTTCTTCTTATCTGCATGTATCAACCATTACGTCCTACAGTCTACACAATTGTTTTTTCTTCATGCATGAGGACATTTATATTGTTTAAAACTGAAACAAACAAGGCCTACAAATTCTCTCTCTCTCTTTCTCTCTCTCTCTCTCTGTCTGTCTTCTCTCTCTCTCTCTGATTTGTAAACAGAGGAGTGAGGAAACAATGTTGCACCATTTGACAAATCACAGCACACTTATGTTCTATGTTTAATGCTGATCTTTCCTCACAGGTGGAGAGCTTGGACAAAGAAGACCAGCAACAGGTTGGCCGTGTGCAGATTGCCTGCAACCGCCTGACCAGCGAGCAAGACAAGAAAGCTGGAGCCAAGAAGAACCCTCAGGGCAAACCTCCTGTCAATCCAAAGAGCAAGTTCTCACGGTTCCGCCTGAACTTCCAGGCCAGCAACAGTGAGCAGAATGGGGAGCAGCGTCACACCTACACCCCTCCCCCAGCCCCCCGGGGCAAGGAGGGCTCCACATATCTGATGATGCGCACGCTCAGTGACCAGGGCGGGCGTTCCTTCGGTCTGGTTGAACGACCGGCCAGCGAAAGTCAGAAAGTGAAGCCCTCCCCTGGTCTGACTGGCGACCCCTCAGAGGCTGGGGTCAAGGACACTTTTCCAGGAAGCACCTCGCAACGTAGTCATGCCAGCAGTAGCGTCACCAGGAGCGCAGCCGATGCCAGTGACGCTGCCAGCCAGATTGGTCCTGCATCGGCCATTGGAACAGTGCGGACAGGGCCTGGGCATGCTCCTGCCAACCCCCCCACCTCTCAGACTGCTGCTGAAGACAGCAAGAAGAAAGCTTGGGAGGGATAGATGACACACACACACACACCATGACATACATGAAGCACTGGATATGTCTAGTCCACAAGCACACTTCATACAAATCTTGGTGGACACAAACTGGCGCTTGTTCCTGCCACCACAGGAACTTAGGGAATAAACCACACAACGAATGGAACGTAAGCTGCATTTATCACCTGTTGGATGTGCGGAGATGTGTTCAGAAACTGGATATAAATGTAAAAAAAGAAAAAACAGTGAAACAGTATTTACTTTGTTAGATGGATATTACAGGATTGTACCATCTGTTGCGGTTAGTTGTTGTTTGAGATGCAGTGCCTAATGACAGTGCAGAACAGTGTTATGTGGTTTCTAACCTGTGTGGTTTTGATTAGCTAGAATGTAGAGTGAGCTGATTGCTTGTCCCTGTCTGTTGTTTAGCATAGTTTGGATAAAACTGATCATTCCAATAGGCTTCCTGTATACTTTTATAGCTGTACAAGTGCCTGTGTAAGCAGTTTGCAACTATAAGGGATATCATTCTATCATACTGTACAGCTTTACAGTTTTTCACTCTAGTCAGGATTTCAAGGATGTGCTGTCTTCTTCTAGACTGATACAGTTGAACAGCACTGTACAGCAAGCTTGTCAGCTGACTTATGGGAGGTAAACCTACATTTTGCCATAGGGTTTACTGGAGTGGAAAATGTTTTTCAGTCAACATAAAATTTTGGATGGGCCCATGCTCAGATAATCAGACCATTTGCTGGCAGAGCTGATGATCATGAGTTCCACTTTGGGAATCAGATTTTTTCAGCTTGAAAACCTCTGTGCTCTCAGCAGTAAATGGGTACCTGATTCAGCTCAGGGAAGGTTGAATGTGGTAAAAGGAGAGGGCTGGTTCTTGCTTTCCATCATGCCATGTCCTAGACACTGAACCTCTGATAGTTCATTGCCCCAACATCCAAGAGGCTATAGGAAAAACTTTGGTAAAGAACAAAAAATATTGAACAGAGATAAGAAGTGAAAATGGTGAGTTAATTTTTTCCCCCCAAGTTTTTCTTCATTGCTTATGTCATTGGTACTGAAGTGTAATGTTTAGTCCCTTGAGTACATAGCTGGTTCTTCAATTAGTAGGGACACTTTACTGCAGGATAACCAGGATCAAACCATTGGTAGGAGTTCCTCCATTGGTTCCTGAGGTGTTCCATGTTCCTCTGTAAGATTTCACAGGTGAAAATGGTCTCCTGCAGCCCTCCACAGCACCTCTGTCTACCTCTGTAGTTCTCCCTCCCTGTGTACCCCTCTGCAGAACCTCATCTCTGTACATCCCTTCATGCAGGTGCCCTGGTGTTCTCTGGGACGTCACAACTGCAGAGCATGTTTCTGCCTTTGTATGCTCCCTCTGAATGGACTTGAATGGAAGTAAGGGTGTACATGTAGGTGTTTGGGGTGTTTTGAATATTCTCACATTGCATTGCAGTCTGAAATTTCTAGCCTTTCTATAGCTGTTCTGGTCCAAGCAGCAGATGTGTCTGTGATATCCACTTGTGAATATTGACTGAATTGGTTTTTATCTTGGTGTCTAAACTTTGCTCTTCATTTTATCGCCTTTAGCCTGTCTTTTTTGCTTGCATGTGTGTGTACAGGTGTATATGTTTGCAAATAACGCGCGCGTGTGTGGTGTGTGTGTGTGTGTGTGTGTGTGTGTGTGTGTGTGTGTGTGTGTGTGGTGCACATGCATTTATGCAATGTTTATGAATGCACGTTTGCTCATGTGCATGTCAGTTCACTCTGTGATGTTCAGGGAATCGTCATTTTCTTTTATTATTTTATGAACCTTTGATTTTTGTTTATCAATTGTGATCATTTATTCCGTTTTCAAAACATATATCATGTTCTTCTGCCTGTAGCAGTTAAGCATCCGTCCAGAGCAGTCCGTCCCAGGTGGACACACTGTTCTAGATTTTCACTTTTGTTTCTTTTGTACAGTGTGGGAAGATAGATGTCTGTAAAACTTTGTGGCCTTGATATCATAATGTCACCTGTGCTTGTGGGTTCAGTGTATAAACCATGTGCAAATGTACAAACTGTATATGTGAGTGTGTTTGTCTGCGTGTATTTGTATGTGTGTGTGTTAGAGCATGCCTGCTGGGATGAAAGTGAGTACAGAATCCAGTATTTCTGTAGGAGGTATTAAGATATGATCCACGTAAACTAATGAGCAGTAAGTCTCGTTTATTTAGTAACAGTTTTCATTTCTATTTCTTCATCATTTTTTCCATTTGCATCCATTTATACATGTTTTTTGCAACTTTTCACTATTGGCTTCCTGTCATACCAAAGACTTTGGTCTTGTACAGCTATCCACGTGATCTTATGAAGTATTACTAAGACGGAAGAAGTAAGGTGCTGGCCAGCAGCAAGGGAGTAGATGCCGATCTGGAAATCTATCAGTGTGTTTTCTTTCAGCCGTCAGCCTGTTGCTCAGCCTGGCACAGGATTCAGTATCTGCTCCATCCCCTAGCCGTCTTCAGGCTGTCATACCAGAGGTCTGGCTCCAAACTGTCCTCAGAGAAAAGGCAAACTGGCCGCTGCATTGTTTTGCTGAATCTGTGTGACCGAAGTGCGGTCTTTTTTCAGGCCTTCAAGCTTGCTGGTGCCTAGTTCTAAACTGTGAAGCTTATTCCAGAGATTTCTAAGGTGTTCACAGTATCATGACAGAGGTGAATCAAGCTTCCACTTTCTTTAAAAGGCATTATTAATGTTTTTTGACAGAGTTTGAAAGAAGTCCTTGTATGTCATCATAGTCAACTGACTTGACTCAAGAGATGAAAGAAGCCGGTATCAGTGGTCTTCACTTATTTCAGTTACAATATATACAGTGGTCTTGACTTGTTTCAGTCAGAGTATATATACAGTCTTTTCCATTAAATCCATGAAAAGCCATGGGCAGACCTGTTTACCTGTACAATTTCACCATATTTTGTACACACGTTTGGCGAAAATACGACGAATACGAGGAACTGAAAAGATATACGTCGAACAAAATTCTGCAGACAAAGTTCTTGAGCGGTAATTGAACATGGGTAAAACAAAAACAAAAAAAACAAAAAAAGAGGCTTTGACCAAAGAGGACAACTCTTGCTAACTTCTACGCGCGAAATCGGTTTTACAGTGTCCATTTCTTTAACATCATACCCAGTCATGTCGAAAAACCAGCGACAGAGCACACATGATCCAGAACTAGACCAAAGGGATATAAACAAGTCAAGGAATCATTTCTTACTAAGGATGGACCCCTGTCTGTTGGAATTTGACTGATATGCCATTGTCACCAAGTATGTTAACATTTTATTTCATTAAGGTAAAGCGAACTAAAATCTGCATCATGTCATATCATTGGCTCCTTTTCCTCTGGCCATTATCTATGAACCGCGAACTGAATGTTAAGAAATGGTAGACCATGAGTTCCTTAGTGCTCATCCTGATAGCACAGTGATACACTGCAAACACCAAAAAAAAAATTGTCAGAAATAACTACTGTCTCCATTCTTCGAGTACTTATTGTGAGAGAAGTTTTACTTTAATTTAAGCAAAAAGGTTTACTTTGTTTATTTTGTTGCTTTAGGAATGCTTGTTTTCATGATTGATTATGTGGAGGATGTTTGTCTGTTCATGGCTGTTGCGGATGTTGTGACCCATGATGCTTTTCAATGAGTGCTTCCAATGTTTCCGCTAATGGCATTAAACCTTCCTAGCTCAACCTTGGAGAACTTCTCGAGGGAGGGAGTGTAGTCTTTTTTGATGAGGTATGTTTAAAGCAGATGTCCTGTTGTTTGTTTGTTTTGAGTCATGACGGACTTTCTTGGCTTTTTTGTTTTTGTCTGTCAGTTTCTTCCCTTTCTCAGTTACTTGCATTCCAAGTACATGATTTCAGGCTAAAATCTTTTTTTCTCTTTTTTTTTTTTAACTCAGTTGATTTTGTAATTTTTTTTAGTCTGTCTCTCCCAACTTCATTCATTTCTAACATTAATGTGCAAATAATCCTTTTTTTTTTTTTTCACAAAAACAAGCTGCTAAGAAAGTACTGTTGACAATTATGAGTCAAGGATGAAAATGACCGATGTATCTAATACACAGTATGGTGGATATTTTCATATTGTTAATTTAGAGTCTGACAACCTTTAAATGTATCTAATACACAGTATGGTGGATATTTTCATATTGTTAATTTAGAGTCTGACAACCTTTAAATGTATCTAATACACAGTGACAGTATGGTGGATATTTTCATATTGTTAATTCCGAGTCTGACAGGTTGATTTCATGTGCTGCCTCAGATGCATAGTCACAGAACAAAGTCCCTCAAATCACTCAACTAAGAGAGCTGTAATGGCAACTGCACTTCTCAGATCTCCATGTAGAGATCAAAATCTTTCATCGTTATGTTAAAGAATATTTGTTACTAGTCTTCTCACATATCGGTCGCTGTCTTTAAGTATGTGATATGATTGTAATCCTGTACATAGATGTTCAAATGATCATATAAAAGGGTAGAAGTCTGTGATTGTTTCAACTCAAGAGATGCATTCCTGTCCACTTGATTTGTCTGGAGAATGTATGCATATTGTTGATATTCTCTGCCAGAAAGTAGAGTAAACATGTGATGGAAGCTCCACACTTAGCCAAGATAGTGGAAGAGAAAACACAACAGCTAGTGGACTGTGAATAACATGTGATGGAAGCTCCACACTTGGCCCAGATGGCTGAGATCAGCAGGCTTTCACGTCACCCAGAGTACAGAGTGCCAGAAGTGCTTGGTAAATCAACATCCGTTTCACAAAACCAATGCTGGCATGTTTGATTAAATTAATGCATGTGTGAAGCTGCTTTTTTGTTGTTATGCTTTAAACTGTGCAAAGGATAGAATCAGAAACATCCTCATTTAATGACCTGATTTAATTCAGTAGAGTTCTGAAGGGTTCGCTGAGCTAGGTACCAAAAGGAGCAAGTATGTCGCAGTAGAATTTGCATGAGTACATAGAGGGACCCATAACCCAAAATGGAACGGACTGACATTTTCTATTAGGGTCAACTAATTTTGGGTAGATTATGTAATGCTCTTGGGACCCTACTGGTTCATTTATGTCAACATAAATGCTAACATATTTGGAGGTGAAGTTTACCTTTTTTTTTGTATAGTGACTGCAGGTCTTGTATACTAATGTATGCAGTGAAAACATTTGAAACATTTGACTATCCGTTGGTTGATAATCTGACTTTCACCCTACATTGTCATGGTGTGTGTAAGAAACAGTGCGAATCTGAATCACTTCAGTGGTGTCAACATTATTTAGTTTTGTGTATGAGTTCAGTAAACATGTCATATATTCCTCTTTTTGACAGTAGGGTTAATTTATATACCTCTTCACTCCAGATGACGAGCAGTATTGAATATTATCTCTGAATTATGTTTAGAAGTAGAGTGATGAAGCATTACAATTTGCAAAGACGGTCAGGTTATGCAGATCTGGCATTATGCATAACTCATATCTTCCACAGGTCAGGTCAGTGTGGTAAGCCTACTGCTTCTCCCATATGTGTATGTGATTCAGCATTTCCCTGTTGTATCTTCCCCAAGGTTCACCGTTCACATGCCAGTATGGGGAGTTTGTGTTATACTCCCTGTTTGGCTAATATACTTACCATGTCAGACCATAGCATTCAACGGCAGTTAGCCAGCTCTGTCAGGCCGAATTTTTCCGTGGCCAATGCAGTCATAAGACAGTCACGTGCAGTCACGTGATGTCACCCCACTTCCGGCCCCGGAAGAAGCCAGTGTCAACTTCGTATACGTCATTCAGCGAGGCCTGTGTGTATGGTAACCCCGAGTACCTTGGCGCCAGAGGGGAAGGTAGGGAGGGAATTAGAGTCTGACATGGTAAGTATATTAGCCAAACAGGGAGTATAACACAAACTCCCCATTTTGGCGTCATATACTATACCATGTCAGACCATAGCAGAATTTAAAGGAATCGGAGGAGGGCGAGCGCCCTAATGGTTCTTGGGGTTGACCGATATGGCTGCATTGGTCGCCACAAAGGAAATCCCCTTAGACCCATCAGCTCTGGTCATGCGGATATCCCTCAGGTAAAAATTAATGAAGGGATTTTCCGAACGCCAGTAGGCTGCCTCCAGCAGGTGGCGCACGGGAACAGAGTACTGGAACGCTGTGGAAGTGGCCAGTGCTCTGACCTCGTGGGCCCTGGGTGATAGGACAGGGAGATCCTTGTACGCCTGAGCGTAGGTAGATCTCACCGTCTTGGAGAGCCATCTGGAGATAGTTCCCGCCGAGATATCTCTAGTATTGTTGGGGTTGAGGGAGATACGGAGTCGTCTCTGGGAGGAGCGCCTGGGGCGTGTGCGTTCCCAGTAGTACCTGAGACACCTGGAGGGGCAAAGGTCCATGTCTCCATCTTTTTCTCCCTTTCCCAAGATGTCCGTCAGGGAACGGATGACGAGGAAGGGAGAGGGGGTGCCCGGTTCCTGATTCTTGCCAAGAACTCCGGAAGGAACTTGAGAGAGACTGAGCCGTCCCTGTGGAAGGCGATATCTGTGGGGTCACCGCTGAGGGCGTGAATCTCACTTCGTCTTCTGGCCGAGGCCAGGGCGAGGAGAAAGGTGGTCTTAAAGGAGAGGAGGTCAAAAGGAATAGAAGCAATGGGTTCAAAAGGGGGTTTTCTGAGGGCATCGAGGACCGTAAAAAGGTCCCAGAGGGGAATGCGCCTAGGGGACTGAGCTTCCCGTAGAGCAACTCCTCTAGACACCTCTCTGAGGAGAAAGTCATTGTCAAAAGAAGGGCCCCCCAGTTGACGAATGGTGGTGCAGATAGCTGATCTGTAGCCCCGAATGGAGCCAGCCGACAGCTTAAGGGAAGAGGATAGGTGGGAGAGGAAATTTCCTATCTGGATGTTGGAGGGGCAGTCATGGGGAACAGAGTTATCTGAGCACCAGGTTATCCATCTCTCCCAATGGTAGTTGTAGAGGGATTCGGTGCTGGCTCTGCGAGATGCCGAGGCGAAGTCCCGTAATCCCTGAGAGGCCCCTGCCCCGGCTAGTGTGTCTAGGACGGACTGGGGTCTCTCCGAGTGGGGGGTAGATGCAGATGTTCGCAGTTGGGCTGGCATAGAAGCCACGCGTGTAGGCGAAGCATCTTGGGATTGGAGCGAGGAAGACCTGACCGGGGTTGTCTCAGCATGTCCCAGCGAGGGCTGAGCCGGAGGGGGGGAACGTGGGTGAGGGACTTGAGGTCCGGGAACCAAGACTGGGTCGGCCACCATGGCGTTACGAGGATCAGCCTGGGTCTTTCCAGCCTTGCCTTCCTGATCACCTTGTGTAGGATGGGGAAGGGGGGAAAGGCATACGTCAGTAGGCCCGTCCAGGGGAGGGATAGTGCGTCGACTGCATCCGCCTGGGGATCTGGAACGGGGGAGACGTACAGGGGCAGGTGATGGTTGAAGCTGGTGGCAAACAGGTCGATCATGGGCACAAACCAATGGTTGCGCGACACCAGCGAAGGAGGGCCTCTGTTCTGAGGGAGAGGCCTATGGAGCGGGACCCTCCCCCTTTGTTGACATAGCAAGCTACCGACGTATTGTCCGTGAGGAGGAGAACAAGTCGGTGCGCGACCTTGTGCTGGAGTTGGAGAAGGGCTAGCCTGACCGCTTCCAGCTCCCAGTCCCCCGAGGCGTGACTGTCCTCCACGTGGGCCCCCCAGCCCAAGTTGGAGGCGTCTGTATAAAGTTCCAGTGGTTGGGTTGGGTTGGGAGGGAGATGGGGACCCCGGTGGAGAGAGTGGCTGGAGTGAGCCGCTCCTCCGTCGCCGAAATGAACCAGTGTCCGAGGGGAATGACCTGGTCCCAGCGGTCGGAGGTCTGTGACAAACGTCGGCGGAACTCCCTCTGAAGTTGGCGTTTGGGGACCCGCCCCAGGGGAATGAGGGGAGACAGGGACTCCATCATTCCTAGGAGGGAGGACAGGGTTCTGGCCGAGGTGTGGGGTGCCTGTGACAGGCAGGAGATGAGGTCCACTATGCGTGCAGGCCTCTCCGGGGTCTGCCAGACGAACCGTAGGAATCGTCTGTGGGCCGGGTGAATCAGGATCTGAAAATAGGCGTCCTTCAGGTCTATGGATGTGGCCCAGTCGCGATGATGGATGGAGTCTCGGATCTGGGTGGGGGTCTCCATCTTGAACTTGGTGGGCCTGAGGAACTTGTTGAGGGGCGAAAGATCTAGAATGGGCCTCCATCCTCCCGAGGCTTTTGGGATCACAAAGAGGTGAGAGTAGAAGCCGGGGTTTGGGTGGGAAACCTCCGAGATGGCCCCTCTTTTGAGGAGGTCTTGGACTTCCGTGCGAAGAGCTTCTGCTTTGGCGGGGGAGGGTTCGTTGGGGGAGGGAGGGGGAGATAGCATGAGGGGGGGGACGCTCGTGGGCCCAAGGAAGGCGAAACCCTTCCTGTAGCACCGCCACTATCCAGGGGTGAGGCGCATGCGTCTCCACTGGTGGGCATGCCGGGAGAGGCTGCCCGCCAGGGGGGGCGAGGGTCTGGGCTGGTGGGTGGGGGATAGGGCGAGGGGGGGTGCTACCTGATCTAAGTCCCCCTCGGGCTGTCTCCCTAGTCAGCTCCGGGAGCGTGACTGTTGGCCTAACCGAAAATTTTGCTGATGGGGTTTTGGCTTAGGCCTTGGGAGAAGATTAGGTCGCTTGGCGGGCCGTGCGGTGCGGGAAGGCGATTGTCTGGGATAGGGTCTGTGCCTGGGGAAGGAACGAAGTGGGGGTCTAGCAGGGCGTGGCGGTGGCCTGGGCGCAAAGGACACAGCCTGCTTGCGTTCCTCAACTGCTTGTGCTATGACGTCAGCCGAGTAGTCGCCAAAGAGCGACTGGTCCTGGCCCGGGATGCATCGCAGGGCTGCCTTAAGCGTCGGGGAGAGAGAGGTCCGCGCCAGCATGGCATCTCTCGCGACCAACAAGCAGTTGAAGTGGCTTCTGGCTGCGCTGTCCGCCGCAGCCGAAAGGTGATGCGAAATCCTGTTAACTAGGTGTCGCATGAAAGGATCGCTGAACAAGCGAGGGTCAGGCTCTTGGTGCGCCTCAGAGCCCGAGTCCCCCGGTACTGGGATGGCACCATCGTCCTCCGGCCATAGAGCCTCCGCTCGCTGAAGGGGCATGTCCAAGTAGGTGTGTCCCGCCGTGGTGTGGAGGAAGCCCATCCTGGCTACTCGGTCCCATTCCTTTAGGTTCTTAAAGGAGATGGTGCCGGAAGTAGGGGGGGCAGGTGGGGGATCAACCGACGGTCCGACTGGGAAATGCCCATCTCCCTGGTCACGGGATTGTCCGTAAACAAGGAGGCGACTGAGGGGTTCTTGGGTAGATTGGTCTAGATCTCTGGGCCGGGGGGGGACCGGCGAATTGGGAGAGGGAGAGAACTTCGTCAGCGGGTGCGGCCTCCCTCCTAACGAGGTCTGGTCGCCACCGTTCTATCGTGCGGACATCGTACAATGAGGTGGGGGCTAGCTCCTCGTATCGTCCGCCTCAGGGAGGTACTGGTCCTGAGAGGGTTCATAGCACCCGTCTTCAGGAGGTAAGTCGAGGGGTGCCTGTAGTGTGTCCCCGGTGGCCCTATAATCGGCGGCCGGGACATCGTCCTGCCGATCGGACGGCGCCCGAGGAGGGAGACCAAGGTCGACCCAGGCAAGTGAGGCCGGGTGCCACATTCGACCATGTAGCTGGTCGTGCTGGGTGTTGGCGTTAAGCCACTGGTCTCTCTCGGGGGCATAGAGCCACCGGTCCCCGGGGAGGTAAACGGGCTGTGGCGGCCCTGGGGTGTAGGCAGAAAGTCCCCGGGGACCCGGGTAACCTGAATCACTGTTGGGGGGGTCTTGAGAGGCCGTGGCCTGTCGTCCCCGTCCAGGTCCGTGCACTGCACCATACACGTCCTTGGAATGGGCCTGGGAGGGCCATAATGGTACAGAGGAGGATGCGGAAGTCGAGCCCCCAACCCGCGAAAGTGCGGATTGGTCAGGATGCGGTCCCGTGTTCCTCCCCCTGGAGGAATATGTCAGGTTACCCTTGGTCCCGCTGGTAGATCCTCCCCCCGGAGGAGCGGGACCGCGGACGTTGCCCAAATGGGGATCCGAAAAGGTCGGTTCCCCAACGTCCAATACCCCTAGGGAAGAAGGTGACGTTCGATCGGGGTAGGTCGACCGTCCTTGTGCATGGGCACGGCCGGGCCCATGGCGCGGCGTGCCCGCACGCCCAGGATTATGGACACCACCGAGGTCGTGCGTCGGGGTGACCATAAGGCTGCTTCCAGAGTCGAAGCGCTCCTCGAGCTCAGGTGTTGGCTGCACCTGTGCCCGGTGGGGCCGAGCGCTATGAGTGCACGTATCAATTTGGGGGGAAAAAGAGATACGTGACTCATCAAGGCGAGTGACGGATGGTGATTCCATCCCAGATCCGTCACCCGTGCTGGTCCGCGGCTCGGCAAGGTGCCCCGGGGGCCGAGATTCGCGTGACTCAGCATGATAGTTAGAAGTCTCCGAGCGAGTCCGTAGGCTAGAGGGCAAGCTGGCCGATGGAGAAGGGGTGGGGGAGGGCGAATTCCGTTGGCTAGTCTTAGCTCGGCCGGGCCCCTTGAGGGGAGCCTTGCCCTTAGACTTTCTGGGCAGCACCTTGAGGGGAGCTTTGCCCTTAGACTTTGCAGGCAGATCAAATGAAAGGCATTTTGAAATGGTGGCCGCTTGCCTATCAGCCTTGGGACGCCGCGGTCGTGCGTCCGTCGGTTTGGTAGACGAGGAAAGATCACGCGTCCCTTCCGCGGAGAAGTCGTCTCTGTCTACCCGAACCGTACGTTCATCAGTGCGAACGGATTGCTCCGAGATGGAATCGACCCGCGGGTTCTCCGGGAAATTGAGCGAACTCCGAGCAGTGGAGTGGCTCGACCCGGCGGTGTCCTTCACCATGTTGGGCACAGGTGGATAGAGCAAACCCGGAACACACGACCGCAAAGAGGAGACAAGGTGGCCGATCGAGAAAATCAATTAATCTCGATCGTCCGTGTGGTGTCGTGCAAAGTGCTCGAGAGATCGACTGAAAACTCGAACTACCCGTACACGCCACCGGTCGTGTGACTGGTATGGCTATTAATAGCAATCTCTACACGTGGAGTATCACTGTGTATAGGTGTGATAGTTCTTGGGCACTAAATCTTAATAAGCAGATCAGTGTCACGCACCCTTACTCGAACACGTTCTACCTGTGAAGGGTAAAGAGTACAGGTGTGATAGTTATTGAGCACTAAACCTTAATAAGCGGAACCAGCACAAAATGCGTGCTGAACCCGAGGCTCGGCAATATGGTGGGGGAACACGACCGGCGAGCGGTGCCGACGATCGCGAGTAACAAAGTCGCGAGAGTGCCGGTAAAAGAGACAAATCTTTTAATAAATACGCTCCCGAGAGTGCCGGTAAAAGAGACAAATCTTTTAATAAATACGCTCCCACCAAGAGCTTCACACGGCAAAATTACTCAGGGTCTAGTGCAAGTCGGAACCAGCACAAAATGCGTGCTGAACCCGAGGCTCGGCAATATGGTGGGGGAACACGACCGGCGAGCGGTGCCGACGATCGCGAGTAACAAAGTCGCGAGAGTGCCGGTAAAAGGGACAAATCTTTTAATAAATACGCTCCCACCAAGAGCCTCACACGGCAAAAAAAAACTCAGGGTCTAGTGCAAGCCACAACTGAATCAAGTATAGAAACAAAACACAGCAATGTTAACACAAAGGCAAGTATAGGCGAGACAGAGCCCAAGACTTATCTTGCTTTGACGGCAGGCCGAAGATGAATGGCGTATACGAAGTTGACACTGGCTTCTTCCGGGGCCGGAAGTGGGGTGACATCACGTGACTGCACGTGACTGTCTTATGACTGCATTGGCCACGGAAAAATTCGGCCTGACAGAGCTGGCTAACTGCCGTTGAATGCTATGGTCTGACATGGTATAGTATATGACGCCAAAATGCTGTTTATCAGGTTGTCAGAATTCCTCAAGTTTATAGCTTCAATATTCTAACAATGTATCTGTATTCAGAAAGTACAAAAATAATCTTCTGTAGAATCTTTTGCACATTTCCTCATTGATTATCAATATCATCTGGGAAAGGATGCGTCAATGGGTTATGATGAGTAGTGCAACAGACTGTGTGAAAGATGATTTTTCTAATTGTCATGTGGCAGTTTTTAAATGGTGTTTGTCCAGTGTGTTGGTGTAATCCTGTTGAAAACAGACAAAAGGCAGCCCTTGCCTGACAAACACATCAACGTGCCAAATTTCTTTCAACTGTTTGTTACATTTTCTCCTTCGCAGTTTTTTTTTTTTTTTTTCCTACTTAAGCATCCATCCTCACATTTGCCTCACCATCTCTGTCATCGCTTTTGCTGTTTCTGTACCTTCACAAGATTGTCAGATTATGCTGATTTGGTATAAAGACTGTTTAAAAGAAGAAATGCAACCTGGAAGATTACGGCTGATGTGATATGTATGAGGTGGCAAACTATTCAAAAAGGAAAAGTGATAGGTGAATTTGACCACAGGATTACACAATGAAAAAATAAAAAATGAAAAAACAGGGCGGAAAAGGTTTTTTTTTATTAACTGTTCTCATAAACAGAAGTTTTGGATACAACTACAGAGAAGTCTGTAAATAAATGTAAAAATGCTAATAGAAAAGATCCATTTTAGAGACACAATGAACATTTCAACATTGATAACAATTTTTTTTTTTTTTTTTTTTTCTTTTTTTTTTTACTTAATTTTCCTTGTCACCAGATATTTCATCTGTAGAGGCAAATACGAAAAGATACCAGCTGAATTTCAATGTATATATCTGAAAAGAAGGTACAGAACTGAAAAATATGCTTCAGATACAGAAGGCTCAAGATGACTTATATTGCAAGATGGTGGTCGTTACATGTACCTTTGATGAAATGATGCACTCTGAAGATTTGTTTCCAGCGATGTATGAAATAAATGTGCTTTAAGTAGATAATGCACTGTAAACGAGATGTTTCCAGCGATGTATGAAATAAATGTGCTTGAAGTAGATAATGCACTGTAAACGAGATGTTTCCAGCGATGTATAAAATGAATGTACTTTGGATTGGATGATGCACTCTGAATAAGAATTGTTTCTAGTGATATATAAACCATGCTGTCAAAAAGAGTTGTGTGTCTGTTCATGTGTGCGTTTGTCTTGGTGTTTGTTCATCTTTCTATTCATCTTTACAGTTGTGATGTTGACATTTCATGCAGTGATAATGTATTTTGTCACCATGTGCTTCAGAAAAGTACCAGTGAAACAGCAATTTTGCATTTGTTCTTATGAATACATGACCTTTACCTTGTAAATTCAGCTCTGAAGGCTATTCATGAATTCATGAATGAACTGCACTTTTTCATACCAGCTTGGAATTGGCCCACAGAACATTCCAGTCAGCAACTTCAGTAAAAGTTTGTTCCATGCTGCGTCAGTGCACCTGCCATGCATTCTTTGACTGTCCCACAAATGCCAACAGTTGTTATACAACAAAGAAGGAAAAGGACTGCCATCAAAATGTTCTGATATGCTACTTTAGGGTTCTCAGCATTGTGCTGATCTGTTACATGTGCTAATGGGCTGTATGAAACTTCTTGTGATGGCTCTGTGTGTGTATGAATGCATGCATCGTAGTCTACTATTCATCTGTTGGAAACTCCTTGTGGTGACTTGGTGTGTGTATGATTGCATGTGTCAGAATCACTCCATTGTGAAAAGCTGTCAAAACCAGTGAGCAAAAAGGCAGAAAGGTGAAGAAATAATCCTTACTGCAGGGATGCTGTCCAATTAAGGTTGTCAAAATGGTGAGTTTCTTCTCTATTCCTTTAACAGCGTGTAAAAATGGTGAGTTTCTTCTATTCTTTTTTAAACAGTATGTAAAAATGCATGTTTCAGACATTCTTGTGCTGCTCCTTTATGACCGTGTCTTCAATTGTGTTGATCTCAGCTTCTGTGATTACTTTTTTTTGCCGCTGAAATATTGGTATTGGACCAGCCACCATGGCGCAGTTGTTAGCGCCGTGGATTAAGGGCTGGGAGACGATGTGTTCTATTCCTATCAGTCATTTACTTGTGGGATTTTCCAGCCCGACCAGCCCCTACTGCTGTGGGATCAGTTGCGAAGACTGGAACCACACAATCAAGTTTCATCCATCCAATGGATGCATCTCTGAGATCACTGCTCAATTTTCTCTTCCAACACTGCAGGTTTCCAAATCTTTCAAGCCTGGTTCATTGCATCACATTACAAAAGTAAGTACAGAGTACAGTCCTGTCGTGTAGTCTCAGGTCAGAACATACAGCATCATCTTGATATCAGAATCAATCAGTTACACAAAAAAAAAAACCACTTGAGTATCTAGGCCCTTCATGTCCTGCAGTATCTAGGCCCTTCATGTCCTGCTGTCATGGGGACCATAGTTTCAATTTCTACACCACGTCATGCCCTTGGTGAGTTTGTATCGAGATGACAGGCACCTGCGAGTTCTTGGGGACTTTATGGATGGATATGGTGGAGCCCTCCAGAGAGCGAAGCTCATCTTTGGGGACTGTTTATGGATGGATATGGTGGAGCCCTCCAGAGAGTGATGCTCATGCACTCTAACTCTTGTCAGCGGGGATCTTAGGTGGTAGCTTCTTGTGTGTGTTGGATCAGACACAGGCGCCACTGAACACCATCAAATGACACCATCAAGTGCAGTGTCCCAGTGTAGGTTGCCTCAGGACAAATTCACATGGACCTTTTCCTGAGGATTACTGGGGGCTGAGGGTGAGCAAGACAAGCTGGAGTGTGGCTGTGAACAGCGAGTCGGAATTGGCAGTATGGGAATGATACCACTTAAGCACCACAGAGGAGACGGTGGAAAAAAATGGGTCATGACATATTTGATTGTTCAGTATTTGGGGTTTATTGGTGCCATTTATTTTACTTCCCTAGTTACTTTAATGGTTAATTTAATGTTTTCATCTTCATTATGCATATGCTTCTCACAACAAAAATAGGCAGAAGGAGAGGGGAAGGGGGAGGGGGAACTGGCACTGAGTTAAGGATGCTTGAGAAATTGGCCAGACAAACATTTCTGCACGAATATTGTTCACAAATAGTGGTTTCTTCAAAGCGAATCACAGTAGGTTTGTTTCCATCAAGATGTGAACATTTTTTTTCAATAACATGACTGACTTTTCTTCTACATTAAGTGGATACCGTGAACCAAAGCAGGTTTGAGAGCTCTGCGGAAATCATGCCAGCTAACATCAGTCCCTTTTCTGTCTGATGACTTTGGAAGAAACTTGTTTTGAACATGAGTTCAACCATATGGCCCTTGAAGGTTGAATGGGCTGTTCAACAAGTAACAGTCTATATAATATTTCAACATTGTACTTGTTTTTTATACTGTGTAATTTTTAGAGAGAAACATTGTACAGGCGTCCTTGTGTGCCTTCCTGATTACTGCCTTCCTGATTGTTGTTGGGTTTTGTTTGTTCGTTGGGTTGTTTTGTTTTTTTTTACCGATTAGTATTCTTTTGCTTTCTGATGATTGTTTTTGTACTTTACTGCTGTCTGGTAATTGTTTTTGTACTGATTAAGAAATTGTTTTGTGATTATTTTTGTTTCTGTACTTCCTGCTTTCTGATAATTGTTTTTGTACTTCCCACTTTCTGAAGATAGGTTTTGTGCTCATTAATTTCTGATGTTTTGTACTGATTAAGTACTAGTAGTTCCTGATTTCTGATGATTGTTTTTGAAGCAGTTAATGATGACTGTTTTGCGATGATTGTTTTTGTACTGATCAGTCACATCTTTGGTTCAGCATGTAAAAATGCTAGTCATAAGTCTTTCCATTGAAAATAAGTTGATTTGGATGTTAGAGAAATTGTTTTTTTGCTGTTTTACTTACTTTGCCTTAGTTTGTGTCCTACTCTTCTGGCACACATGCATGTTAGATGTGTGGTATTTCTCTGCTGATCCGACGACAGTCAAATGCACTTGTGTGTATTGGTCTTGACTGACAAAAATAAAAAATAAAAATCAAACCCATGACTGTGTTTGTTATTTTATTTTCCAAATCAATCCCAGTGAAAATCATAGCTGTCTGAAGACTGAAAAGTAAACATGAAAAAGAAATATTATCAGATGTGAAATTCAACATCTCTTAATCATGTGACTAGAAATCACACTCGCTCATCATAATGGTATGACCAGACATCACTCTCACTCTCCCTGTCCCTTTCTTCTCCCCAGTCTGTTCCGCTTCCTCATCCCCAACTGCCCCTCCTCTCCCTTTCCCTACCCTCTCCATCAAATATGTCTACCGCCCCCCCCCCCCCCCCCCCAACCCTACTGTCCATCTGCACTCATGATTGCGTTTCTTGCCTTTAAAGGACCTAACTTGAACTGAAGGCCCATATATTAATGCTAATATTCTCTAAATACTGGTCATCAACAAATGATGGAACACATGACTGCCTATAGTTTATCATTACTTACATTTTATATTAGTTGATGCATTCAGATCTGATTTTCGCACGACTAGTGCCTTTTTTTTTCTATCATTTGGCAATGGTTTCAAGTTAACCAATTCATTCCTGTAGTATTTTTTTTTTTACTTTTTTTTTTTAATTTTCCATCAAACAAAATTAACAATGATGTCAATCAATCACACACAAAAAAGCAGCAACAGCAACCAAAAAAAAAAAAAAAACCCATAATAATATCACTTCACACCCACACACACATGTATACACACACGCACACCCACACACACACATACTCAATCACATGGAGTCATAATCAACAACATATTACCAAAAAAAATAATGCCAGTTAAATATTTTTTTGCGCTGTACAATAATACAGTGCGTACAATATCAATGTTATTTGTTTGGTACCTCTTCATATTAAGGTGTTTGTATTCAAGTTCGAATTTCAAATCTCGAAATTCAAACACTTGAGTCAAAAACAGACATGTAAAAGGTCCAGTCTTTATGAAAGTTAGAGTAATTGCCACATATTTTATTGTATTCTTCGACTCTGTATTTCAATTCTTTTATGAAACAAGAAACAAGTGGGCATGTACTATTCATTTTACATTTAAAGATGTATTGTTTAGCAAACAAAACTATAAAGTCTGTAGCAGCATCTGTTTTGACATCAAAATCCGAATGGAATATGACAAACTTTTCCGTGAATTTTATATTATAGGACAATGGACAATTTTTCTTAAACAGATTCTCAAGGTCTAACCAAAAATGTCTCACAGGTTCACATCTCCGAAGAAAATGCTCAATGCAATCTCTTTCTTCCTTACAGAAGTTACAATGGTCATTGTTTACGATTCCAATTTCTTTCAGAACTATGTTTGTTGCAATTATCCTATGTACAATTTGGATTTGAAGCCATTTTAATTTCATATCTTTATTTTTTTGTACTTTGAAGAAGACTGTTTTGCAAGGGATTCTTGAGTTTAATTTTTCGTTCCACTTTAAACATCATTTTGGGTCTGCATCATTCGCAATAAGAGTATCATATTGTCTAGCGCCCTTTTGTATTGCGTATATCATTTTAGACGGCATCTTGTGTCTTGTGAACTATTATCTTCGATGTGAATGTCATTTTTTTTTTTATATAATTCTTTTATAGATTTTATACACCCCATATAAGTGATAAAATCGATATCAAAATCATATTTTCTTTGAATTCTGCAAAGTTTAAAAACAGCCCATTGTCCTTCAGAAAATGTGCAATACAATAGACACCATTTTGGATCCAGTTTGTGCAATACATTTTCCACCCAACAAAATTTTGTTGCTGAAAAGCACTGGTTCAGCAAGTAGTTCATAAGACGTTTTCAGTTCTATTTTATCAGAAAATTGTTGATACGTTTGTAAAGTATGGATCCAAAACAAAGTTGCTTTTTTTTTTTAATGCTTTCGAAACATGAACCATAACATTTCAAGTTACTCAAAAATGGGTGTATACTAGTCCACATATTTTTCCATTTGTGAGTTGTACTTTCTAGGTTTCTGAACCAGGTGAGTTTTAACACTGAGATATGCTGCTTTATGTCTGGTATACCAAGCCCACCATCTTTTATACTCTTAACTACAGTCTTTCTGTTGATTTTGTCTTATTTTCTGTTCCAGACAAATTGATAACAAAGTAACTGAAGGTTATTAATAAAATCATCTGGAGGATTAGGAAGCAACATCCACAGATGTACCAGCTTAGACAAGATCAAAGATTTCAATATAGCAACTCTCCCAAGTGGTGTGATGCACCTTTTGGACCAGATTTTAAACAATAGTTGAACCTCAAAATTTTTCAGCATAGTTTTTAGATTCACATTCTTTTCAGTTTTGTATAAACCAGACCCCTAGTATCTTAAAATACTGTGGATTCCATGTGAAGTTTAGGTGTGGCATCAATTTTTCCTTTGAATACTTTTTACTTCCTAGCCATATTGCTTGTGGCTTTTTTATGTATTCAAATGCAATCCAGAGACGTTTGCAAACTTATTTATTATTTGAATTGATTTTCCATAGGAAATTTGATCTCCTTCGTTCATCAGTTGAATATCATCCGCATATTGGGAGATTCTGTGCTCAACATTATTGACATGGATTCCTTTTATTTCTTTGTCTTATCATTATAGCCAGTATCTCAACACAGGATGAAGAGGTATGGTGATATGGGATCCCCTTGCCAGCAGCCACATTCAATTTTAAATCAACCTGTACACCGACTATTAACAAAAACTGTGGACTTAATATTTTTATAAAAAGTTTCAATCCATCGACATACACCATTACCAAACCCATAAGCTTTTAAGGCTTTGAACATAAAGTTCCAGTGAACAGAATCGTACGCTTTTTCAAAATCTAAACACAGAAGCATACCTGGTAGCTGTTTTGATTCCAAATAGTACATTAAATCATGATTTTATCAGTCTTACATTGTCACCCATATATCTATTAGCAATAAATCCTGTTTGGTCTTCATTAATCAATTTTGGTAAAACTTTCTTAAATCAGGTCACACATTCAGGTCAGTTTGACCCTTTTTCCTCCTTTCTTAATTCTGTTTGCAATACAGGAAGATCCTATTTTGTATACATTTAAAAGAGAAATCAGTCTCCAGTTAGTTAGAAATTCTTTTATCTGCTTTTGGGATACATATTATCAAACCCTCTCTCTGAGTTATAGACAGTTCACCATCTCTAAAAGACTCATTAAGTGCTCTAACTACAAATGGACCTAATTGTTTCCCAAAAAATTTGAAGAATTCAGTTCCAAAGCCATCAGTTCCAGGACTTTTCCCATTTTGCATTTCTTTCAAGGCGCATCCTGCCTCCTCCAAAGTTATTTCACCTTCTAAGAGGTTTTGTTCTTCTAATGACAGCTGTGGTCTTTCTCCCATTAAGTCCTTTAGTTCACAATGTTCAGTATTATTATTTTCATAAAGTTGTGCACAAAAGTTGTTCACCTCAGAACTTATTTCGCCTGGATCCACAATCAGTTCACAACCATTTTTAACCATTTTTGTTATTCGTTAATTAATATTTCTTTTTTCCAGGTTACAGAAGTATTTTGTAATCTTTTCACCATCAGCAACCCATCTAGCCTTAGACATAAGCAGGACTCCCTCCATCACCTTTTTAGGTAATGCAGCCAGTTCTTGATTTTTTTCTTTAAGTGTCTGTATGTCATCATCTGTTTTCAGGTCTTTCTTTTCAATACATTCGATACGAAACACAAGTTTATCTTCTTTTTCTCTTGTTTTCTTCCTTTTCGTTGTTGCATATGCAATTGTTTTGGTTTTTTTTTATCTTATTTTCATTAAAAGAAAATCTAAGAAAATTTTTTTTGGTACTTTAATTTGAATGTCAGTGTTTGATACTTCATGTAGCACGTCATCTTCATTCTGATGAACAGCATATTCTTTCACAAGAGTTGTTATTTCAGTTTGAATTTGGTGAACATATGTTGTATCTCTTAACAATGAACAGTTGAATTTTCAAAAGTTGTTTTGTTTGTTTCTTTTCCAAAATGACAGTCAGAGTTACCGATCGAGTGGTCTGATCGATAACCTGGTAGAATATCGGCATCCTCAAAATATGAGTAGAGGGTAATCTGACAAAAGGAAAAAAAAATCAAGTCTACTTTGTTGAAGTGGAGAAGTTTTTTCGCCAGGTAAATGGTCTACATTCAGGATTACTTTCTCTCCAAATATCATTCAAGCCTAATTCTGTCACCCTTTCTTCTATAACTTGCTTTGCTTTAGGATTATTAACATGTTTATAATTGTCATAGTTATATGTTGGGTCCATCACAAGGTTCCAGTCTCTCACTGCAATTACATTTTCACTTTTATATTGCTTTCTGGTTTCGAAGAGATCTTCATAGAAAAGAGGGTTGTCCCTATTGGGACCATATACATTCACTAATATGAAGTCTTTTTCCATTGCTGTAAAAGATATTATTATATAATTTCCATTACTGTCTCTTTTTATGTTTTTTATTTTAAATTCAAAGTTGTTGTTGAATAATACTGCCACACTCTAGAGTTACTTTTAAAAGAGGCAAAATATGCCTTGTAACCCCATTCACATTTTACATACTGTTCTATTTTCTCATCAAAATGTGTGTCTTGTAAACAATAAATTGAATAAGATTTCTGCCCGAGATAATGGAAGATATCTCTCCTTTTTTGCGGATTCCCAAGGCCTTGACAATTCAGTGATGAAAGTATCAGTCTAGCCATTCTGCCCTAATATAAATGCCAGACAGAGATACCAGTAAACATTAAAAAAAAAATTATGAAAAAATTATAGCGTACAGGCGCTAAGATTGTTTTGAGGAATATTCAACCTCTGACAAATCCACATGCTAATAAAGCTTAGAAATTCTGATCAAGAGGCAATAACTAGGGATGGATACAAACATGACTCAAACTTACAAACCCAGATATAAACCAAATAAAACAAGTAAATAAATCCAATGTTGGCTGATGCTGGTATTATACATATTCATTTATTCCATATCCAGGCCTGTTAGAAACCACTTTAAATTATCATTCAGCATGTCCTTTATCAGTGTGTAAAGTAATAAAATTGAAAATATTGCTGAAAATGTTACCTGCAGATTTACAATAATTACTATTCAGTGACACCTTCCTGCAAGGGCTGGCTGAAAAAGTCTTTAAGACTATCCCTCATTCTGCCAAGTTGGATTACATTCATGCTTGTACCTGCCGCGAAAACGCCGACATTAATATTGACCCCAGACGCATGGGTCATTAGAGTTACATGTTTACATAGGTCACCTTAAAACCAAAAGTATATGTAAACATTAGAACAGCTACATGTTCACATGTGTAATCTCAAAACTCACACATCCACAGTCACACAAACTAATGACTGACAAGTCTTCAGCATGACTTCTGTTCAGTCTTGTAGGCAGCATGGTCCCATTATCCCAGAGTTCATCCTGCATGACTTCTGTTCAGTCTTGTCTGCAGCATGGTCCCCATTATCCCAGAGTTCATCCTGCATGACTTCTGTTCAGTCTTGTCTGCAGCATGGTCCCCATTATCCCAGAGTTCATCCTGCATGACTTCTGTTCAGTCTTGTCGGCAGTATGGTCCCCATTATCCCAGAGTTCATCCTGCATGACTTCTGTTCAGTCTTGTCGGCAGCATGGTCCCCATTATCCCAGAGTTCATCCTGCATGACTTCTGTTCAGTCTTGTCTGCAGCATGGTCCCCATTATCCCAGAGTTCATCCTGCATGACTTCTGTTCAGTCTTGTAGGCAGCATGGTCCCATTATCCCAGAGTTCATCCTGCACGACTTCTGTTCAGTCTTGTCTGCAGCATGGTCCCCATTATCCCAGAGTTCATCCTGCACGACTTCTGTTCAGTCTTGTCTGCAGCATGGTCCCCATTATCCCAGAGCTCATCCTGCTGCACAGAACTGAGCATCAGCCATAAAAGAGCCCTGTATGGTCCAGGTGGGCAAGAGTGGAACCAGAGCTATACTGAGCAAGCTGCCAGTATCTGACAAGGTATGACATTAGTGTATAAACTTTGTACCAAAGCTATAATGAGCAAGCTGCCAGTATCTGACAATGTATGACATTAGTGTATAAACTTTGCACCAAAGCTATATTGAGCAAGCTGCCAGTATCTGACAATGTATGACATTAGTGTATAAACTTTGCACCAAAGCTATATTGAGCAAGCTGCCAGTATCTGACAATGTATGACATTAGAGCATAAACTTTGCACCAAACCTATGTTGAGCAAGCTACCAGTATCTGACAATGTATGACATTAGTGTATAAACTTTGCACCAAAGCTATGTTGAGCAAGCTACCAGTATCTGACAATGTATGACATTAGTGTATAAACTTTGCACCAAAGCTATACTGAGCAAGCTACCAGTATCTGACAATGTATGACAGTGTATAAACTTTGCACCAAAGCTATGTTGAGCAAGCTACCAGTATCTGACAATGTATGACATTAGTGTATAAACTTTGCACCAAAGCTATATCGAGCAAGCTACCAGTATCTGACAAGGTATGACGTTAGAGTTATAAACTTTGCACCAAAGCTATATCGAGCAAGCTACCAGTATCTGACAATGTATGACATTAGTGTATAAACTTTGTACCAAAGCTATATTGAGCAAGCTACCAGTATCTGACAATGTACAACATTAGTGTATAAACTTTGAACCAAAGCTATATCGAGCAAGCTACCAGTATCTGACAATGTATGACATTAGTGTATAAACTGCACCAAAGCTATATTGAGCAAGCTACCACTATCTGACAATATATGACATTAGTGTATAAACTTTGCACCAAAGCTATATTGAGCAAGCTACCACTATCTGACAATGTATGACATTAGTGTATAAACTTTGCACAAAAGCTACATTGAGCAAGCTACCAGTATCTGACAATGTATGACATTAGTGTATATACTGCACCAAAGCTATATTGAGCAAGCTACCAGTATCTGACAATGTATGACAGTGTATAAACTTTGCACCAAAGCTATGTTGAGCAAGCTACCAGTATCTGACAATGTATGACATTAGTGTATAAACTTTGCACCAAAGCTATATCGAGCAAGCTACCAGTATCTGACAAGGTATGACGTTAGAGTATAAACTTTGCACCAAAGCTATATCGAGCAAGCTACCAGTATCTGACAATGTATGACATTAGTGTATAAACTTTGTACCAAAGCTATATTGAGCAAGCTACCAGTATCTGACAATGTACAACATTAGTGTATAAACTTTGAACCAAAGCTATATCGAGCAAGCTACCAGTATCTGACAATGTATGACATTAGTGTATAAACTGCACCAAAGCTATATTGAGCAAGCTACCACTATCTGACAATATATGACATTAGTGTATAAACTTTGCACCAAAGCTATATTGAGCAAGCTACCACTATCTGACAATGTATGACATTAGTGTATAAACTTTGCACAAAAGCTACATTGAGCAAGCTACCAGTATCTGACAATGTATGACATTAGTGTATATACTGCACCAAAGCTACATTGAGCAAGCTACCAGTATCTGACAATATATGACATTAGAGTATAAACTTTGCACCAAAGCTATATTGAGCAAGCTACCAGTATCTGACAAGGTATGACATTAGTGTATAAACTTTGCACTGAAGCTACATTGAGCAAGCTACCAGTATCTGACAATGTATGACATTAGTTATAAACTTGCACCAAAGCTAACATGGTGACAGCCCTGATATGGCCCTTTGCGGTTGGCTGGACTATAAGCAACATTACCTTACCTTGCACCAAAGCTATATTGAGCAAGCTACCAGTATCTGACAAGGTATGACATTAGTGTATAAACTTTGCACCAAAGCTATACTGAGCAAGCTACCAGTATCTGACAATGTATGACGTTAGTGTATAAACTTTGCACCAAAGCTATATTGAGCAAGATACCAGTATCTGACAATGTATGACGTTAGCGTATAAACTTTGCACCGAAGCTATATTGAGCAAGCTACCAGTATATGACAACGTATGACATCAGTACATCAACTTTGCAGCATTCTTTTAGGTCTTGTTACCATGTCGGGTTGAACCACTCTAACACATACCCTCTTGATCATTAGATATTACACCAAACAAAGCAACATTGTTTCGCATACTTATAGCAAACATGTGGTTCACAACGGTTAAACAGTCATCAGCAAAAGACATACCGAGGATCCATCAATATCCTGCATCATCAAACGCGTCTTCACATGAAAAAAATATACATATGGTTTTCAATAATTCCCTGAATCAAAACCTTTGTGCTTGTCCCACGTGTGTGTTTCTGGACATATGTGTTTGTGAAAATTAGTGTGCATGTGTGTGTGCCTGTAGAGGTTGTGTGTGTATGTGTGTGTGTGTGTGTGTGTGTGTGTGTGTGTGTGTGTGTGTGTGTGATGTGCATGTCCATGTACATGCTTGTGTGTTCATAGAAGTGTATGTGCACATGAGTGTGAATTTGTTTAGCTGGACAAGATATTGCACAAAGCCATGGACGGACTGTTAACACAAATACCAAACACTCTTCAAATGACATGGAAGAAATGATCTGACAGTTGTGTTGATCTTGGTCAGTTCAGGATCCTCACTTTTAGGAAAAAAAAATGGAATGATGGCTGGAGTTTCCTCGATTATGGTGAGAAACACATCCAGTAAAATAATCACAATTTTGGCACATCCAGTAAAATAATCACAATTTTGGCACATCCAGTAAAATAATCACAATTTTGGCACATGATATACAAAATTCATTATGCCCTTGTCTCATCATGTATTCCAAAATTATGACATCCAGTACCTTATATTCCTGAATCATGATGACATCCAATGCCATATATTTCAAAATCATGATATCCAATGCCTTATATTTCAAAATCATAACATCCAATACCACATATTTCAAAATCATGATATCCAATGCCATATATTCCAAAATAATGACATCCAATGCCATATATTCTAAAACAATGACATCCAATGCCATGTATTCCAAAGTCGTGACATCCAATGCCATATATTCCAAAACAATGACATCCAATGCCATATAATCCAAAATCATGGCATCCGATGCCATTTATTCCAAAATGATGACATCCAATGCCATATATTCCAAAGTCATGACATCTGATGCCATTTCTTCCAAAATAATGACATCCCAAACCGTATCTTCCCAAATCATGACATCAAACGCGGCATCCAGTGCCTTACATTCCAAAATCATGAGGACATCCAGTGCCAGATATTCAAAAAACATGATGTCAAATCATAATAATAATAATGAATACTTATATAGCACCTATTCTCGGCTAGAGACCAAGCTCTAAGCGCTTTACAATCAACACTCATTTACACAACGGGCTGCCTACCTGGGTAGTGCCGACTGAAGAGCTGCCAGCTGGCACTTCATTCAGTCGTTTCCCGTGTCATCCAGTCAATATCATTCAATATCGTTCACTCAATTTCTTTACTTCCTTCATTCTTTCTATTTCTCACGCAGGGTGCTTGCAATGTGTAATGTGTCATCCATACCAACGGCCAAACTGGCCTTCTCTTCCGAAAGTTGGTGATGGGATTTTACTTGTGTGCAAGAAGTTATGCATGCATTCACACACGGAACCTCAGTTTATAGTCTCATTCGAAGGACTGTATGGGAAATGGAGTCAGAACCAATGTTAACTCCGAGGGAAAAATCCCCCTGTACCGAAACGCTCCGGAGGAGATTTGAACCCGCAACCCCAGAATCACCAAGATTACGAGTCCAGTGCTCTACCAACTGAGCTATTCCAGCCTTCATGTAACATATTCAAAAAAAGAAAAACGAAAAAAAAAAACATTCTGTTCAGAACAGTTCAGTAAAAATGGAGCATGTGATCAATGTCTGTTAAATCCAAATGGAATCCACACAGAGTGACAGACAACAGAAGCTCCATGGCCATTCCTCCAGTGCTGCCAGGGAACAAAGAGCATCAGTCCATCAGCTGTGGACTACAATGAATGCAGGATGCTGGTGGGTCTCGGTGCCAGGTCGGCATACTCTTGTAATCGGTTCGAGTAATACTGTAAAAAACATAGTGGATTATGCTGGTGGTGCCTTTTAATGGTTCATACTGCCTAAATACATTTCTGCACATACATACACAAACACTAGTGTGCTCACACACACATCCAAACATTCATGCAAGCACGCACACTAAACATGCAAACTTGCACACAGCATGCCAACACGAAAGTGATAACATGCACATATAATATGTTTCACACAGACCACAGACACAGACACACACATCAAAAACTTTCGTTTAAAAACTGAAAAAAAAAAACAACAAAAGTAAAACACTTGCATTTTCTTGCATGACAAGAAATTAGACAAGTAAGCTCTACACTATGCATTTATAGTTAAACATCGATCTTCCTGTTAATATACATACACATATTCAAATGCAGAACACACCCATTACAGCTCACAAACAAAATATTTACATAAACAAATAAAACTTTTTCTTTGATTTTTACCAATGGGCCCAGCTATATGGGGTCCCTTATAAATGAGCCCAACTGAAATAACGTCTCCCATGGTTGCTCTGAAACTGAACTAATGTTTAGCTGACAATGAATGGTAAACGTTAACATCCAGTGAATAAATACAACAGTGGCAATGAATGTACCAGAGAGACTGGCCTCAGTTAAAAAGCCAATTTTATCTGAGATGAATTCTTGAACTAATCAATGCCTGATATTAAGCTAGGCTGAAAGTATCGTGATGCCAAGCTAGTCAATGTAAAGAATGTGTAGTGTGATATCCAGCAAACGTTGAACCAAGTTACAGATGGACTTTGCAGCACCATCTGTCCTTTCTGGGTTTTGTTATCATTGTACTTTCTTGCTCTCATACCAATTTTTTTTTCTGAAACAGAAACTTGTATACTCATGAGTACCCTATTTCTTATCATGAGCTTACTCTCCTGAATCGCATTCCACATAATACATCAACAACTAAACTTCCTGCCAGGAACTCCAAACACAATAAATCAGCCTGGAACTGTCAGCAAAGTGAAGTACTCACTGTGTCGGGTGGGGACTCTCTCTCAAGGTCTTCGCTGTATTGAGGTCTGTCTCCATCATTGATGTTACTAACACCACAAATACAACCAAATATTGTTTCAGAAATTCATTTTTCATTTTTTTAACATATGTGAGCGAGGTGTGTGTGTGTGTGTGTGTGTGTGTGTGTGTGTGTGTGTGTGTGTGTGAGAGTGTGTGTGTGTGCAAGTGAATACATCCATGTGTATGTATGTTTATGGATATTTTTGGAGTGTCTACCTGTGTGTGAGCATATGCTTTTACATGCATTCTCAATTGACTGAGGGTACACGCATGCATACAGAAAGAGATGTTTGATGTGCATGTATGAATACACTCATGTAAGCATGCATTACAATACTGCATGTACTTCTGTGTTTATATGCACATCCAGACTGACAGAACTATAACAATCATTTGCTACCAGGAACAGACAGTGCATTAGCCGAAATACAGAACCCATGCATTCCAGCACCTTAATCTAAAAAGCTTGGAAACAGATGTGATTTTGGAACCACACCTCTTTCCATGCACAGGCTTTACACAATATGGTCAACACATGCATGGAAACAACACCCTAAACTATGACAGGATCATCCCAAGTTGACACTTACACTGCATCACTGAGATATGGATTGGCTGCATGGTGAAACACTGGCCGAAATGTACCATAACTCTGACGGTGAGGGACAGGACTGGGAACGAAAGGGTCAGTATCGTCGACTGGCTCATGGCCATCCTCTCGACCTCTGACCCTGTTAACAAAAGTACACTGAGAATACTGGAAGTTGTAGATGTACTCTGGCGATGAAGGTAAAAAGGGATCAGACACATCTATTATCTTTTGGGGCCTGCAACAAGAACAACAACAAAAAATAGATGAGATGAAGAAAAAGCATGCGAAAGAATGAAATCATGCATGTCATGAAAACTTTTTTTTAATCTTTATGAGTGTATTTTTGGGAACGATTTGAAGAGAGGAAAACATTTACTCTCAATATAAGGTTGGCTTAAAGAGAAAAACATTTGTTCCACCAGTTAAAAAAAGGTGATTGATTTAATAGGATACCAGCATGGATGGATGAAGGAAAGACACAGACCAATGGATAAGATGTCATCATTAAACGATCTGCTGGATGTTGCAAAGTTTTTACTGTTTTTTTTGCTCTTTCTCCACTCCTCTTCTTCCACCCTCCCCTATTCACTCACCCACCAAAACCCTTCCCCCATCCACCTTCCCCCACACCACACCCAACCACCACCACCCGTTGACTTCCTTTTTGTGCGGATGAGCATCCTTCGCTCCCCTCTGCCCTGCTCCTCCGGACAAGGCGATGCTCCTCTGAACAACATCAATGTTAACATCTTACTGCAATCTAATGCAGCAGAAAAGCAGACCACCGATGAGATAACTTAAAATAGGATTACAGCCACACCAGCCAACTTACGATTAACTCAGAATAGCAAGTGTAGTCCAAATCCTTCAACATGTCCAATCATTTTCACACACTGGATCATGTTTTCATTCTTATCTCTCTTGTTCAACTTCTTTAAGAGAGTTCCGTATGTGTTGTCACCGCTTGGAATTTGAAAATGTCACGTCAGATCAGAATACAATCAAGCATCAGTGATTTGGCTGTATTCTATAATGTATAAATACAGATGAAATGAAGCCTGCTGATAAAGTGCTATTGATAACGAGAGTACCATATGGCAATCCAACTGTGAAGATGATTTTTTTCCATGTGTTTTCAGTATCATCCTCCTTTTCAATTTGGTTGCCACGTACTTACCATGCAAACTTACCACTGTGTCAAAATGTCACAAACTATTATTGCACTCACAAAGTTTTGATTAGTTCTGCATATAGATAAGTGAACTGTGGAATGTTTACTATGCATACTGGCTTTTCCATTTTGTTCAGCCTCTGCCACAGGGTAGAGCAACTGAGAGAAAATGGGTTAAAAGGGACCGAGAAGAAATCACAAGACATCCCAATAAACTTGCAGTTGGGTTTATGTTAATTACCTTCAACCCTATCCATGGATCCCAGCAGCGAACAAGACTTACCGTCGGCCAAAGGAGGTCCAGGCCACAGCAGAACCAAAGACGAGAGCTGCACTGCACAACACCGCCAGCAGAGCTGCCAGCACCATGTAGCCTGTGCCATACCTGAACAGCCAGAAACACAAATCACTCACTGGTGTCCTGTCACAGCCAGCTCTGAGAATAAACAAACTTAAACTCTTGACTGCAAAAGTCGACATCATGGCCTCTCCTGCCATCCGCAAACATGTACGCAAAAACTCTTATGTACTACTTTTTAAGCAAATCTTAAGTCAGGCAAGGAACAGTAAACAGAAATTAAGAACAAGTAGGGCAACCCTTGCTCTCTTGTGTGCTCTGTGTTGTCATTAAGAACAAGCAGGGTAACCCTTGCTCTCTTGTGTGCTCTGTTTTGTCATTTCCGCTGGGCGATTAGGTGTCATAAGCAGCATTTGCTTCGAGTTATGGGCATGCATTTATTTCATCATGGGAGTTACCCCACTTGTTTGTTGATTACTAATTTGTGATCTGTTTTTAACCAAAAACATCAAATCTTAAATAAATGTTAGCGAACCGCCAAGAGAATCATGGACAAACGAGTCACAAGACAAAACACAACGCGTTTCAACCTTTTAGGTCTTCTTCAGGCAAGACAAAAACAAATAATACAACGAAAATGAACGAGTTTGGTACTCAGCTTCGATCTCTTCACTCTTCAGCACAAGGCATTCAACGCCTGGCATCCTTGCGCTGAAGAGTGAAGAGATCGAAGCTGAGTACCAAATTCGTTCATTTTCGTTGTATTATTTGTTTTTGTCTTGCCTAAAGACCTAAAAGGTCGAAACGCGTTGTGTTTTGTCTTGTGACTCGTTTGTCCACGATTCTCTTGGCGGTTCGCTAACATTTATTTAAGATCTGTTTAGATTTCCGCCTGCAGTCGTCTCACTTTGCAGCTAGATCCAAAAACATAAATTTTCTTTTGATACATTATATGTAAGTATTTTTCTAATTTGACAATTGTGATGGCCACCAAAAACCGTTTTTCACTGCACCATAGATTTCCATGTGTATGAGCCTGTTTGGTGGTGGTGGTGTTAATGCATGTGTGTGTGTGTGTGTGTGTGTGTGTGTCTGTGTGTGTGTTAGTGTGTTTGAGTGTGTGTCTGAGTATGTATGTGTATGTGTGTGGTGTGTGTGTGTGTGTGTGTGTGAGGTGTGAGAGTGAATGTGTGTGTCTGTGTGTTTGTGTGTGTGTGTGTGCATGTGTGTGTGTGCGTGTGCGTGTGTGTGTGTGTGTGTTGTGCAAAGGTGGTGTGAGCATGCATGCCTGTACGTGTGTGGAAGAAGGGTGGGCGGACAGAGGGGAAGAGGCAGGGGCTGAACATTATTTGTAAGAGCTGATTTTCCTTAATCCTTCTGCATGACATTTGAGCAGATAATCTGAATAGTATGCCATGTACATGTACATTACTATTTCCAGTAATACATACAAAATCTACAAATATAAGACTGAGCTGACTGCAGAAAACCATGAAAAGCATGATAGTGATACTCACAGCGAAGTGACACACACTCCCCTAACAACCAGTATGTACTCATTGTGCAGCACCAGGCAACTGCCCACCAGGGAGCTGAGTGATGACAGGTTGCCAAACGCCAGCTGGAGGTCACCACTTATGACGTGCACCGGACCTGCCAACTAAGCCCAGACACCACATGTGCTCCAATCAACACAACAGAACAGCATTGTGCTACAGAAAGGTAAAAAAAAAGTACGTCTTGGACTCCTGAAGTTTATGTACAGCTCAAAAGCACTGTGTGAAAATTAACTGTCAGGTAAAAATACAGAAAAAGAAAAGCAAGACAGTTTCTGTTCCTTTAACACTACATAAACAGACCTCAGGTTGCATTGTTGGCACTCCCAGCACTGTAGTTACAGCACAAATTTTGCCTCAGGACATTAATTCTTTTTACCTTTTCTACTAATCTCTTTTTTTTTCCCCCTAATAAAGCACCTATGGCTTAAATCTTACATGCTGATGTACTCTTTTTTATTGCTTTGATGATATACGGTACCTTAAAAGTCAAAATAATAACATCATATTGGTTCTATGGAGTTGACAAGCATCTATTTTGTATCATGAAAAATAAAATCTTTAGAATCAAACAGTTCATTGGGGAGGGAGGGGTGGGAGGGGGCGGGGGCCACAGGCAATAAAAATCATCATCTTTAGCCCTCTAACCATTATCCTTTCTTTGTCTAAGCCTTGTTGAAAATCTAATTTTACAGCAACAGCACAGCCGCTAATCTGAAGCCATGCCATCGTGTTCTAACACAGCATACTGCCTCAGTTCTTGAACTTGAGAGGCACAGCTGTCAGATCGCCTGCTTTTTTTTGACAAGTTGAACAACAAAACGGACAGTTATTTGTATGCATCATGTGACAGAGAAAACATTCAAAGTGTATTCAGAAACTGCTACCTGATAATTATCTGGAAACTTCACAGCTAGTTGCAGAATGATAATCACAATCCATTTCACATGTTCTGTGTGACCAAGCTGCCTGCTAGTATCGCAGCATGTCACCATGTGGTGAGTCACTCACGGTAAGAATCCTCAAAACTTGCAGAAAATCTATGACAGCATCACCAGATGTGCAAGAACCCACAAGCGCTTCATGACACCACACAGGGTCACATGCTTGGGAAAGAGTCAAAACAAGAAATATACTTCATGCATGTCTCAACCATGGACCTGCAATGTCCTCATGTGACAAAAGGTGCACGGTCCACTAAGTGACCACACCATACTCACCTTGTCCGAGATATTGTAGGAAGAGGACATGGCCACTGTGGTGTTGAGTGCAGTGAGAGCCTGGGACACTGCTGTCTGGGCATTTAACATTTGCTGCACAGCAAAAAACATTTGGGCATTCAGCATTTGCCACACAGCACAAACATTTGGGCATTCAGCATTTGCTACACAGCACAAACATTTGGGCATTCAGCATTTGCTACACAGCACAAACATTTGGGCATTCAGCATTTGCTACACAGCACAAACATTTGGGCATTCAGCATTTGCTACACAGCAAAAGCATTTGGGCATTCACATTTGCTACACGGCACAAACATTTGGGCATTCAGCATTTGCTACACAGCAAAAATATTTGGGCATTCAGCATTTGCTACACAGCGCGAACACCTGGGCATTCAGCATTTGCTACACAGCAAAAACATCTGGGCATTCAGCATTTGCTGCACAGCACATACCTCATCCACAAGCTGCTTGGTTCCCCCTCACTTCTGTTCAACAGCTTATGGGCACAGAGTTTATGGGGATGAATCGATAGCCTGGCATGCCAAAGCCAAATATTTTTGTTCCTAACAAAACTGCAAGATGTTGACTGTATCACAATATGTATCTACGTATATATCTCTGTCAACAGCCCTGCAAGAGCCCCATGTGGTCAGCTGGGCCATAATTAGAAACAATCTCAAGGGACAGCTTGGCAGCAGAAGGTGTTTGGAAGAGAAATCTCCCTAAAACAAGTGTTTTGGCCCTGAACACCTAACACTCTAAGGGGGCCGAGCCACATCCAGGTCATGACTCCCAGGTGTCCCTGCCGTCAGATTGTTTTCTTCCCTGGCACTACTGGGATTTGAACAAGCAACTTGTGGATAGCTGGGCCTCTTAAAGACTTGCCTTTTTGGACCAGCGTCTTACCCACATTGCTATGGGACTCCTGGTAAGATGGGAAATTTCAGCCGCATGAAGATCGCTTTTGTTCCTTCTTGACCAGATCTAGCTGGAACTCTTTTCAGCTGCTTCTGCCATTGCCTTCAGGGTTCTGGCCCTTTTCTGTTTCATGCGATCGCAGGCTGATGGGGATGAGTCTTAATGCCCCCTTGCTCCAACCTCTACTGAAGCCAGATTCCCTCAAGGTGCTAGCCAGACTAACATACTAGTCAGTGTTACAGATGTGAGCTTGTCCAAAGCATGAACCTCTGTCACTAGCCCTCCAATGGCCCTGTGTGGTCAGTTGGGCGACGATAAAACTAAAACAAATCTCTGTCAAAATTAGACTTCTAATAAATATTGATTATTAAGCTCCTTTCTACTAAAAATACAAAACATGGGGATATTTGTCTTTGTGTAGTCATGTATTATCTGCAATGTGCTCTCGATAAGAAAAATAGTAATGTGTAGCTCAGTCTGTTGATCATTAATTATCACTTATCAATTTCAATATTGTACATATCAGAGCATACATATATGTTTACACAAACACAAAAACGCCCCAAACCACATGCATTCAAACGCATGCACACACACACACACACACACGCATACTCACAGATATATACATATTTGCACACACACACACACACACACACACACACGCCTCAACCAACACAGTTCAGACTGATGAAGTCAAGAAGACACCTCACCTCACCAAAGGGCTGGGATTTATCCTTGCAGTCCAGGTAATCTGACAAAAGCTCTGAAACACAGGATACAAGCAGTTACTCTTGAATCAATCACTGCTGTACTGATGTTCTGGGCCAGCTATATCCTTAAGGCAACAGAATCAGGGTTTTCTGCTGCTCAGAATTTAAAAAAAAATATTGGGAGTTTCTCACAGATCTGAGGCAGTCTGAGACTAATTTGGATTCTTTTTTTTTTTCCCCATCAGAACATCAGTGACCCCATGATGGCATAAATCCTATGTCAGTCATGCCCCCTCCCCCAATACAGCCACATCAAATACCATCCCCTCAGAGTGTGTGTTCATTGGCCGAGTCAACGAGGACCACTTCAGTCATCCTGGGGTTGAGGGGATGGTGAGATGATTTGTGGATACGTAGGTGGCTGATCAAGCTGACATGCACATGGGATGTGCGGTGATGGACAGGGAATGTGGGAGACCTCCTTAAGATTGCTAGCTGCAGCCGCCCTTTCTTTACATGAATTGGCACCTTTGTGGATTGAGTAGCGCCATCTAGCTCAGTCCAGAGCACTTTGTTCCCATGTGCCAGGGCTGATGTTAAATGCTTTCAAGGATGCTTTGAGAGTGTCTCTGAAGCGTTTCTTCTGACTTCCATGAGGACACACTCCGTGCTGCAGCTCACCATAGATGAGTCTCTTTGCTAGACCTGCCCATCGAAGCTGAGACAGCATCAAGTTGGTCTGGATGCTCGGCAGGTCTGCTTGGTCAAGCACCTCTGTGTCTGGGATTTTGTCCTGCCATTCTATGTCTGCCAGTAGTCAAGAAGAAGCAACCAATATCATGGTTTCATGACACGACCCACCACAGGAGATAATATGATGCTGCCAAGTCACTTCATTAGTGTTTGGCGATGCCTCTTCTGATAAAAAAAAAAAAAAAAAAAAAAAAAAAAAAAACAGGATATCACCTACTAAGCCTGCTACTGATAACGTCTCAGTCAAAGAGTCAGCATGAGTGACCATACCCCCTCTGGAGGGTGGCAGTGCAGCCATCCAGTGACAGTCTCCTTGAACCTGTCCATACCAACCATTTGGATTTTTGATAAATATATACATATAACCATGGGCATAAAAATCGAAACCAAGATCACCATGAGAACAGAATATGATGAGCCACAGAACACAGGGACCCCTAAAATCATGCTGTGGAGTTCCTTTCCAGTCAGGGAGTACACACAGTGACCTTATCTTTCTAGTCAGGGAGTACATACAGTGACCTTATCTTTCTAGTCAGGGAGTACATACAGTGACCTTATCTTTCTAGTCAGGGAGTACATACAGTGACCTTATCTTTCTAGTCAGGGAGTACATACAGCGACCTTATCTTTCTAGTCAGGGAGTACATACAGCGACCTTATCTTTCTAGTCAGGGAGTACATACAGTGACCTTATCTTTCTTTTCATTATATCTAGTCAGGAAGTACACACAGCAACCTTATCTTTCTAGTCAGGGGGTACATACAGCGACCTTATCTTTCTAGTCAGGGAGTACATACAGCGACCTTATCTTTCTAGTCAGGGAGTACATACAGTGACCTTATCTTTCTAGTCAGGGAGTACACACAGTGACCTTATCTTTCTTTTCATTGTATAGCCTGGCAGCAGCCAATGGTGAGAGATACAGACACCTGCAGACTTGGTCAGATAATTTGAGCAACATTCTCAAAGACACATCCATAAGTGGATTAAACTTGACAGTGTAGCTGCAGTCTTCTGATCTGTGGCATCAAAACTGAACACATGCACTGTCGTGTCATGCTCAGACACCATCACTGAGGACTTGATATGGAGCTCTGCTTTAGCAGTGGATTGAAGACAGTCACATACACATAAACCTCACACATGATGCACCTCTGAGTTCTGCTTCTAGCTGAGGGGTGCAGCAAAAGAAACTTTAAAGAAAAGTAACAACAACAACACCAACAACAACAACATCAACAACAAACCAGCACAGGTCTCTCAGGGAGGGAGTATATTTGTTAGATTTCTCAGCACAACATTTTACAGGGCCAAACTGCCACAAACAGAGAAACATGCAACAGTATACAGCACATACAACTGTGAAAATGAACACACACACACACACACACACACACACACACACACACACACACACACACACACACACATACACACAGAAGGCCCCATTTTGACAACTCAACATTTTTAACTACATCACAATATCTTGATTTTCTCTGTGACAGTAATATGAAAATAATCAGAACAGAGAATCCCACAGACCTTCATCCATGGTGTTGTTCAGCTGGGTCAACACAAAGCTGTTGGGATCAACGCACAGGTCGCCGCTTCCCTGCCACACATTATTATTATTATTATTATGAACATTTATGACGCCTAATCAATTGAATGCCCTAGGCGTTTACAATATCACAACAGACATCAAATCACACAATATATAACAATCATACATGAGAAAAAGGCATCAAAATCCAAAGCAAGGACACAAACTCACAAGCATGCATACACGCAAACACACACTCACACAGACACGAACGCACACAAAGCAGACACTCGCATCACACATTGCAAACGTCGGGTCACAGGGAAGACGAAGTTACCTAGGAAACAGATGAGTTTTGAGAAGGCGCTTGAATGTGGGCAGTGAGGGTGAGTATCTGAGAGAGCGAGGCAATTGATTCCAGGTAGTTGGAGCTTGATAGGCAAAGGAACGTTGACCAAAGGTTTTAGTGCGAACAGTGGGGATACTGTAGATACGAGTGTCACATGAGGAACGTAAAGCTCGAGATGGGGTGTAAAGATGTAACAGGTGGGTGAGATACTCAGGACAGGAAGACTCGATAGATTTGAAGCAGAGAGAGGCAATCTTGTAGGATATTCTTAGCTGAACAGGGAGCCAGTGGAGAGAGCGGAGCAATGGGGTAACATGGTTATATTTAGAAGTGCGGAAGATGAGACGGGCAGCATGATTCTGAACTCTTTGAAGTTTGTTGATGAGATGAGAGGGAGAGCCAGACAAAAGAGCGTTACAGTAATCCAGGCGGGATAGAACATTACATGTCATGACCACATAACATCATTAAACATCAAGAACATCAATCAACCAAACAGCTGTACTTCGCTGTAGTGGAAGCCATGTTTACTGTAAAATGGCTTGTGTGTAGCAATGGCAGCAGCTATAGTGAGAAGGAGAACATAATATCAATATTCCACAGAAATTCTAAAATACTAACTATACATAATATTATATGATGTAATATAATACAACTAACAGCAGCTTGATAACTACACACCCTTAGAGCAAAAATGTTTAGAGAAATAGACTAAATGAGCGTAATGACAGGAATAAAAAAAGCAACAACTTGTTTATTCACATGTAAGTGCCGAAAAAAGATTTCAGCTTTTCTTTTTTCTTTTCTTTTTCTCACAACATATATGTGTATCAAGGTTTCTTCATTTCTGCCAGCACCACTCCTCAGCAGCAGCTTCAGTGATGGAAACGCCGCTTTTGTCTGGTTACTGATGGCATGTCACTACTGTAAGATGCCACGATCACATTCATGGCCTCCTAAAAACCACTCGCTCAAGTTGTGAAAAGAGTGTCCAAGTTAGGCACAGCAGCAAAGGGTTTCACCCCTACACAGGATCAAGTTCACTCCATGACATGTGTTTGAAAGCTTTTATGTTATCTTTTTTTCATTCCATAATCTCCATCCCTGTTTTCATATAGATCTTTGCTGAATTGTTGTTATGTTGTTTGGTGCCATGACAGGGTAGATTTGACCAGGATTAAATGGGGTGAAATTCAAACACAGCTCAGGAGGCATGAAATGTCCCCCTGAGGGAAAAGAACTAACTGCATAAATGGCGCTCACTCCCCCCCCCCCCCCCCCCCCCCCCCGGAAAAAAAAAAGAAATATTGATGAAAGATCCTGAGGAATAAGATACGACCTGAAAAATGCAGTATTCCAGCCTTGTATGGTATCGCAGACTGAAAGTCACAGGCAAAAAGTGTGTAAGATTAGACCAGTGGACAAAAATCCCTACTTACAATAGCCAAAGTCAGATGAACGGAGACCACTGCCCACATAGCTGGCATGATAAACACCACAGTCAGAACAGCCGCTCTGCAAACAAAAGAAACATTACATTTCGGCTGAGTTGACAAAACTCTGAACACCAAGGTTCATTTCTTCACACATAAAAAACACTGCCAGCTATTTTACTAGCCAAAACCACAGTTCATGCATGAAACAATAGACACTGTAGGAAATCCACTTAAATTCCAAATTTAACAGTTGAGTTTCCCCAAAGTTGGAGTATGGCTGCCTTAATGGCGGTATAAAAAAAAAAAACGGTCATACACACAAAACTCCACTCCCTTTGTTGGATAGATGGGATTAATCCTTGCCTGTCTATACAGGGAGTGTCTGCAGGAGTATCAGCCTGCGAATGCAGAAAGAAAGAAAGAAAAAACAGTTGAGCACTTCTGGACCATCTTATTTCTGACATATAATGTGTCACTATTTTAGAAGAACATAATATGGACTTCTGGTATCTGTTTTTGTTGACAGCGCAAATATCTTTCAATAGCTGGCTATATGATGTCTAGTTTTATGTACAGTATGATACCTTTTCAATTACAAATATTCTGTGTAAAATGCTTATGTCTAGGTCTGTGAAATAAAGAGGGAAAAAGAACATCAGAAAGCACTTACACAGTCAGCTTTTTCCTGGATTTCATCAGGAGTCCAGCAAAGATGAGAAGACAGAGAACAATGTATGTGCAGCAAATCACAATGACCACCAAATACCTGCAACAAGAAAATCATCCACACTGTCACGTGTCTTTTATTCTAAATCCCCTCCGTCCTTCCTATTTCCCTTCCCCCCCCTCTCCCTTTGCCCCTCCCCCCTCAACTCCATTCCCCTTCTTCAGCGAAAAAAAAAACAAAAAAACTGACGTCTTTGTGAGCTTTCATCAGTCTGCTTCATAACCCTCAGGATAGTTTGTTCCCCAATCAGTCTTAGTATCAGGACAGTTTGTTCCCCTATCAGTCTTAGTATCAGGACAGTTTGTTCCCCAATCAGTCTTAGTATCAGGATAGTTTGTTCCCCAATCAGTCTTAGTATCAGGACAGTTTGTTCCCCAATCAGTCTTAGTATTAGGACAGTTTGTTCCCCTATCAGTCTTAGTATTAGGACAGTTTGTTCCCCAATCAGTCTTAGTATCAGGACAGTTTGTTCCCCAATCAGTCTTAGTATCAGGACAGTTTGTTCCCCTATCAGTCTTAGTATTAGGACAGTTTGTTCCCCTATCAGTCTTAGTATCAGGACAGTTTGTTCCCCAATCAGTCTTAGTATCAGGACAGTTTGTTCCCCAATCAGTCTTAGTATTAGGACAGTTTGTTCCCCTATCAGTCTTAGTATCAGGACAGTTTGTTCCCCAATCAGTCTTAGTATCAGGACAGTTTGTTCCCCAATCAGTCTTAGTATTAGGACAGTTTGTTCCCCTATCAGTCTTAGTATTAGGACAGTTTGTTCCCCTATCAGTCTTAGTATTAGGACAGTTTGTTCCCCTATCAGTCTTAGTATTAGGACAGTTTGTTCCCCAACCAGTCTTAGTATCAGGACAGTTTGTTCCCCAACCAGTCTTAGTATTAGGACAGTTTGTTCCCCAATCAGTCTTAGTATCAGGACAGTTTGTTCCCCAACCAGTCTTAGTATTAGGACAGTTTGTTCCCCTATCAGTCTTAGTATCAGGACAGTTTGTTCCCCAACCAGTCTTAGTATTAGGACAGTTCGTTCCCCAATCAGTCTTAGTATTAGGACAGTTTGCTCCCCTATAAGTCTTAGTATTAGGACAGTTTGTTCCCCTATCAGTACAGCCCTGATGTGGCCCCTTGCGGTCGGCTGGGCTATAAGCAACATTATCTCTTATCTTATCCCCTATCAGTCTTAGTATTAGGACAGTTTGTTCCCCTATCAGTCTTAGTATTAGGACAGTTTGTTCCCCTATCAGTCTTAGTATTAGGACAGTTTGTTCCCCAATCAGTCTTAGTATTAGGACAGTTTGTTCCCCTATCAGTCTTAGTATTAGGACAGTTTGTTCCCCTATCAGTCTTAGTATCAGGACAGTTTGTTCCCCAATCAGTCTTAGTACTAGGACAGTTCGTTCCCCAATCAGTCTTAGTATTAGGAGAGTTTGTTCCCCTATCAGTCTTAGTATTAGGACAGTTTGTTCCCCAACCAGTCTTAGTACTAGGACAGTTCGTTCCCCAATCAGTCTTAGTATTAGGACAGTTTGTTCCCCTATCAGTCTTAGTATCCTTAGTATCAGGACAGTTTGTTCCCCTATCAGTCTTAGTATTAGGACAGTTTGTTCCACTATCAGTCTTAGTATTAGGACAGTTTGTTCCCCTATCAGTCTTAGTATTAGGACAGTTTGTTCCCCTATCAGTCTTAGTATTTGGACAGTTTGTTCCCCTATCAGTCTTAGTATTTGGACAGTTCGTTCCCCTATTAGTCTTAGTATTTGGACAGTTTGTTCCCCTATCAGTCTTAGTATTAGGACAGTTTGTTCCCCTATCAGTCTTAGTATTAGGACAGTTCGTTCCCCTATCAGTCTTAGTATTTGGACAGTTCGTTCCCCTATTAGTCTTAGTATTTGGACAGTTTGTTCCCCTATTAGTCTTAGTATTTGGACAGTTCGTTCCCCTATCAGTCTTAGTATGATCATTCTGCTTGGTTTATTACATAATCATGAGTTTTCTGGCTGAGAATCTTCAGGGAAAATGTTGGTCCTTCTACTACCAGCAGGGCTCCCACTGATATGCATTTTGGTTGCCTTTTGTACAAACTACCCTTTTAACTTATGCTTCAGGCATCAGTTGACCCTTTGAAACTGAACAATAGCGGTCAGTTAAGTCGGCCCTTCGTATTTCAGCAAGGTGTATAACCACAGCAGATCAAAGTATGCTGCATAAGCCCACAAACCATCTTCAGGGTTTTTCCAGTCAGCGTAAAATCAAAAGAGGGGGACATAACCATACACAAACTGCCCTGCGCTCAGTGCATACCAACACAAATTGCCCTGCGCTCAGTCCATACCAATACAAAGCAAATAATGAAATAAAAACTGAATCAAGCAGTGCACAAAGCTTACAAAGACAAAATGGAAATGTTGGATACATAGCTCAAAAAATTAAACTTTTCTGATGCCCAAGCGATGGCCCTTTAGAAGTCTGTTATGGAGGTTGGTTGATTTCTTTGAAAACAACAGCCAGCAGGAACCCCCCAGCTAGAATTTTTCACCCCTCCTGATATCTGTTCTAGAACAGCTACCAATACACAGCTCTCCTAGTGACCTCTCTGTCAAGTTCCCCTCCACACCCTTGTTTGAACTTATTGCTACAGCCAGATTCATGACAGGGACTGCCCGTTGTTGGACATGGTGGTGGTCTCCTGCATCCAAAGGAAAAATCAGATCGTTCAGTGACCAAACAAATATGAAATATAAGTCTTCCCAGGAGACAGATATTTGGTCACTGAACAATCTCATTTAGCTGACTCGCATCCTGTGCATGTTCAACCAGAACAGGCACCACTGAACGGCATTAACTGGACTCGGCTGTAATACAGAGCTCCTCTAGTGGGCAGCTCCCACAGTGATTTGGTATGTGGACTGCCAGCACTGAACTGTGACAGACAGAGCAAGTCTGAGCGTAGCTTGGTGAAGGAAGGGCAAGGGAAAGGGAGGTGGAGGGGGACTACACGAGGAAGGATGTTGACTAGGGTGAAATGTAAGAACATCAGGCATCAACAACAACAAAAGTAATAATAATAACCCCAAAAAATGATGGGGAAAAAAATGCTGCCAGTGCCTCATCATCTATTACTTGAAAATCCTGATATTGTTAGGATATATGGGAGGCAACTCATGTAAACCATGAGCTCTAAGGAGGGTTTTCTTTCAGTCATATCTTCTGCTTCTTTTTAACTGCTGTTTATTTAGTCTGGGTTAGTTTTTAGTATGATGACATAAATGATCATGAGACAGAACCAATATCATTAACAAGATATCCAGAATCATAAACAGACCTGTTCACCCTAAATCTGCTTTTGGTGTACTTTCCAACGAAAATAAGCGTATTTTCTGCAAAGAGTGTGCACACAATTCCACATTTCTGTAAAAACAGGAGGCAGAAGGGACGGTCCTTCATTTTGTTTTCACCTGCCATCACATTGCAGACGCTTCTTACCAGTAAGAACCACATGATCTTGCACTGACTACAGCAAAACAGGTTCTTTGTGATACAAGCTACATGATCTTGCACTAACTACAGCAAAACAGGTTCTTTGTGATACAAGCTACATTATCTTGCACTGACTACAGCAAAACAGGTTCTTTCTGATACAAGCTACATGATCTTGCTCTGACTACAGTAAAGCAGGTTCTTTCTGATGTAAGCTACATGCTCTCGCACTGACTACAGCAAAACAGGTTCTTTCTGATATAAGCTACATGCTCTTGCACTGACTACAGCAAAACAGGTTCGTTCTGATACAAGCTACTTTTAATCCTGATTTATCAGCATACTTTGGCACACGCTCACGCTCTCTCGCTGGTTTTTTGACGTTACAGGGTATGTTGCCGAAGAAACGGACACTAAAACCAATTTTGTGCGCAGAAGTTAGCAAGAGTTGTCGCTCTTTGGTCAAAGCCTCCACCGCAACTTTTTTTTTTTTTTTTTAAACTAAGTTCAATTACCGCTCAAGAACTTTGTCTCCAGAATTTTTTTTCGACGTATTTCTTTTCAGTTCCTCGTATGCATCTTATTTTCACCAAACGTGTGTACAAAATACGGTGAAATTGTACAGGTAAACAGGTCTGCATAAAGTGTCCCTATTCAATATAATATTATCTGTGTTAAAGTTAGTTTTTTCGTATGTTTGATTTTCTTTTTTTTTATAATTTTTTTAATTTATGTTGTAAACAGTTTTCACCGATTTATTTGTAAACAGCTCTTTTCAACACAGACAGGGTCTGAGGAAGACAATGACAAAAACACAATATGTTTTGTGTTGTCCATACCAGAATTACATCCCAATAGGGACAGTTTACAAGGATAGTATATCTGGGTTGCCATCAATGGGCTCCAGAATAACACAAAACATAGTGTTCTGTTGTGCTGAGTGGTCGTTTCCAAGAATACAGTCACATTATTTCGATTATTAAAACAAAACATGAACTTGACTTCTTTCATTATCAACACTGGAAGTTGACATGCTACGTTCACACCAACTCACCGAACATGTTCCAGCTGATCTATTCTGTCAGCCGCTGCAGCTGTGTCCACAGCGCTGGTCCTGTTCTTGATGATGGCCACATCCTCTTTGGTGCTGTTCAGGTTCTGTCCTATCTGTTGGATCGTGACTACCAGACCACTACGCACTGAGCTGTTGGTGATGCCGCGCACTGCCTTCATCAGTTCCGGCAACTGCTTCCTCTCCATGCTGTCCGAGAGTCTGGTCACCACATTCACCTGACGATTGCACCACAGGCAAAAACATGCTAGTGTTGTGAAGTGTAATCTTTGAC
>CM065715.1:50290653-50315653 GCA_033310375.1 Conus canariensis | reverse complement strand
CACACACACACACACACAACAACAAACTTTTTATTTCAAACATGCATAATCACAAGTGAAGCAAAAGTTTCACACACACACACACACACACACACACACACACCACACGCACACACACACACCACACACACACACATAAACACACACATAAACACACACACGCACACCACACAACAAACTTTTGATTTCAAACATGCATAATCACAAGTGAAACAAAAATTTGACACACACACAGACACACACACACACAGACACACACACACACACACACACACACACACACACACACACACACACAAACATACATGTATACACACACATGCAGTACACACACAACAAACTTTTGATTTCAAACATGCATAATCACAAGTGAAGCAAAAGTTTGACAAGTGATGCAGCTGAAAAACAAAACCACTTCTACAAATGGATGTGGAGGGGCAGTTGCTAGGTCCTTCTGGGGGGGGGGGGGGGGGGGGGGGGTTACAGTGCACAGAAGACGAGATTACAAGTGCAGAGGTACTGTTGTTTTTGTACAGAATTTCCACCACATCAAAGAAACAGGCAGCTCCTGAGAGAAACACTACAACAGTCAGATGAGTAAGTTCAATGCACTGAAGGGCCATCCATTTTTGCTTTACTGCATCTGGTGAAAAGGCTGTAAACATCAGGCGGCGGCGTACAGTCTTAAACCAAAGACCTACACACTGAAAAGGGTGGAAATATCCTGCTGTGGACACCTAGTAACCCAAACGGTCAGTGACAAGGTTGTCAACATCCTGCATGTGCTAGTAATGCATGGCCTTGGTGAAAAGGTTATAAACATCCTGGTGCAGGTAGCAGTCAAGGCAGAACACTGGGTGCAGATAAGGCTGCTAATGTTCAGTACTGGCTAGCTGCAAACATCCTGCATAAAGCAAAGACTGCCGGATGAATGTTCAGGGTGATTACTCTTTTTAGTGGACAATGGGTATGCCAACTGAAAGCTGCACAATGTTTACAGCCTTTTCAACAAACAATGGGTAATGCACAGCAAAAGCTGCATACTGTTCACCTTTTCAACTGGCACTAAATATTAATGCATACCAACAACTCCAAAGTCCTTTTCAACTGACACTAAATAATCCATACCAACAACTCCAAAGTCCTTTTCAACTGGCACTAAACAATGCATACCAACAACAACAAAGTCCTTTTCAACTGACTCTAAATAATGCATACCAACAACTACAAAGTCCTTTTCAACTGACTCTAAATAATGCATACCAACAACTACAAAGTCCTTTTCAACTGACACTAACTAATGCATACCAACAACTACAAACTCCTTTTCAACTGGCACTAAATAATGCATACCAACCACTACAAAGCATTTACAGAACTTTCAGTCCACTGTGGGTAATGCAGACCAGGAGCTAAAACATGTTTACAGTCTTTTCAGAAGACAACAGACAATGCATTCCCTGCGCTGTATGATGTTTATGGCCTTTTTACTGAGAATTAGTCATTGCTCAGTACCACGGATCACTGACTTTTCACTTACGGTCCAGTATTTACAGGATATGATTTACAGTCTTTACATAAAATTACGCATTACCCACCACAGGAAACTGCAGTAAGTTTACAACTTTTTTTCAAACACTGTGTTTTATGTATGCTGCGAGTTTATGCCATTTTCACTACGGCTGTGTGCAACCAAGAGTAGGATACTTCCAACCTTTTGACTAGCACAATGTATTATCTTCTGCGGGTGTTCTACAACCTCTTGATTAAGGCTAAAGTAATAACACTACCTAACGTAGAATGTTAACAGCCTTTTCACAAATGCTGTATGTACTGCCCATTGCAGTATGTTAACAGCCTTTTCACTAAAGCAAAATATTGCCAGTTGTAGATGTTAACAGCTTTTTCACTAATGCTATGTATTGCCCATTGCAGTATGTTAACAACCTTTTCACTAACGCTATGTATTGCCCATTGTAGTATGTTAACAGCCTTTTCACTAAAGCTATGTATTGCCCATTGTAGTATGTTAACAGCCTTTTCACTAAAGCTATGCATTGCCCATTGTAGTATGTTAACAGCCTTTTCACCAACACTATGTATTGCCCATTGTAGTATGTCAACAGCCTTTTCACTAAAGCTATCTACTGACCATTGTAGTATGTTAACAGCCTTTTCACTAAAGCTATGTATTGCCCATAGTAGTATGTTTTCAGCCTTTTCACCAACACTATGTATTGCCCACTGTAGTATTAACAGCCTGTTCACTAAAGCTATGTATTGCCCATTCCATGCTCACAACCTTATCATTGATTCCTTTGTACTATGATGCTTACAGCCTTTTCACTGTTTCCCTTTGTACTAGGATGCTTACAGCCTTTTCACTGTTTCCCTTTGTACTAGGATGCTTACAGCCTTTTCACTGTTTCCCTTTGTACTAGGATGCTTACAGCCTTTTCACCGTTTCCCTTTGTACTAGGATGCTTACAGCCTTTTCACTGTTTCCCTTTGTACTAGGATGCTTACAACCTTTTCACCGTTTCCCTTTGTACTAGGATGCTTACAGCCTTTTCACTGTTTCCCTTTGTACTAGGATGCTTACAGCCTTTTCACCGTTTCCCTTTGTACTAGGATGCTTACAGCCTTTTCACTGTTTCCCTTTGTACTAGGATGCTTACAACCTTTTCACCGTTTCCCTTTGTACTAGGATGCTTACAACCTTTTCACTGTTTCCCTTTGTACTAGGATGCTTACAACCTCTTCACTGTTTCCCTTTGTACTAGGATGCTTACAACCTCTTCACCGTTTCCCTTTGTGCTAGGATGCTTACAACCTTTTCACTGTTTCCTTTGTACTAGGATCCTTAAAACCTTTTTACTGTTTCCCTTTGTGCTAGCATGCTTACAGCCTTTTTACCGTTTCCCTTTGTAGGATATTTCTAGCCTTTTCACAATAGTTATGCATTACTCATTGTAAGATGCTTGCTGTTTCACCACGGTTACATTCTCCAGCATAGGGGATGGGTAGGGTAAGAGGGAAAAGGGGGGATGGGGAGGTGATGGGAGGGGGAAGGGGGGGGGGCAACCGTGTTATTTCTGCTTATGTAGTTGAAAAACACACCTGACTTATTACAGGGGCTCACACACACACACACACACACACACACACACACACACACACACACACACACACAATAAGAGAGAGTGAAAGAGGATCTCCCTCTCCCTGTGCCATACACTTAAATGCATACATGTGGGCTCGAGTACATACCCCTACACACACTCTCACACACACACACACACACTCATAACACAATGGCATTCTCTCTGTCATCTGTGTCGCGCGTGCGCGCACACACACACACACACACACACACACACACACACACACACACACACACTCATCACTCACTCACTCTCTCTGTCTCTCTCGCTCGCTCGCTCTCAGTCTCACTCTCACTGCATCTCTCCCTTTACATTGTACGGATGCACATAAAACGTACGCAGAGACCTTGAGCTGGTGACCGACACCATGGCTGACATTGACAAAGGGTTCACTCTTTACTTGGTGTATATGACAGACTGAGTAAACTCTACCAGTCGTCTCAGCCTTGTAGAGAAGGAAGTGATACCCATCGGCAGCCTGGGTCAAAGTGCTGAGAACCACTTTAGGCCTGGCAGAGGAAAAACTAGAACGTTGTCCGGATTCAGTTTGACAACAAAGAGACCGCTCTGAAGCTTTAAAGTGCCAGTTCTTTTTCAAGGCTTTCTTTTACCTTATAAATGTTTTATTTTACATGTCAGGGCTAAAATGTGTGTCTCAAAAAATAAGTATAATTTCTGGTGATAGATTATTTACTATATTCCTTGGTTTTGTATATTATAAAACACACACACATGCTCGCCCTTGCACACACACACACACACACACACACACACTCACATGCATGCATACATGTATGCAAGCTTGTGTGCAACTATCTCTCTGACTGAATTTCCACTAACAAAAATTGAATACCTCCACACTCAAAATCCTATCCTCAAACTGCCAGCAGGATTTGTTGTTGTTGCTGAATTCAAGCAGCAACAGAGTCTTCGATTTCAAAAGAATAACCATCCTCTACACTAAGACCATACTCACAATTTGCTGGGAAGACTGTAACGTTTTCTTGGTTGATCTCATGGCATGCACAGAGTTGTCCACTCCTTTGTGGAGTTCTGCATTTCCGTACAGAGCCACCACAATAGCAGCACTGAAAACACAAAAGCCAGTGAAGTGCACTCTGCTGTATTGTATTGAACTGTACTGTGCCCCTTCATTGTATTTGTAACAACAGAATAGTTAATTCCTAGCTGCTCTCTCCCTCCCTGCCCTCTCTTTTTGCATGCTTCTACATTTAGTGTCGTCTTATTTTGTATGCATGTTGACCCTACTCAAGGTGAGGACTTGATGTAAAAAAAAAAAAAAGCACACCAGTGCTTGTCTATATTCTTCGTAAACAAAAAAATTTGTCTTCTCTCTCTCTCTCTCTCTCTCTCCCTCTGTGAAAACTAATCTTCATAGTAATTAGTATAGACCCATCCATTTTCCACACACACACACCCCCCCCCCCCCCTTTTTTTTTTTCTTTTTTTTTTTCTTTTTTGTATAGGTTTACCCATACTTATCAAACTAGATTATTTCACAGACACTGTGTCAAGGATAAATTCCCTTCTTGCCATGTATTTTATGTGTGTGCAAAGAATGTGTTACTCTCAGAACACTGGCTTATCTCCTCAAAAATGTTTTGGTTCAAAATGCACCGGAGGAGAAATTGTTTTCAGTCTCAGGAGGACTTGTAACACAGTGGTGATAGAAAACATCATTATCTTGAAATGTGTTCAATGATTTGTTATATCAATGGAAGGGACACACACACACACACACACACACACACACACACACACACACACACACACACTCTGAGAGAGACAGACTCTGATAGAAACAGACAGAGACAGAGAGAGAGAGAGGGGGGGGGGGATGGAGAGTGAAGGGGACTGTGGTTATTACGAAAGGGGACAAGGAGGAAGAAAGTGAGGGAGATCAAAAGAGAGTAGAAGGATGAAATTAAACCATCTATACTGAAACAGACAGACAGGAGAACTGGGAAAAAAAAAAAAAAAAAAAAATCTGATGAACAATTAGACCAAAATTCAAATGTAGAAGACAGATTATTGATTTAACTAACTGTCAGGGTGCATAAATCGTAAAAATCTTAATCATCAAAGATGTGAGACCTGCCATTATTTGCATGCTGTTTAAAAACAACATGCTGGTAAAAATCATGGATAGGTATCACTGACAATGTGCAATCTATTAGTATTTCATGCTCATTTCAATTGTTCTGTCTCTCACACATGATCTGAATTATGTAAAAAGAAAAACACAGATTAATTAATGGAAACAAAAACAGACATTTTTTTCAAAAATACTTTGATACTTTTGTCTTTTTTATTCAAAAATAAGTGTTTCTGAAATATTCCTTGGTTCCCCAAATTGATCAACAATCTGATCTGGGATCACTAAGTTTGATGCTTTTAGTATAATTACTGAATGAAGTGAGACACACAATTTATCTTTTTCATCTTTCTTGGAAGGGACAGAGAGGGTATGGAGAAGGGGGTGGAAGATAATTTTCTGCCGTCTCATGTTCTAACTTCTATGTCATCATAACTTAGCATCACTCCCAAATTGCTTATTGCAGCCCCCCCCCCCCCTCCCCCCCCCCCCCCCCCCCATACCCACCAACAATGGTCCATAGCCAGGCATTTATCCTATCTTTTTTGATCTGTGCTAACTAATATGACTCACCATCCAAACATGAGGAAAATCCCATTGCAGGAACAGCATCGCCGGGGTTTATTCAAACAGTGATTTGTGGGACGCTTGCGGCAGCAGAAGAAGATCAAACACACCAACCACAGCACTAGGCAGCAAATCAGGGGAAGTGAGGCCCACCACAGGACAGCCTGGAACACCACACATGCATCACAATACTGCACACATTTGTGTACATATTTTTTATTGTCAACCTTTTCTTGAGTGAAATTTGGACCATTTCATTTTAATGCACTAATGCCGTGTACTGGAGCGTTGTGTTGCACTGAACTGAACTGCATTATATTTGTATGGTGTTGTCTGTGCCTAATTTTGTGTTTAGTTTGAACTTGATTTTTCTGTATCATACTATATATTGTATGGTGTTGTCTGTGCCTAATTTTGTTTTTAGTTTGAAATTGATTTTTCTGTATCATACTATATATTGTATGGTGTTGTCTGTGCCTAATTTTGTTTTTAGTTTGAAATTGATTTTTCTGTTATCATACTATGTGAATATTTGGATTACTCTACCTGGAACTACATTTTACTAGTAAATCTATCTGAATTATTCTGGCCATACTTCTTGTCATGGAAGTGAGTTTTCTTCATAAAAGATATGTCACAAAGTCTCTTTTGCTATCAGTTCTCATGTGTGTACACATGACCTGAAAGCTTATCATATTTCTAGGCAGCAACTATCAGCAACATCACCCCTCAACTAGTCAAGGTCTACAATCCCTAACGGGGGCAAAAAAATGAAACACATACAGATGCACGATCAACAACTGGACTACAATCTTTATTTCCAAGGCATGTTAAACTTTATGTTCTAGGCCATCATACCGACACATAATTTGGTAAAACATCTTATCTCGGGTGAAATGTGCCATGTCCTAATTAAAGCCAAGATAGGCAAGGAGTTGTTTGTTTCTTGTCTTTTTTGTTGTTGTTTTTTGGTTTGTTTGTTTGTTTGTTTTCACTTTTTGTATCATTACTGTTTCTCCACTAACCACTGAATGCTGATTAGTGATCTAGTCTTGCTGAATTATTGAGTGAAAATGATGACTCTTTTTACTGCAGAATATGCACTGAACCATTCACTGCTCTACTTGAAGCAATAGCCTGTTGGATAATTCACTTGTGCATTGATTAAGCTTCAAAATTGAATTCTGTGTCTTTTTTAGTCTGGCAGCAATGGGGAACTGGAGAAATTCCACTTCCTCCTCTGTGTCTTTTTGAGGTCTGGCATCAATGGAGAACTGGAGTAAACTTCCTCCTCGGTGTCTTTTTGAGTCTGGCAGCAATGGAGAACTGCAGTAGTTAGACTACTTCCTCCTCTGTGTCTTTTGAGTCTGCAGCAATGGAGAACTGGAGTAAACTTCCTCCTCTGTGTCATTTTGAGTCTGGCAGCAATGGAGAACTGGAGTAAACTTTCTCCTCTGTGTCATTTTGAGTCTGGCAGCAATGGAGAACTGGAGTAAACTTTCTCCTCTGTGTCATTTTGAGTCTGGCAGCAATGGAGAACTGGAGTAAACTTTCTCCTCTGTGTCATTTTGAGTCTGGCATCAATGGAGAACTGGAGTAAACTTCCTCCTCTGTGTCTTTTTGAGTCTGGCAGCAATGGGGAACTGGAGTAAACTTCCTCCTCTGTGTCTTTTTGAGTCTGGCAGCAATGGGGAACTGGAGTAAACTTCCTCCTCTGTGTCTTTTTGGGTCTGGCAGCAATGGAGAACTGGAGTAAACTTTCTCCTCTGTGTCATTTTGAGTCTGGCATCAATGGAGAACTGGAGTAAACTTCCTCCTCTGTGTCTTTTTGAGTCTGGCAGCAATGGGGAACTGGAGTAAACTTCCTCCTCTGTGTCTTTTTGAGTCTGGCAGCAATGGGAACTGGAGTAAACTTCCTCCTCTGTGTCTTTTGAGTCTGGCAGCAATGGAGAACTGGAGTAAACTTCCTCCTCTGTGTCTTTTTGGGTCTGGCAGCAATGGAGAACTGGAGTAAACTTCCTCCTCTGTGTCTTTTTGGGTCTGGCAGCAATGGAGAACTGGAGTAAACTTCCTCCTCTGTGTCTTTTTGAGTCTGGCAGCAATGGAGAACTGGAGTAAACTTCCTCCTCAGCTGATTTTTGAGTGGCAACAATGGAAACTGGCAGTAAATGTCCTCCGTTCTGTTTTGAAGTAGCTGTGAACAATGGGATATGATTAACTTCCTCAATCTGTGTCTTTTTAGTCTGGCAGCAATGGGGAACTGGAGTAAATTCCTCCTCAGTGTCTTTTTGAGTCTGGCAACAATGGAGAACTGGAGTAAACTTCCTCCTCGTGTCTTTTTGAGTCTGGCAGCAATGGAGAACTGGAGTAGAACTTCCTCCTCAGTGTCTTTTTGAGTCTGGCAGCAATGGAGAACTGGAGTAAACTTCCTCCTCAGTGTCTTTTTGAGTCTGGCACAATGGAGAACTGGAGTAAACTTCCTCCTCTGTGTCTTTTTGAGTCTGGCAGCAATGGAGAACTGGAGTAAACTTCCGCCTCTGTGTCTTTTTGAGTCTGGCAGCAATGGAGAACTGGAGTAAACTTCCTCCTCGTGTCTTTTTGAGTCTGGCAGCAATGGAGAACTGGAGTAAACTTCCTCCTCTGTGTCTTTTTGAGTCTGGCAGCAATGGAGAACTGGAGTAAACTTCCTCCTCATGTGTCTTTTTGAATCTGGCAGCAATGGAGAACTGGAGTAAACTTCCTCCTCTGTGTCTTTTTGAGTCTGGCAGCAATGGAGAACTGGAGAAGTTCCACATCCTCCTCATTTCCCATCCTCTCCTTTCCCTACACATCCCCCCATCTCCTTGTCGTTCTATCCCTTCATTCCCCTGCCCTCACCTCTCCTCCTATTCTCTCCCTTCTGGCCCTCACCCTTGGTCATGGGTGAATCTTAGAGCTAGACCTGTAGAGGAGATGATAAACCAAAGTTCCAAGAGCAGATTGCATGCATTTCACGCAAACTGTAAATGTAGGAATCAACGATTAAGTGGTAACAACTGCAAGCTCTGCCTCTGGCAAAATCATACTTCAAAAATGACCTTGTTGAACTGTAGAGGAAAATGTTCAACAAATGTATGCACCAATACACTTGTAAATAAACAGAAGTGTTCTGGTGGCAATCAGGCAACTTGTTCTCTCACCAGTTTACATGTAACAAACTAACAATAACATGGAGAAATCTTTTAACTACATAAACTTAATACAAAGATTTTGCCCCACACACATCACAAGTGATTTCGCACAGTTCGACTCAACTTACACTGTGACAATCACACATTTATCTTATAACTTATATATTTTTAAACCAAACATTTTCATTCAACTTTCAAGAAAAGAAAATTAAGAAGCTTACAGTGTACTTTAATTAGTTTAATACAGAAAATGTAAGATTATGATGACTATCCAATTTGATGCATTCGAGCTCAAAACTGCCTTCAAACACAACAAATTCAAATGATGAAATAGTCAAATTTAAATCATCATGCATCATCACTAACCATCAGGCAAAACATTAGAAAATCCTGGTGTTCAGGGATCTCCTTTTTTTTGCTCAATCTCCAATTTTGTTACTTTTTTTTTTTTTTTAAGTCCAGCCTCCATCCTCCAATTTTTTCCCTTTTTTCCCCATCTTTTCCACTGACAGTTGCTCCCCATACAAATCTGTATGTTCTGTTTACGACAGACATTCAAATGCATAGTTTGCTGTTTTGGCATTTGGTACACAATATCTGGGTTTGTTTCTGTACTATCCATTTAGGGACCTCCATTTCAAATCCAGCTAAGTATCCATTTGAAACTATAAAACACAACATGAAAATTATTACTGTTAAAAATTAAGGCCAACTGTCAACTCGTGTGTTTACAAATCATTAAAACATAATGTTTTCTAGTATTAGTAGTAAGTAATATCTTCTAACATTCAATTTTTGAGAGGAAGAAGGCTCAATGGAAAGAAGACATGTTTTTACGCCAGAAACTGTCAGGACTGCTAAACTTTTTCTTCCAAATTGGATTTGGAATCCAATGCTTTTCTACATAAATTACACAATAATACTACTGAATTGATGAGGTCATGTGGATTTTTTTCATCTCCACTAAAGAATCCAGTGCAGACTGTATTTCAACTGAATGAATAAAAGTGGGCTTTCACAGGATGACAAAGAAAAGGCTAGAGTGCTAAATGATGGCTTTCGAAAACTTGTCTTTTAAACTACTGAAGGCCCAGACATCCAAGTTACTTCTTCCCAAGGCAAGCTGATAAAATCATTGACAGGTTTCTTTCTAACCGAAAAAAAAAATTATAAACTAGTTCTGGAGGCATTTAAATTTTGTTCAATTACAAAGACTTAAATTTCTCAAACTACCCAGCCAGAATTTCGAAAAGCAAGGGCAAAATGCTAAACTGGCATTTTAAAACATTCTATGGCTATATCATAATAATAATAATATCATAAAAAAATCTGTTCCCATAAAATAAAGACATCAGAGGTCATTTTTTAACTTTATAGTTTTAGTTGAATTAACCATTTTGTTTAATTCTTTTTGTAAACTTATTTCTAGTAATGGATTGTTGTCAGGATGATACTTACAGTATTTGGAACTCATTACCTTGCTCTGTTCAGTAATCTTGAGCAAAAACTGAATTACTGGATCACCAAACGAAGGAACCAATCAGTTAGTTTTACAAAACAATGCGTTTCCACCTACTGGGTCATTTTCGGAGACAACAAATAAAGTTCAGAACAATAAAAACAGTGTTTTTTGTCCTGCCTGAAGAAGGTTCAATAGGTCAAAATACACTGTGTTTGTGTGTAAGTTGTTTCTTCGTTTGGTGGTCCACTAATTCTGTTTTTGCTCTTGATTCGCTTTCCACCTGCAATCACCCCACTTTGAAATCTTCGTTTTGTAAGCATATCATATCATTATCATACTGGATACTGGATGGTTTCCGTGTTGAAGCTCCTTTGGAACTTGCATGAATGCTGAAGCACCAGGATTTTTTTTTATTTATGATTACTTCATAAACTAAGTATATTTCACTAAATAGTGATAGTACTTAATTAAATCTTGCAAGTTATTTTAATGGTACATGTGCCTTTTTGTTTGCTTTTGATGCACCGTTCTGGGCAAAGTCTCAGTTTAGCAGCTCCGCTACCCATACCTCCCAATTTGTCTCCATCTCATTGACCGGTGCCTTTCGCACTTTTTCTTTCTCCACATGTTGATGTTCACAAACGCTAAGTCTAAATTCTTCTTCTTCTTCTTCTTCTTCTTCCATAGAGCGACCACAATCAACATTCTGATTCTTATGTCCGAAGGGGGCCCACCTGTCAGCGTTCAGTGTTTAAAAAAAAAAAAAAAAAAAAAAATTGCAAGCTGGTAAACAACAACAACGCGCGCGCGCACACACACACACACACACACACACACCCCATGATCTACGCTCGGCATTTCGAGCTCAAATTATCTTACTGCGATCGTCAACTCAAAAGATGACAGTGGTGTACTTTTCCAGGATCAGAAGTAAAGTTAACTCACCGACACAATGACAGTAACACACACTGCACACCGTCTTTTTTCTTTTCTTTTCTTTTTAAACTTTGTATTTACCTCTCTGTATTTTTCATTTTCTGGGTCAAAGGTGACACTGGTCTCTGAAAATGTGAAGTCCAGATGTGGAAACCTATGGAAAAAATCAGTGAGCCAGATTTTGTTATACACGAGCGTTGCAGTAGCTGGAAACATGGCGCACTGACCTAGGTCCACCGAAAACTTCAATGTAAACACGTGTGATTTTCACGGTCACTCACTCGCTCTGGCCCACATGTGACAAGTGACCGTCTGGCGGTGAACTTCACACCGGCAATCGAGATTCGCAATCTCGTTTCTGTACTGACGGAAGCTAGTGCCTGGACCACCATGACATGAATGCTTTTGGCTCTTTCTACCAATCGAAAAGAGATTTTAAAAAAAAAATTGTTAGTGATTCGGCAAGACCAAAAAAATCTGCTTTTCCATATTGTCTTGCGGAATCACTAACATATCTTTTTCGAATTTGTTTCAATTTCCGCTTTCAATCACCTCATTTTTAAATAAAAATCGAAAAGAAGTTTAAGGCAGTTAGTAAATCACGTGGTCCGACCGACAGCACCGTGTTTAGAGCATTCTGCGATTATTTTCGGCACTTTTGTTGATTAAACACAAAAATGTATTCTAATGAATGCACTGAATAGTACGCATGCCACCATAAAAAAGGGTGGGATATTAAAAAATAAAAAAAAGCGATTTATATCATAAAACACAGTAATGCACCTTCCCTGCCTGAAGCATGAATGCATAACATTGCATCTCACCTTGCGCGCGATCTTTGACAACCAAGTCAAGGCGTCTGTTCGCGCTGTCCCCATCACTATCCTGGGTCATTGACAGAGAAAGCGATTGAGAGAGCGTGCATGCCAGTGAGTATGGTAAACCGCACGTGAATTTTGCTTAAGGCGCGCGCTAGCTGGAACTGGCCTAGGGGGTGGGTAGGGGGGAATACGGGGTAAAATCCAAGCAGACTCCATGATGTCTAAAGGCGATAAAGTAACAATCACATAATGTACAGAGGAACAGGATTTATCAGTCATAATTAATGACGATTTATAATGCAGTCAACAAATCAAGTACAATACTTGATATCATAAGAACCTTTTCATTCAGAGACAAGGGCACTGTTCTGAATTTGAGCAAAGGACCAGTGAGACCACGTCTGGATTACGGTAATATTATCGGTATCTATGTTGGAAAAGGCAGTTAGCAGTCGATAATACGAAGAAGGGCAACAAATTTAGTGCAAAAGATTCAAAATCATTTATTTAGTGAAAGGTTGGAGCGTCTAAAAATAACCCCAAAGGGCAAGAAGAATTACAGGTGATCTCCCCCAAACTTTATGTAGCCGGGTGCTAACAGTATAAACGAGATATTTTGTTCGAGTTATCTTCCCCTTACCTCCCTTGGTTGAATCTCATTTTATTGTGTAAATTCTTTAAATCACGAATACCTCAGAACCTACATGGTTGTCTATACGTCGCTGAAGTCACAAAAATTAATGTATCCTATTCACTACAATCGTGTTGGACTGAGAAACCCATATTTTCGCTAAACCTGGTATTTCGACCAAATTAATCTTGGCGCCATTTTGAATTGTCCGACGAACAAACTGTAAATAATTCCTGATTTCACAAAAAGTATGAGAGAAGCCAAAGAATCCATGAACGCACATTGAAAGTAAAGTCCATAAGCTCTCATTTCGTATATCGCATGCCTATGATCTTTTCTGTACAAGCTTGCGACTATACGAAATGACTGACGGCGCCGGTCCCTTGAGCGAGTCGCCTTCTTTGTTTATTGTCGGAGTTTTGATCTAAGCTGTCATTTTATGAAATTGGGACTTCCCAATCGAAATCTTTTTAATAACTCCATTTCTATGATAGAAGCAAGCGAAAATATATAAAAATTATCATCTGATGGACCATTTCAATGGAATAACGCTTTATCGTATTTCAATGTATCAAAATGTGGTGTTCTACACATTGGTAAAAATAATCAAGGGCACACTTACTATATGAGTTATAATGATGGTTTACAGGAAATAACTGCACTAAAAGAAGAAAAAGATTTGGGAGTGACTTTTGATACTATGTTGTCTTTTGACTTACACATAAATAAAATAGTAAGCAAGGCAAATCAGATGTTTGGAATAGTTAAAAGAAGTTTCTCCTATTTAGACAAGGAAATATTCTTAAAACTATATAAATCCTTTGTTAGACCTCATTTGGAATATGCAAATGCAATATGGAGTCCACAATTGAAAAGACAGTCTAAAGAAATAGAAAGTGTTCAAAGACGTGCAACAAAGTTATTAAAAGTATGCAAAGATATGTCATATGCACAAAGATTGAAATATTTGAATTTACACTCATTGAAAGGTAGAAGGACAAGGGGGGATCTTATCCAGACATATAAGATATTTAATGGTATTGATGACATAAATATTGACTCACTGTTTATTCCTTCAAGAAACAACATCACAAGGAATACTGAAGGTAAGATTTTTATACAATACTGCCGAACTAACAAAAGGAAAAACATTTACTCACACCGAGTTGCCCCCTTGTGGAATGCACTTCCTACTAACATAAAGTTTGCACAAAATACTAACTATTTCAAGAATTTTTTGGATGAAATACCCAAATTTAAAGAATTATTTGTGGATTATGACGACTGAGGCCCATTTGAGGCTAAATATGAGATAAAATGCGCACAACACATTATGAAGTCAAAGAGGGGACGTATATAGGCCGTGAGGCCTAGGCAAATAGCCTGTCCCTATTACTACTACTACTACTACTACTACTACTAACTGCTATCGAAGATCGTGTTCGAAGCACATGGCGCCGGCCATGTGACGATAAAGCAAGTTGTGTTTTCTATCAAATTTTAAACGCAAAGTTCTCCGCTTGGACGGCATCTTGGGTAATGAAATTTATATGTATAAAAAGAGCGAAGTGCCAGCTTTTTATTCATTACAAAATTATTTCGCGCTGTTTGGTATTTTTCATCGAAATAAAGGAAAATATGACGTAAGCTCGTTAAAAGTGGGTTCATTCTCGGGCTTTAATCACCAATAACTTTACACAGCCACAGAATAGTCAAATATGACTTATTGCATTTTATTCCTTGGCTTCTGAGGTTTTCATCGATATCGAACATGTTTGCATACTTTGAACGGACGGCGAGCTAGACAACGCAGAAGCTGCGGCAGATAGCACAAATTTTGTCATTTGCCGTCTCGCGAGGCTCATTTTGCGCGCGGCGCTGCGTTGTCTTCTTTGCGGTCCGGTCAAGCTGTATATATTTGGGGGCGCCGCGAGAAAAAAGACTACCGTGAATGAAAGACATGTCCCTAAAAGCTTTCGCTATGAGGACGTAAATCTCAACTATTTTCGAGAGTGTTCCCAAAGACTACCGTGAATGAAAGACATGTCCCAAAAAGCTTTCGCTATGAGGACGTTAATCTCAACTATTTTTCGAGAGTGTTCCCTACAGTGTTGCCAAGGGTGTTCGGCAGAGTGCTCAGTGCGCTGAGTGCTGAGAGAGTTCCCAGGCAGTGTTCCTGGTTTGAGCTCCTTGCCATGGGAGAAATAAAAGAAGAAAAATTCAACGTCGTCCTGTGTGTCTTCTTGACTGGCTGCTGTCCCTTGGTTCCTGCACCAATCACCATCTGCCTGTCTTCACCTGCACACCCCTTACCCCTCCACACCATCACATTTAAGACTGTCAAATGTATCGACGATCTGAATGTACTTGAGTTCTAGGTAGGCCTACGACGATCTGAATGTACTTGAGTTCTAGGTAGGCCTACGATTATCAGATTGAGCCTCACAAAACCCGGAGCTTGAATATTACTCGTCATTCCGCAATCAATTATGAGCTAATGATGGGACTATAAAAGTCTGACGGCTAATTATACTTAGTCCGTAATTTCTTGACTCTGATTCCAGAAAACAACACTCCCCAACCTACCATACCGTCCTCAAAAAAAAAAAAAAAAAAAGAATAAAGAGAAAAACGCGGCCTAGTCTTATCTTTCTTTGGGATGTTGACAGTTTAATACCCTGTCGTTCGCTGTGTCTAATTTTGTTGTTCAGGATGTGATCCCCACACACCACCATCAACCGCTGGTGTTCTCTGTTCACGCAGTCAGGGGAGTTGTGGCAGGACTGGTAACTCCTCTCTCTCTCTCTCTCTCTCTCTCTTACTTTTACCTCTTTTTGCCTGCTTCTACACTTATTGCCTTGTCTTATTTTGCGTTGTTGACCCTACTCAGGGCGAGGATTGGATGTAAAAGAAAAAAAAAGCACACCAGTGCTTATCTATTATCCTCGTAACTAAAGAATTGTGTCTGGTCTGGTCTTGTCCTCTCTCTCTCTCTCTCTCTCTCTCTCTCTCTCTGTTAGCACTACTGCTTCACAAACCATAGAACAAACAAAACCAGCCAAACCAGCGATTGAAACCTTAAGATTTGCAGTAGAACTGACGTTTATTAGTTGAACAATCCAATTACTTTTAGTTAAAAAAAAAAAAAAGAAAGAAAGCAAGAAAAATGCAATCAAACCACTGTACAGTAATACCATGACCATAACATATTACCATTTTCTCTACTTCAGACGACTGAAAAGTACAAAGATTTCAAAACCAAACAATACACATGATTATGCTATGTCAAAGCGGGAGTAAAAAAAGCGCGATTTAAGACTGCTAGCGCCACCGTGGTCGTACATCTCAAACTGAATTCAGTGCGTCACAAAACTATCCACCACCGTACGCATCATTTGCATTTATCTTAAACTACAACTGAACACAATGGACAGGGCTGTTGTCTTTGTTGTTGCTGCTGCTGCTGTTGTTTGAACCAAACCGCAAGCGTGCGCGCGCGCACGTGTGTGTGTGTGTTGTGTGTGTGTGTGTGTGTGTGTGTGGTGTGTGTGCGACAGAGAGAGAGAGAGAGAGAGAGAGAGTCTGGGTGGGCAGGACAGGGGAGGTAGCAGATATCCCTGGAATGGCGGGGGGTGGGGTGGGGGTGGGGCGAAGCGAGGGAGGGTAGTGGAGGAAGAGATGGAGGTGAAATAAAAAAGAAAGAAGTGAAGAGGTGGAAGAGCAGGAACTGAGGAAGCATCCAGTGCACGTCCCTGAACACTTCATACAGGAGCCGCACGACACTGCTGATAAGGAAATGGACACATGTCGTGACGACACTGCTGGTAAGGAAATGGACACATGTCGTGACGACACTGCTGATAAGGAAATGGACACATGTCGTGACGACACTGCTGGTAAGGAAATGGACACATGTCGTGACGACACTGCTGGTAAGGAAATGGACACATGTCGTGACGACACTGCTGGTAAGGAAATGGACACATGTCGTGACGACACTGCTGGTAAGGAAATGGACACATGTCGTGACGACACTGCTGGTAAGGAAATGGACACATGTCGTGACGACACTGCTGATAAGGAAATGGACACATGTCGTGACGACACTGCTGGTAAGGAAATGGACACATGTCGTGACGACACTGCTGGTAAGGAAATGGACACATGTCGTGACGACACTGCTGGTAAGGAAATGACACATGTCGTGACGACACTGCTGGTAAGGAAATGGACACATGTCGTGACGACACTGCTGGTAAGGAAATGGACACATGTCGTGACGACACTGCTGGTAAGGAAATGGACACATGTCGTGACGACACTGCTGAAAAGGAAATGGACACATGTCGTGACGACACTGCTGGTAAGGAAATGGACACATGTTGTGACGACACTGCTGATAAGGAAATGGACACATGTCGTGACGACACTGCTGATAAGGAAATGGACACATGTCGTGACGACACTGCTGGTAAGGAAATGGACACATGTCGTGACGACACTGCTGATAAGGAAATGGACACATGTCGTGACGACACTGCTGGTAAGGAAATGGACACATGTCGTGACGACACTGCTGGTAAGGAAATGGACACATGTCGTGACAGGATCCATTGAAACAACACCAACTTTGATTGACAAACAAAACAAACCCAAACTTTTTAATGTCCTTCTGACACGAAATAAGATGGAAACTAGGACTGAGAAACGACATCATGATGTCTACCAATCAGTCGGAGAACATTTCACTAAATGGTACCGGGATAAACATGATGGCGATGCATAACGATTACTACAACAGCATCTATAATAACAATAGTTATTGTTAGAAGAAGAAGAACAACAACAACAACAAACAACATTGTCATCAACAACAACAAAAACAACAACAGCAAGAACGATACTGTCAACATTCTTTATTTTTAATTATTCCTTGCTCTAAAAGACGTCCTTTATCTTTTTGTCTTGAAGATGAAGCGGATTTGGATCCCGGACTGTTTACACATTTTCCAGTTATCTCGGTCTCTGTCATTGTGCAAGTCCATTGATATGTGTCAGCTTACGCGATTCGCGAAAAATTTGAACTTCTTCTCCGGATTGGTAGACATATGGATCTCAGTTCACCCAATCTGAGTCAACAACAGTCATTTTGTACAAGCGCCAAAACGGAATCAGTAAAAGCATGGAATTGGGGTAGATTGTGATTCTACAGTCTTTCTTTCTATATGTTTCTGTGGAAAGATATCCCATTCTCCACATTTGTTAGCATCAAGCGAACGGCGGTCTTACCAGGTGTCAATCGAAAGGAAGTCCTACAGTATGCCGCGAATCACGAAGGCAGAACACACATACTTCATCTTCGATTAAAGCAAAATAAATGTTTTTACTGTAATGGCTTGAGCGAGGGAGGGGGGGGGGGAGGAGAGAGAGAGAGAGAAGAGCACCGCTGAAAGGAGACCTTTTTCTTTTCTTTTTTTTTTTAGTGTGTTTGTGTACCACCATTACTCCCCCTATCTCCCCCATTCCCGCTCCTCTTTTTTCCATGCGCTATCCTCTGACTGTTGCATGATATTTTGGGACACTAGGCCTACTTACTGTGTTTGAAAATGCCTTCTTTTCTTTCATATGCTCATCAAGGTACAGGTGCTTTCAAGCTGACAGACTGAAATGAAAGGAATGGGATCATTTTGGAGAAACTCCCAGGCGCAAAGATAGGGTCACTGATGAGTGTGAAGGTCAAATATGTGACGTAATGGGAAATGTAAAGGGTAGGTCGTGTATTTCTAAATCTTTCGGTTGAAATCCCTAAAAACAAGTGAGATAACTAGGGTGAGAAGGGGGGTGGGAGTAGATTTGTTCATTTGATCTACCATCCTTTTATTATCAATTCTTGCTTCAAATGCATGCTTTGTCTCAAAACGTTTACATGGATTATGTAGTTATTTGGTGCAAAATCCAAGTTGTGGCGCATGACCATTGTGGTGCTCGGAAGTATTAATGACATACATGAGAGAACAAAACATTGACAAAGGCGAATAACTGAAACGTGAGGTTAGATACTGGCCTGTCCCTCTACATTTTTTTTTACACATCCTTTCATTCCTAGCACTAGCAGGAAATCTGACTCTGGAAATCAAGATTTGGCGCCAAACATGGCCACCTTCAAGCCTTTCGTGTAATACTTTTCCTCCTTTTCCCTGTACGCGCCAAAAACAAAGTGCTGGTCGATCTGGGGCGAGTAACGGCTGGCAGGCGGAGTACGGCCATATTCTTCCGCTACTACCCTCAAGTAGTGCGAGGCGTTGCCGCAGCACAGGCCTATGTACTGTACTCCCAGCTCTCTGGCCTCTCGGGCAAACTCGGCTACTTCCGTGCGCGTGCTTTGAAAGGCGGGAAGGTCGTAAGGGAAGACACTGGTTCCTGGAAAGAATGAAAGAGAACACTGGATGGGAAGCAGCGATATGCTCTTCATTTCAAACGGCTAAATGTTTCATATCATCAGGCTTAAACAGTGTAACAAAATTGGAAGAAAAATTACTGTACCGTCAAACGAAAGAACAAACAGATAACTAAACACAACGCGTTTCGACCTCTTTGGTCTTCTTCAGGCAAGACGAACAACATTCAAGACGATGAAAACGAAGCATAAACAGACACTGATCTCCTCAAATTGGGCGTAACATGCTAGTGCAGTCATTTCTATACCTTAAATTTCATCACAGTTATTTGTTTGTTTGCATTAATTTTTTTGTTTTCCTTCGGAAAATAATAATCTCAATTTCTTGTCAGCAAAATCTTAAATCAGATGGTTATCACTTGTACCTCCCTCACCTCCCTTTTTCCTCTCCATAATCTGTGTATTTTATTGTGCAATATTTCCATAGCCATAAAATATCAAATCAGTATTAGTACTAATAATATGATATCAATATCCAAAAGGTTTGATTCTCCACAATGCAGGAGTGCCGTTTGATATTTACATGAAACATGTAGCACTTCGGCGAGAGACCCCCATTACAATATTACCAGTAAACTGCAGTGCAGCAGAACAAGGGACCTTCTGATCACAATGAGATCGCTCAAACCATTCTTCTGTCTAAATCTCAGTATAGATGTCTTAATAAAACAGTTTCATTATTTGTGTAATCATCATACTGATGAAAGCACCGCACAGGCTGTCATGTGTTCTCTTTCAGTCATAAGTCATAGCAGTGTGAAGTCACTGCCAACATTGACTTCTGTTTTGTGCAGAGTGACAATATAATATTAGGTCAGATAATAGTTGATTTTCTTCAAGGAAAAAGAAAGGGGTTAGAAGCCAGTTAGGATGGCTAATTCAAAATTAACACGTGCGATACCAGCATCTGTTTTAACTGTAATGCCACAAGCATAAAAAAAAGTGTGCAAAAAAAAATAAAGAACGTAAGAATAAAGGAGGGAAGGCAGGAAGGGAGGAACTAAGCGACAGTCTGCAGTTACAGACGGGACATGCGACGCGTTTCACCCCTCAGATGTTCTTCAAGTATTACAAATAAGAACAGGTCAACAATTTTTATTGATGGAGAACAGTTATCGTTTGCAATGGTGTGTGTGTGTACGCGCACGCGTGTGCGTGCGTGCGTGCGTGTGTGTGTGTGTGTGTGTGTGTGTGTGTGTGTGTGTGTGTGTGTGTGTGTGAGAGAGAGAGAGAGAGAGAGAAGGTAAATGCTGAATATGCTATTACCTTTTTCAGTTTTGATGGAGTGTAGAGTTGGATGCTTGTCGTCACACGTTCTGTACACCACAGGAAGAGCCATAATCGGTCCCTGCCACAGATAGACAGACAGACTAACTGATAGACAGAACAGACACACACACACACACACACACACACACACACACACACACACACACACACACACACACACACGCTACTTTAAACGGAGAATATAACCACCATTATCATCATTAGCATTGCCATCAACACAAGTGGGCTAGAATAGCGAATTATTATGACACTTGTATTATACATACACCATCACGATCACCATCGTCCTCATCAAAATCATCACCAAAATGCACATCAGCGAGGTCTGCAAGCTGTCAGTCCTCTGGGCTCCTGAGAATCCCCAGCAGGCTGGCATGGCACCCAATGCAGAACCAACCAGCCCCCTCCATTTTTACAACATTTTGGTGATTGTCCACGGCACAGCACAATTTGTCTCCAGGAGGGAACAAACGCACAGATAACGGTGTCATTTCACTGGAGTGGATACCACCCAAAATGTGGTCTAGGCATTCCTCCATGGAGGCAAGCTGAGAAGCATCACTACCATCTTTTTGAGCGTCAAGGACAAGTTCGCACAGATGTCACTTAAATGATGGCTCTGATCGCTTGAATATCCACGCGTTCATAAAGGGGAAGCTTTCACTACGCAGAAACGAAGATCAAATTTCAGATCCCATCCCCAAACAGCATAAACTTGCATACGTACTTCAGCAAGACGTACATGTGGCCGCTACCTGCCTTCTTCTACTTTAACTTGAGGGTAGTAAGCAAGAGCTGGTCAAAACAGTTACTATCGTCTGGTAGGCAGGATAGTATTGATTAAAAAAAATGCAAATGTAAACCAAAAGGATGGGCATGAGAATGAGATGGATGAGGAAGATGAGGAAGGAGAAGCAGAACAAAATGATGATCTTGATTTCAAACGGTCCGTATTTCCTGCTTTCTTTCTTCTTATTAATGCAGTCCGCTAAAACACTTGCACACACTCAGAGACTAAATGAAGACACTGTCTCTATGGTTGTTTTGGATATCATCAATATCCTCGCAATCACCACCGACAGCAGCAGCAGCAGCAGCAACAACAACAACAGTAACAATGGCGAGTACTTTTGCAAGGAATGAAACCCACAAACACAGAACTGCTCCATCACCTAACAAGGAAAAAACATTAAAAAAAAAAAAGAGAGACAAACAACAACATAAAAGAAAGGGGAAAAAAGACAAACGCTGGGCACCAGCTGACCTTGCAGGCGTCCTTGACCTTCCTGAGAGGCCTCAGGATGTTGGTGGGCCCCTTGCCACAGTTCAGACCTACTGCGGCCGCCCCTGCCTCTTCCAGCCGACGGCAGGCGTCCCCGATGGGCACTCCGTCATACGTCAGCTCCTCCGCCAACGGACAGAGGCTGACGGTGACGGGGATGCCTGCCATGTTCAGTGCATTGCTTACAGTCAGCTTGCAGAACGTTAGCAACATCGTTACAAACACTTACAGTGGAAACCATATCCTTTATATTTCTAGTAGGACTATCGAGCCAGTGAAGAAATATGTCGACATACCATTGACGTATTTCTGGGTGGACAGCAGATTCAACTAAGAAGTCTGTGCTCGTAACATTTTCGTATTTCTGAATGGCATATACAGACTTTGACTTTATTTATTCTTTTTTTTTTTTTCTTTTTTTTTTTTTTTGTGGGGGAGGGGAGGGGGGGGGGGGGAAGTAGCAGGAAAAAAAATAGGAAGTCTCTTGTTCCAACTGCTTTAGTGTCAATACTCCCTCGCCGCTCACTCCGGCCTCTTCGTGTAGCCAGAGTTAAACCATGTCAGCCTCCCGCATCCTCAGCACCAATGAAGAAACGTGCATAGTTACATTTCCGTATTTCTGGTTGGTCTTTGCAACTAGCGTTCAAACTTTCACACTTTCCATTGATCATTACCATTACCATAACGTGATTTACATGGTTTTCAAAGCCAGTGTTCAAACGTCTCGATTTTCTGTTGCCGCATTTCTTAAAGATCTTCCAAGTCAGTGTCGAAACGTGTTGACTTACAATTGCCCTATTTCTGAATGGTCTGTGAAGCCAATCTTCCTGCATGTATATTTAGCTTTGTGGTATTTCAAGATGGTCTTTCAACAAGTGTTCAAAAGTGTAGACTATGTTGCTGTATTTCTAGATAGTCTTCAAGCCGATGCTCAAACATGTAGACTTACCATCATCGTATTTCTAGATGGTCTTCATTCTAATGAACAAACGTGCACACTTGCCATGGACGTATTTCGTTTGGGTCTTTGAAGCCAATATTCAAAACATGTAGACTTATCGTCATCGGATTTCTATATCGTCTCCAAGGCCAATGTCGAGACAACCAGACTAACCATCATCGTCTTTCTAGATGATCTTCAAAGCCAATTAACAAACGCGTAGACATACTATTGCTGTATTAAAAAATGGTCTCTAAAACTGTTGAAAAATCGTGTGAACTTGCTACTGCCATACTTGTGGATGATCGACATGCAGACTTACCATTGCCATATCTGAGGGCAGTTTTCAGTGCTAGCATGGCCTCCCCAAAATCAAAGAGTGTTTCCGCCACTATGAAGTCTGCCCCCTCTTCCACTGCCCACTCAGTTTGTTCCTGCAAATGCGCGCGCTCACACACACACACACACACACACACACACACACACACACACACACACACACACACACACACACACGTACGCACGCACACACGCACGCACGCACGCACGACACACATACACACATCTGATTTTGTTTTTCGATTTCTATCACACTTTGATGTGTGTATTTATTCTACTTGCATTAAGGTGTCATTATTTTCATCCTTATTTGATGGGTTGATATAGCGTTTGAGGGACAGTCACTCATAAGTTTGTCAATTCATTTATCATCTTGTTTAAACATTCATCTGTTCATCAGTAGATGCAAAGACACGCGCATGCGTATGCACGCATGCACGCGCACACGCGCACGCGTGCACACACACACATACACATACACACACACACACACACACACACACACACACACACACACATACACACACACACACACACACACACACACACACACAACACACAAAACACACACACAACACACACATACACACACACACACACACACACACACACACACACACACACACACACACACACACACACACACATTCTAAACGTCATCCTTCCTCATCATTTCCATCTCTCCCTTATCATCCCCGTCCCCTATATCCCGAACCACCTTCCCCACCCACCCACCCCCCTCCCTCTCTTGTCCCCCCCCCCCCCCTCCTCACCATCTCCGCTTTCTCTCTTTTGCTCTCTCTACCCAAACTTCCCCCTCCTTCCCCCCTCCCCATCATTGGATCTTCTCCCCACTCCGCCTCGTTTCCCTCCGTCTCCTTCCTTCGGCCCTTGACACACACCTTACTTCTCCCCTCCCCCTCCCCTCCCTCCCCCCTGCCTCCCGCACCCCCTCTCCCGTCACCTCCCCCCCCTCCCCCCCACCCCCACCCCCACACCCTTGAAAATTTGCTCGGTACTCTTGACAGCTTCACGGTCCCTGTTGTAGAGACAGGTGTTGCTGAGGTTGCCTGCCATCAGGGTGCCCGTCTCCTGCGCCACCTGGCGGGCGATCCGCAACGCCCGGCGGTTGAGGGACTCCAGGTCCCCTTCCCTGCCGAGGAGCCTCAGCTTCTCCCGGTGGCCGTAGTACTGCAAGGGGAGACAAAGCAGGCCCACTTCATTTTTCATGCTTCGCTTTCAAAGTCAGCTGACTGCAGGCGGAAATTGAAACACACTTGGAAGAAAAATTACTATGACGCCTGACGGACAAAACAAACAAACAAACAAGTTACAAACAAACACGACGCGTTTCGACCTCTTTGGTCTTCGTCAGGCAGGAGAAACAACGCTAAAGATAATGAAACCAAGCACGAAAATTAAAATAAACTTAAAAATCGCTGTGCCGCCAAACGAAGGAAAGAAGCAAATTACAAAAACAAAGCACGACGCGTTTCGACCTCTTTGGTCTTCTTCAGGCAAGACAAACACGTTCAAGACAATAGATAGATAGATGTGCATGCGTCCTTGCGTGCGTGTGTGCGTGTGCGCGCGCACGTGTGTGTGTGTGTGTGTGTGTGTGTGTGTGTGTGTGTGGTGTGTGTGTGTGCGTGCGCGCGCGCGCGCACGCGCGCGTGTGTGTGTGTATATGTGTGTATGTAACATATAAATAGACCTAATGATGAAAAACAAGCGCAGGCTAAGAATCTGGGGAAGCCTGTTCTTCCGCTCCCCCTGGACCCATCTACTGACTCTGTATCTGTTCTTTCTCTCAACCTATTATATT
>CM065715.1:50240653-50270653 GCA_033310375.1 Conus canariensis | reverse complement strand
ATGTGCATGCATGCATATGCATGTGTGTGTGTGTGTGTGCGTATGCGTGCGTGTGTGTGTGTTTAACCCATTTACAATTTATACAGTAATATTTTTTCTACCATATTTTTTTTGGACTGCTTTTTCCAGGCTACAATGCACTAGTTTCTTTTCTGTCAACCTTTATCCCTGATCCTTGACACTGAGAATTTACCTTTTTACTTATTGATGTTTACCTGAACATTCTGTAATGGCAAAGGCAGATAACATTAAGAGCAAAGGTAGAAACACTTGACCCAGATCTTCTGTTAGCCACAGAACATCAATTTTCAGCTAATCTGCCAGTGGCAGGTTACATTCCATTCTCTACAGGCTAAACATGTGTGAACCATTCTTGTGGTTGGCTTTGCCCAGTGAAATGAAACATAAAACAAAAGCAAACACACAGATTGAAAAAAAAAAAAGACACAAAATAGCAATGTCAAGTAGGATATTTCACAGAACTGTTAGGGAAACTGCAAATCCTTGTATTATTTATTAGACTGATACTAATAAAATGCACACACACACACACACACACACACACACACACACACACACACACACACACCATTCCGCTTCTTTTTATATTCATTCCACCATGTTTCATGTTTTTGCACTGTGGTGATGAGAGTGATCTGCCCATGTGTGGACAGTCAGGTCTTGAAACCAGCTGGCACCCGGCACCAGTTTACTTCAATGTCAAGCACCAAGCCTCAGTCATGGAACACTTGCAAGATTTGGAGAGAAAAAAAAAAAAAAAAACAGAAAAAAAACAGGAAGGATACCAAAAATTGTCTCAATGAAAAACGTTAACAATGTGGAACTCTGTTAACGAAAGTGATAGCAGTTACTGAAGGCCTGGCTAGGGTGGCATTGTGTGGGTCAGGCATTTGCTAAGTCTTGTCGATGAGGCACTGCTTTCCATCTCCTTTCTTGATAAATTTTAAGAAGTATCTATAATGACTCCACTGAACAATGTGGACAAACGAATCACAAAACATGACATCGTTTCGACCTCTTAGGTCTTTTTCAGTCAAGATAAACAACACTCAGGACAACGAAAATGAATGAACAATCACTTATTGTGTCAAATTCGGCGCAAGATGAGTGTTGAGTGATTTTTTTTTTTTCATTTATTTGTTTATATATTTGTTTGGCTGTAATTCCTTTGTGGTGTAGCCTCATGGGTGGACAAATGTGATGAAATATGTCCACATGCAGTGAGGCCTCCGTAATGAAACCAAAACCAAAAAAATGAATAGTTGCTCTGACAGATTCACACATTTGCTGATACAGATCAATTCACAAAGGTGATAGACCTCCACGTATAATTCTGCAGACCAGCCTAAATGCTCCCGCAGACACAGTGCTACAATGTTTGAATCAATGTATCAGTATATTATATGTCAGTTCTGCAGGTGTTTCAAGTCAACTAAAAAAAGAATGTAATCCAGAAAAATCCCTGGGTGTAGACAGATGTAATACACTTTGAAAACACCACACAACTAAAGATGAAGAGTTCATGAATGAAGCACAGCAAACAAGTTCTCTTTCACACATATGCCTAAACTACCTATGAGAAAATAACTTGGCAAAGGTAACATAATCACACAGAAAAAAGATTACCAATAGTAAGTTATGTATGAGCATTAGCAGCATTAGTGTTTGGGTAATCACCATAAAAACAACCTACACAATCTGCATTAACTAATATGAAACTGTTGAGAATGCACATGAAGCACTACAAACTGTTCAGAGGTGACAGCTTTAAGCAATTTTTATTTCCTGTCGGTATCAAGCCATTCATGAAATTTGATAGCTTTAGAATGCTTTAGATAGTACGATTAATTTGCTGTCTGTGACACTCGTTAGTAAAAGAAGATCATGAAAACAAGGAAGTCACATTTACTGCATTTCCTTTCTTGGCTATGAATACCAGCAGACTGAACATTAGTGACAAAAGAATCTGTATTTGGAACGAGGCTCTACATAGATTGAAAAAAAACAACTGAGGATTGTGCTGAACACTTTCTCAAAGCATCCTGTTATTGTATAGATTGAAAAAACAACAACTGAGGATTGTGCTGAAAACTTTCTCAAAGCATCCTGTTATTGTATAGATTGAAAAAACAGCAACTGAGGATTGTGCTGAAAACTTTCTCAAAGCATCCTGTTATTGTATAGATTGAAAAAAACAGCAACTGAGGATTGTGCTGAAAACTTTCTCAAAGCATCCTGTTATTGTATAGATTGAAAAAACAGCAACTGAGGATTGTGCTGAAAACTTTCTCAAAGCATCCTGTTATTGTATAGATTGAAAAAACAGCAACTGAGGATTGTGCTGAAAACTTTCTCAAAGCATCCTGTTATTGTATAGATTGAAAAAACACAACTGAGGATTGTGCTGAAAACTTTCTCAAAGCATCCTGTTATTGTATAGATTGAAAAAACAGCAACTGAGGATTGTGCTGAAAACTTTCTCAAAGCATCCTGTTATTGTATAGATTGAAAAAACAGCAACTGAGGATTGTGCTGAAAACTTTCTCAAAGCATCCTGTTATTGTATAGATTGAAAAAACAGCAACTGAGGATTGTGCTGAAAACTTTCTCAAAGCATCCTGTTATTGTATAGATTGAAAAAACAGCAACTGAGGATTGTGCTGAAAACTTTCTCAAAGCATCCTGTTATTGTATAGATTGAAAAAACAGCAACTGAGGATTGTGCTGAAAACTTTCTCAAAGCATCCTGTTATTGTATAGATTGAAAAAACAACAACTGAGGATTGTGCTGAAAACTTTCTCAAAACATCCTGTTATTGTATAGATTGAAAAAACAGCAACTGAGGATTGTGCTGAAAACTTTCTCAAGCATCCTGTTATTGTATAGATTGAAAAAACAACAACTGAGGATTGTGCTGAAAACTTTCTCAAAGCATCCTGTTATTGTATAGATTGAAAAACAACTGAGGATTGTGCTGAAAACTTTCTCAAAACATCCTGTTATTGTATAGATTGAAAAAACAGCAACTGAGGATTGTGCTGAAAACTTTCTCAAAACATCCTGTTATTGTATAGATTGAAAAAACAACAACTGAGGATTGTGCTGAAAACTTTCTCAAAGCATCCTGTTATTGTATAGATTGAAAAAACACAACTGAGGATTGTGCTGAAAACTTTCTCAAAGCATCCTGTTATTGTATAGATTGAAAAAACAACTGAGGATTGTGCTGAACACTTTCTCAAAGCATCCTGTTATTGTATAGATTGAAAAAACAACAACTGAGGATTGTGCTGAACACTTTCTCAAAGCATCCTGTTATTGTATAGATTGAAAAAACAACTGAGGATTGTGCTGAACACTTTCTCAAAGCATCCTGTTATTGTATAGATTGAAAAAACAACAACTGAGGATTGTGCTGAACACTTTCTCAAAGCATCCTGTTATTGTATGTCCTTTTCAAGCCCATATTGCAAACTGATTCTGTAGTTGTTTTTGTTCACCTGTAATTGAAAGTAGTCGGCGAACATTGGGACATTCTTTGACCGTTACTGTGTGCCTGTGAAAATCTGCCTGCATGAAGTGCCTGTTGTGGACACAATGTCCTCAAGAGCCTCTGTCTTCTGGGACATTGATCTCACCATTCACATGCTACCACTGTTTTTCAGGGAGAGGTGATGATCATCATGGAAGTGATGGAAGCGTCTCTTGACCACCTCAAGAAGAAACTGAAAGCCAGTGGAGAATTCATTCCAGAGGACATCCTCGCCAAAATTGCTCTGTCTGTAAGTCCCTTCATTGTGTGTTATAAAGCTGTGTGAAACTGGGACCGTTGTCAGTTGGTCTGCCATTGTTGCAGACCATAATATTAAGAAGGGAATACTGAGAGTCTTACAGTCTCTCAGATAGTTTCGCATACCCTCTCCTCATTAGGAGGGGGTGGGGGTGGGGATTTTCATTCCCAAGAAAATATTCATATTTACTGCTGGGGAAACAACATGACTTGACTTCTTTTTGTCGCCTCACTTTGAGGAATGTACTGAGTACTCAAACCTTTTCGGGCGTAGGTGATTAGCAACAGGTCAACCAGTTATCCTTCTCAACTTCTGGAGTGTTCTGCAGAAGGCTCAAACATAAAGAAAGGAGACACAACACGCCCTTCTGCACCCAGATTTTATTTATAATTTCAATTCATTTTTAGTTCACACACTATTCTTTTTCATATTATTTCAGTGTAATCTCCTGCTACACGTGCTCTGTTTTTTTACGTTAACAGCTCTGTGTCAGCTGAAAACGTTCCGATCATTCTAGCATGTAATTCTGATCAATCTTCATTTTCCTTAGTTTATGTAAAGTTTTTATTTTGGCCCGAGTGAAATCTGCTACGTTGTGTCACTGACACATGCAGAGTTATTCTCCATTTTTCCAAGGCCTTCCTTTGTTTCGTTCAGTTTGTGCCAGCTTAAAGTTGACCTACTTTTATCACTCTGCATGCAGGCTTAACACCGTGTGACTAGATGCAGGCTTAACACCGTGTGACTAGATGCAGGCTTAACACCGTGTGACTAGATGCAGGCTTAACACCGTGTGACTAGATGCAGGCTTAACACCGTGTGACTAGATGCAGGCTTAACACCGTGTGACTAGATGCAGGCTTAACACCGTGTGACTAGATGCAGGCTTAACACCGTGTGACTAGATGCAGGCTTAACACCGTGTGACTAGATGCAGGCTTAACACCGTGTGACTAGACGCAGGCTTAACCCGTGTGACTAGACGCAGGCTTAACACCGTGTGACTAGACGCAGGCTTAACACCGTGTGACTAGATGCAGGCTTAACACCGTGTGACTAGACGCAGGCTTAACACCGTGTGACTAGACGCAGGCTTAACACCGTGTGACTAGACGCAGGCTTAACACCGTGTGACTAGACGCAGGCTTAACACCGTGTGACTAGACGCAGGCTTAACACCGTGTGACTAGACGCAGGCTTAACACCGTGTGACTAGACGCAGGCTTAACACCGTGTGACTAGACGCAGGCTTAACACCGTGTGACTAGATGCAGGCTTAACACCGTGTGACTAGATGCAGGCTTAACACCGTGTGACTAGACAGTGTTTTTATTCTGTCCATTGGTATGTGGCAGTATGTCTGTGGATTCCAAAATTGAGATGTTTGAAATTTGACTCCTTTTTTCTTCTGTTGGTCTCCAGCTTCACATTTGAATCAGTGCAGCTTCATCACCAAATTTGTAATTCAAATGATTATGTGATTATGTCGGACATGCTTAGTTTTGTCTCCCCCCCCCCCCCCCCACCCCCCATCCCGTGTTTCCCCCTCCTCCCCTCCCCCCCATCCCGTGTTTCCCTCTCCTCCCCTCTGAAACAGGAAAGAAGGACCCTGACTTCACTAGCCAGAAAGTTTGTTGTATACACCAACTGTTACCTACTTTATCTGTGCTTGCAGGTGGTTCAGGCGCTACATTATCTGCACTCTGAGCTGCAAGTCATTCACCGGGATGTGAAACCTTCCAACATCCTGATCAACAAAGAGGGGCAGGTGAAAATCTGTGACTTCGGCATCAGTGGATACCTGGTCGACTCCATGGCTTACTCCAAGAACGTTGGGTGTCGACCATACATGGCTGTAAGGAATGATTATTGCATAGATGATTATCTTTTTAAAAAGTGACAATCACTTTGATTATTGCATAGATGATTATTTTTTTAAAAAGTGACAATCACTTTGATTATTGCATAGATGATTATCTTTTTAAAAGTGACAATCACTTTGATTATTGCATAGATGATTATCTTTTTAAAAAGTGACAATCACTTTGATTATTGCATGGATGATTATCTTTTTAAAAAGTGACAATCACTTTGATTATTGCATAGATGATTGTCTTTTTAAAAAGTGACAATCACTTTGATTATTGCATAGATGATGATCTTTTTAAAAAGTGACAATCACTTTGTAGCGTCACATAGCAGAATTACATTGTGATCCAGTTTCATTTATGAAGGCCATTTTTTAATTTTGAGGAGGGGCTATTTCTGAGGAAAATCCTAATTGAAAGTAGATTCTTCATTATATGATAGTGCTAAATGGATGGCAAGCAAATTTATCTAAGCATACCAATGTTTCCTGTCTTTTGAGTTAGACATTTCCAGTTCACAGTGTGCACAGTAAGATGACTTTTGTCTCATGCATCATGTTTCGAAGTCATGCATTTGTATTCAAACTTGATCAACATAGTGATTTGTTGGTCAAACTGTTTTCATCCATATTAGTTTTACTTTAAGTAATTGTTGGTGTTTTTTTTTTTTTTTTTTTCAGCCTGAAAAAATTGATTCTGAGGCAGGAAGCAAAGGCTACAGCATCAAGTCAGATGTATGGAGCTTAGGCATCTCAATGGTGAGTTTTTCTTGGATTGTTAGGCACTGTGAAATGAACAAGGAATATTTTGTGTAGAATAATGATTACAATAACATTACTATTTGTAACAATAAATGAATTACCAAACATTTTTGCGCTGTGTATAGTATTTTACTAGCAGTCATTATGATGCTGAATAAAATTCACTGCTACATAGAGACTACAAAATTGTGAGATTGAAACAATCAGTTCAGATGTTAACTGGCGGACATTTTGTACTATACCTTACTACAACCCACCCAGCTGCTACAACACAGTGGTAATGCCACAGACAGTGGCAGACATCAGCGAAAGTTGAAACATGCAAATAGGCACTTGGATGGTAAACATGAATACTGGTGAACCACGGTATGGTATTTGTGTGTGAGTTCTGTATACTGATACACTCAGTAATCTCTGGCATTCAAGGGAGGGACCAAAGCCCAGCGAGGAGAGAATACCTCTTATTTCAAATTTTTTTTAGTCACTCTCTTCTGTACGTTCCGCAAAGGTCAGCTACAGAGACCTGGAGGGGGGAGTGAGGTGGAGAAGGGGGATGAAATTAGAGGGAGAAGGAGAACTATATGACATTGTGCCAGTGACCTACTCATTTTTGAGTGCACCAGCTTTTAAGGAAGAAGATTGTCATTCATGTAGTCCGTTTTTCTGTCTTCTCATTCATTGTCTCTTTCTTTCTTTCATGTTACTACTGTAGACAAAGCAATTGTATAAACCCTTAAATCATGCAAGCACATATTATAGACACAATAGCAATTCAGTCCAAGTTGATGAGATGGCATGGGACCGTGTTTCATGACAATGTAATGGCAGCCGTTATATTAGTAATGGTACAAAATACTGGCACTGTTTTGGCTGTACTGTCCCCAACACTAGTGCACATTTTTCAGTGCTTGTACATTTTACAGTGCTAAGTAGGATGAAGACAGTCGTCCAAGCCTGTGATGCTTAGCATCCCATACACAACACACACGCACACACATGAGAGCGTACTTTTGATTGCAAAAGGCTTACTGCTTAAGTCAGTGAAACTTAGTGTGGTTTTTCAAGCCAGATATGTTTAGTTTTTCATACAAACAGACATGTACACATGCGTGCATATACTTGCGCATTAGTACAGATTTTCATTGTTAAGTAGGATAAAAGCGTATAACTGCAAGTCGGTGAAACTTAAATGTATGTCTTTCAAGCTGATGATTAGTATTTCACACACATATACAAACATGCACACATGCATACACACACGTAAGCATGCACGATCACAGACTCGCATAGGTTTGTGAATTGGTGGTTCTGAGAATGGTCAACTGTACACCCTACTTTTGAAGGTTTATTTTCCTGATTAGTTTAGAACAATTCAAAATAACAGATTCTTAATCGACACTACTATGCCAAAGATCAACAATTGATTTGTAATAGACCTAGCATGCATGACCATGGACTTGGTCACAATCAGGGAAGGTTGTGTGCCTCCGACAGACGCGTGTAAACAGGACTTTCATCATACCTGATTTCTTGCAGACTGTCATTAGTTGTGGCTGATTCATTGCAAGGGTTCTCAGTTTGACTGTGTGAGCTGTGATCTGCTGCAAGAAAATGCTGCAAAATTCAGCCATCCTCAGAAGGTCTGTGTGTAAGTGAAAATAGTGCACGGAACTACCAGCGTATGAACATATACACGGATGTATGTGTGAATGTATGTGTATTTCCTCTTCCTCATTACAGTCACAAGAAATTTTATGTAATATGGTGTGACAATGTGATGTTCCAGATTGAACTGGCAACAAATGAATTTCCATACGGCAAGTGGCCTACTCCGTTTGAACAGATCCGGCAAATTGTGAAAGATGCTTCACCTACTCTGCCCCCATCAAAATTCTCTCCGGAATTTGAAGACTTCATCAATCAGTGGTGAGCTAACAACCAAATTATAGCTGGTGTCAGTATTAGCAGTTTGTAGTCTTTGGCTGCAAGTATCACCCAGATACTGAAAAAGCAAACAAACTTATCCTAAGATACCTAACGCAATGAAATCAACTGATGAAAACTTCACACTGATTACAGGTATTCTAAGAATCAAAATATTTTCATAAACTATATCATAAACTGTAACTTCAGATCTATAAGCTCCAAAATATCTTTCAAAAAGTCGTAAGCAAGAAGGGTTTCTACAAAATGTGCTGACACTGGCGATATGTCTTTCGTATCACTTTACCTGCTTTGTGACTGAAAGGACTTGAGTATAGTTTGGGGTTAAGAATTTGGTGTCTGTATGAACCATATGTTTTCATGTCTTCAGGAATCAGATTTTAAAAATATACGTATGGCATACAATAGTCTTAATGAAAAAAAATGACATGGAGATGTTTTATTTACAGAAATTTAAACATTGCCCAATAAAGAAAGGGTCATTACATATGAATTCTGATGAGTGTTTGGATCATGGAAAGGGCTGGTTTCGAATCTGGTGTTTGGTACTTAGTTCCAATCCGCATGATTCATGGCCATGGTATTGTTGTGTTGCAGTCTGTTAAAGGACCCAAATGCTCGACCTAACTACCCCCAACTGCTGGATCACCCCTTCCTCCAGAAAGCCAAATCGGTGGAGGTGGACGTGGCAGGGTACATCACCTCCATCATCGATCGTCTCGGACCTCTCAACTCAGGCGACATGGCAAACTGAGAACACTTGCTTTGGTCTGTCACCTGTGAGATAGTTTGTGTACATTTTTGTCGCTGCATTCCTGTTGGAAGACGATAATGGTGTGTATGTGACATGTTGTGTGAACTGTAACCAGAGCCAGAGGTGAAATTTTTGTAATCATGTTTGGTGTACAGTGTAAGAATATAATGTGTAAGAATGTGCTGACTGCAGTGCATGATAGTTTGAGTGTGTGTGTTTGTGTATTGGTGTGTGTGCACACAGGTGAACAGATTTCTAACTAAACTTATTTTGCAAGCGATCAGTGAATTACACTTTAAAAAGGTAGAATAAATGTGTTTGGCTGTGTATAGAATATCAAAGTAACTGAAATCCGTTGCATAATTTAAAAAAAAAATGTATATGAGAGAGAGAGAGAGGGAGAGAGAGAGAGAAATTCTGTCTGTGAGGTTCATATTGATTAGTATATCATGTTTTTCTCTCTTGTCATTGGGAAGAATGTTTTAATATTAAAATAATAGATATGCCCATCCTCGACCACCACCATCATCCCAAGCCCTACACACTCACACACATCCCAAGCCCTTCACATTCACACACACACACATGCACACACACACACACACACACACACACACACACACACACACACACACACACACACACACTCACACACACACTCACACACACACCACACACACACACACACACACACACACACACACACACACACATACCACACACATGCACACACACACACACACACACACACACACACACACACACACACACACATACACACACACACACACTTTATGTATTGCTACAGACCATCACCAAGTCCATTTAAAGTGCTTCCTACTTTTCATGCAGAATCGTCTGGAGTGTTCAGAGTATTGTGCCAGAAAAAATTGAAGTCAAGTTAACTGAAAAATCAGATGTTTAGATTTTGTGTAAGTGCTGCAAAGCTGACCCCCCCCCCCCCCTCCCCCTTCCCCTTGCTGCTAATGATAGTCCTCTCAATGGTGCACACATTATTTTGACTGGATGTGTCGTTTTGAAAGTTTTGCTTCTCTCTCCCTTATCAGGTCGCTGTAGACAACAGTGATCTTGGCAATGGCGTGGTTTTGGTAGCAGAATATTATTAGATAGACAGATAGATAGATGTAGATAGAGAAATAGATGTAGATAAATTGATAGACAGATATACTTTTGTTTAAATGTGACCTTCCACCACAAAACCAGTCTTAACTCGATTTTTGAAAGTTCTGAGATATACATATATTTAAAATCTACAGATTTTTCTGATTAATTTGATATAGAAATGAATGCTAAAGGGCAAAAAATAAGAAAGTTATGGTCATTTGAAGTGGGTTACTGTGCCAACGGCCATTTTGAGAAAACGGCTCCTAAAGTTTTTGCTATCATCTCCAGCATATTTTCCTTAGCAACGGCATCTTACTTTTTACCATACTTATTTTTAGATGACACACAGAAACCGAGAGAGCGTCACACACGCTTTCGAACGGTATACAACATGATGGGGTTCTGTAAGGGTTGTGTTAAGTTTTAGGGTCATTTTGCGTTAAAAGAAGTTCATTTTAATTCGAGGTTAGGCTTTTAAATCTCAATTTTTAACTAATGTATTGGTTGTTTTGGAGCAAATGGATAGTGCCACGTGAAAGTTTAGGGTGTAAGGAACACATTTCTGCGAAAAAGTCAAGATGCCCCAGGTAGACCCTCACCAGCTATTTTCAGCTGTAGCCATGAAGTAGGCCGCGCGAGTTAAGACTGGTTTCGTGGTCACAAATTATACAAGATTCTGGTAATCCTATACTTGATGACATTGCCATGCGTGACATATGCACAATTCCTCACCCATTTTGTGATTGCTCTGATGTAGATATATTGTGTCATCTTGTCAATGATGTTTTAGTTGAGTGATAAAGGCATCATCCATGTGTTGCTGGTTTTTGTGATAGCTGCACCCTTTTACAATTTACTAGAGGATTTTAAAAAAAATGTAAAATGGCAGAGGTACAGTAGTACAGTGATTGTTTGAAATAGTTCATTCCAATATTTGCTTCAGTTGTGCATGTGCACACATGCATGCAACTATGCATGCACACAAACACACTCACTCACACACATGCACACACGCATGCTCACACACATGCATGCACACATGCGCACATGTGCACACACACATACACACTCGCACGTACACACCCACATCACACATACACACACACACATACACACACGCCTGCAAGCATGAATGCATGCATGCACGCATGCACACACCCATGCATGCACATATACACACACCTGAGCCGACAAATTCATGCACACACATGTTCTCACTTAAAGAGATACTCTCGTAAACAGTATTCATATGTAATAACGTGACCAGGAATGAAATTGTGACCCGTGTGAACTGCTATCCCTAGTGACCAAGTGCAGTCATGATAATAGATGCTTTTTAGTCTGAATGAAAATGTTGTGTAACATTTTTGGAGTGAGGTTTTAACATTTGGCAGTGAAACTGTAACATTTGGCGGTGAGGCTGTAAAATTTTGGCAGTGATACTGTAACACTTTGGCGGTGAGGCTGTAACATTTTGGCAGTGATGCTGTAACAGTTCAACAGTGAGGCTGTAACATGCTAACTGTGGCACATGTTCTCATGGAAGGGAAAGTGCTAGGTCAGAATCCAAACACAACAGTCTTTTTCTTCTCTGACAAGTGTGGGTGAAGGCAGGACCAGTACTAAAAATAGATAACAACCTTTGTTGGGCAGTCACCTATCCAACCTCTTTATTCAGATTTCATCTTCAAGGCCTCAAACCAGTCTCAGCTGTTAAACCAAAGCAGTGAAATCAACACTCGGCCAAATTAGCCCCTCTGTCAGGGCAAGGTCCCATCACGGCAGCAGAGTTACTGTATGCAGATTTCAACCTTGGCCAGCAGACACTTGGCATCATTCTCATTTCATGGTCAGAGGTCACTATGACCAGGGGTGAAGTTCATGCCAACCTGGATTTCACGGTGCCTGATAAACTCTGGTGATGTTCAGGGGAAGAGTCAGAACAGGGTAGGATGATGAATACCCCACAGCTGTCAAACTTACGTTTTTTTTCCTTTGCTTTTTTCTCGATTATACTTGAGATCATTTCTTAAATGTAAAGGTGTGGGCAGAGCAGTCACAGGCCCATGCAGTCTGTGTCATGGGGTGGTGGGGGTCTGCCAGATCTCCTTCCCAAGGCTGGAGGCTCCGATAAAACTGGAGGACATGCTCCACAACTTGTGGCTTCTTCACCACAGGGATGATAGGGATGGGACAGGGTGGAAGCATCTGTGCACATGGACACTTTTTTCCTTTGAAGTAATTTCAATTGATGTGTAGCTTCTGTGCAGAACTACTATACCATACGTTACTAATGTTGGGGGAAAAAAAGGGAGGAAAAATTAAAAAAAAAAAAAAAAAAAAAAACTGAGGAAAAAAAGACAGAAAACACTGCCATAGATTTGATGTTGATCCACATGTTTGAATGATTTCTGTATGCACATGCACCAGGTGCTTGCCTTTCACTTGATTAACAGGGTGCTGCGCTCAGTGATTTTTCCGTCCCAAACCCAGTAGGATTTGGATGGTTATCAAATGGGGTAACTCTTGGGAGCAAGAGTTATCCTACTTGTTGGTTATTTACTGTTTACTGTTCCCAGCATCATGTAAAATTTCCTTTCAGTATTTTGATTTTGCTTTCCAGAGGTGGGTCATGATAAGACCCTTAAAACGGGAAACTTGTGAATGTAGGCCACAAGCATTCACAAAGATGCATGACTGTTCTGTTCATTTCTCTGACTGCCTGTCATCTTTTTGTTTCGCTGCTCCACTCAGGTCAAATTCATTTCTTCCTCTGCTTGTTCAAAAGCATGGGTTCTCTTTGTGACCCATGGGAGTTTTTACATCTTTTTTTTAACTGAACGAAATAAAGTGCATCGTTTTTTAGTCATCATGGACAATGTGTTTTACTGAATTTTACAAGCCAAAGTCATTTTGTGTATATGGTGATATGTTATTGTGATATATGACGTATTTTTTTGTATATATATGCGCTTTTGTTCCATGTGGAATAGTTAACAAGAATGAGTCACATGTCAAATCCTAGAAATAGCATTTTGAGACAGTATTGGGAATAATATCTGTATAGAATGTATGACTTGTACATATTTATTTGGAAGGAAATCATATTCATCTTCAGGATGTGTTATTGTGTGAGTGTGTTTTCTCACAAACATTCCAGCTCGTCTCAGAACTCTCTGCATGCACATCTCATTGAGTTTTTGGTGCTGTGACATGTGAGACGATAAGGTAGAGAGACAGGCATGCTGGTGACATTCATGTAGGTATACCACATGCTTCACATTCACAACAGTGAAACAAGCCCAGACATCATTTTATGAGTACTTATGGTCACACCATCAGTGCACACACACACATGCACGCATGCATGCACACACTCACGCATACACTTACATGCACTCTCTCTCTTTCTCTCTCTCTCTCTCTCTCTCTCTCTCTCTCTCTCTCTCTGTGTCCCTCTCTCTTCCCTGATGTAAACACCCTAAACATTAATTTTGTTCATTGTAACTTGCATGAAAATGCCAAGAGCCTGTGCACTGAAGAGAAGAAGACTTTACATAATAAGATTGTCTTAAAAATGCAAGTTCTCTCCGGGGGGGGGGGGGGGCTTGAAATTCCTCCACTTTCAGCGGAAAATCCACCGATTTTGTTTTATCTGCTGGAAATGAAAACAATCCACCCAAAATGAAATTGTGTCTTTAACAAAATGTGAAAGAAATAAATGTTGTGGGCCCTGCATAGTCAGGCATGAACAGTGAGAACAAAATGTCGCAGTGGGCTGAAGGCCCTTACCACACCACCCACCGCCTCCAGTCTGACAGACAATTGGAAAATAGGCCCACCTCTCCACTCTCCCTCTCTTTTCTACCCGGATTTTTACACAATTTTAGATGTTTTTACCATGCCTTATTTTCATGCCTGGCTTGATAAACAAGTCAATGCCCAAAATAATGTCTGTCAAGATATCAGACAGATGCAGATTATATAGACATATAATTAGTGTACATCAAAGTATTGATGCCTTATATGAGCAAATGTCAGAAATCTACCCTGTCATGACTTGATTACCTTAATTGACAAATATGCTTCGAGGGGATAGAGGAAGAGTACTTCCCCAATGAGTAATATGTAAGTCAGAAGTTACGTCAATGGGAGTTCAGCAGAGAAGCGACAGCTGTTTTGCAGTAAGAACTCACTGGGTTTGCTACAGGTAACTTGGGAAGCACTTCTATCTAAGCATGTAAAGAAAAGAACATGAAATTTTATCCCATAAGTGAGTTGACCTTCTAGCTTATAAGGCAGTATGAATCAAAATGACAGGCATATGCGCTTTCTTGGTCAAAGGATGAGAAATGGATTTTGAATGAAATAACAGACTGCAATGAAATGAAAAGGTGGTATACGTATGCAAGCCACAGCCCTTGGGGGCCAGTACTAAGTGTAAAAAAATCAGTAGGATTTTGGAGTTTGCCGAGGGTTAAAAAATCCCAATCTAAAAAAAAAAAAAAGAAAAAAATTGACCCCATAACAGAAACCAGAATGGCTGACAAGAAGATACAAGACATCAAAAAATAAAAATGCTAATAATGAACACATGCTATGATCCTTGAATTTGCAGAAAAAAAGGTGGAGCAAATATTCAATATCAAATGTCATCAAAGAAAAGAACAAGAGAAAAGTGTGTGTGTGTGTGTGTGTGTGTGTGTGTGTGTGTGTGTGTGTCCATCTTAACAATACCACGCAACTGTGCTGCTGTTGATTCCAGGGCAGTGGAAGTATATTTTTTCAATGTGTTTTCACGGTGATGTGATGTTATTGTGTAGATTTTGAAGATAATATTTTTCAGTCAGTTTGATGAATTTTTGATGATATATTGATGAATTTTGGATGATAGACCACTGGATAAGATTTGTTATTATTTGTTTTTATTGTGTGTGCTCTGTTTTGTTTCTTTGGGTTTTTCTTTAGTATCTTTATTGTCAGTTTAACAACATTCAACTGGACTATTTTTTGAATAAGTATAACAAATTACTGTCGGTGTCTTCGGTAAGTGCCACAGATGTAGTTTGAAATAAAATGATCAAAAAAGTGTACACGTGTCTTTTTTTATTTCTTGATGGCAGTGCAGGGATGATGGTGGTGCATGTGTGTTTGCATTGATTAAAATCGGTTAGATCATGTCTTGCAGCCTGTCAAACTGAATTACTGTGAATTAAGATTTTTTTTAATGTCAAATACCCAACTGCACATTCCTACTTCATCTTGCCTAAACAGTCTTTCACATACCCGTCGTCTACGTGAGGTGTATGGTATTGGTGGTGGTGGTGCGAACCACGATGGCACAGAGGAAATTAGCACAGACTAAAGGGCGCAGACAAAAAGGGCACAGATGAAAATGGCGCGGGCAAAAAGAGCACAAATGACAAATGGACAAAAACGACACAGAAGGACCAACGTACTAAATGAACACAATCAAGAAAGGTATGAAAATGACACAGTCAGATTTACACACACACACACACACGCGCGCGCGCGCGCACGCACGCACGCATGCACACACACGCACACGTGTGTGCGCGCGAGGAAGTTACACTGATCCAATATCATTAAAAAAAAAAAAAAGAAAAAAAAACAAAGCATATTCCACTAGTCAACTTGAAGTGAACAAAACTGAAATAAACGCTTGTACTTTTTTTTTCTTTTTTTTTTTTTTTTTCTTAATCGTTCTTGATTTTGTCATTTGATTCCTTAGTTCTTATGCGCCGTTTTTGTCGAACTGTCAACTGCGCTTTTTCTAGTGTGACGTTTTTGTTGGTTCTCGTTTTGCCTTTTGCCTTTTAGTCTTTGCCATTTTTACATATGCAATTTCCTACCCAAATGCAGGCAAATATAGTCGAGGTGTGTGTGTGTGTGTGTGTGTGTGCGTGCGTGTGTGCGTGTGTGTGTGTGTGTCTCAGTGACCTATATCATACCTTTCACATATGTTCTAACAAATAAAGGACACCTGCATGCTCAGCACAATGATTTTAGAGCGAAGGGGAGGCTATATTAAATCTTTTGACAGCGGAGGTTCCGTAGGTGTTTGTTTTTCAAAGAGTCACTCAAATTTCTGCGCCATAAGTTAACAGTTGGGTTAATAGAACTCAGTCATCTCAGTGTACAGAAGAATTTGATCACCCGCTTTTCTTTCGCCCGGCTATTTCTATCTAGCCCGATGTTAAACTTGATCTGATTACGAAAACTAGGCTTAGATCTTTGTTACCTTTACATAAGTTTTCAGTCTCACTCTACTTTATTTCATTTGTTGCTGAGTGACCTACTTGTTCGGAAAACAAAAACAAAAACATAACGTTATTTAAATCGAGAATGTCAGTTAATTGTAGTTTGTTTACTTCAGTGTCCAGTACGTTAGGTTGGTTTTGTGATGCAGCTGCAACGTCTGGTAATATATTCATGTCATTCGTGAATGGCATTAGGAATTTTGGCTCCTCCTGAAACGTCGTGTCTTCTATGTTTGGACAAATAAAGTGTTTGCTCGTCAATTTCAAATTAAAAAAAAAAAAAAAAAAGAAAATCACCATGAACTTAATATACAGCCTAGCTTAACACCTCTTGGATAAGTGAAATAGTGGGACCATGAACATTTGTCATGCACAACGGCCATGAAAGTTATGAATTCTGCAGTTCTCCATTTAACTTGCAAACCTGAAGTCGGATATCTTTAAGGTATATCCTCACAACACACACACACACACACACACACACACACACACCACACACACACACACACACCACACACCGCGCGCACACAACACCCCACACACACACCACACACACACACACACACACACACACACAATATATATATATATATATATATATATTTGTGTGTGCGCGCACACACACACACACACACACACACACACACACACACACACACACACACACACACACACACACATATATATATATATATATATATATATGTGTGTGTGTGTGGGGAAGTAAGTTGAAGGTTAATCTTACGTGGGCGGAAATAAATAAATAATCTTCAGTCTCCAGAAAGGTAGTTTTGAATTAGAGAACGAAAATATTACAACAGAACTGTATACCTATCCTAAACCTTGCTTGCTCTTTCAGAGTATTGTTCTTTCCTCTTTGCACGTGTCGCCAGATATAATCCTCAATTTTGTACACATTCGACTTACTCTATGTTATTCCCATATAACCATCTGGATTTTTGTTTGCGGTCACCCTGTTAGAGAGAGAGACAAGACAGACAGACAGACAGACAGACAGACTGAGGGGTAGGGGTGGGGGGAAAGGTAGGGGGGGGGGGAGTGGAGCCGATGGGGAATGGGGGTGAGGATAGCTTAGCCCAGCGCTGTGTAATAAAGCGAACACAGCGAGCCAGCCAGCCTGTGTGTGGTGGCTGGTAGCATAAAAAGCCATCTGTGGCAGACCGCGGCATGAGGTTATCTGGATACTTTCCAGTCGACAGCCTTCAACGTGCGGAAGACTTGTTGCACAGCACTGCTTCGTGTTTTATGCCCTTGTCTCTGAGGGAAACCTATATAACCGGAAGGTAAATGATTTTTTTTTTGGTCTTAAAATTTCATGTGCGTGTGTGTTGGTGTTTAGGCCTACGTGTGTGTGTGGTGTGTGTGTGTGTGTGTGTGTGTTGTGTGTGTGTGTGTGTGTGTGTGTTTTGTGTGTGTTGCTTGGATTTGTGTTTCTTTCTCTTGTTTGCTTTTTGCTCACGCAACGTCGCTTTATTGTCCACCTCTATGTGTCTTTTCTTCACACAGATCTAAAGACATAGAGGGGCAAATGAAAAGATAGATTAAAATAACTAAATGTCAATCTCTCCCCCCCCCCCTCCTCCCCTCCCATTCTCTGGTCCCATAGTCTCTCTCTCTCTCTCTCTCTCTCTCTCTCTCTCTCTCTCTCTCTCTCTCTCTCTCTCTTCTGTCTGTTTCTCCTATGTACACAAATAGATAGATAGATGAATAGACAGCCACTGGACAAGTGAAATACATAGATAATCTGTGTCTTTTTCGTATCTTGGTGGAAGGCTTGTTGACCAGTGCTTTCCCCTTATTTCGTGGTATCTTTTTTTTTTACTTGTATTTATTTGTTAAATCAGTGGAGGACTACATCTTAGTGAGGAAATCTAAGTATAGATTATTCATTAGTAGTAGATCTCAACCACTGTCAGCAAAGATTGGAATTACAAAACTTATGTTCGGGATCTCAAACAATGGAGTTAACTTCTCTTGCTGTTAACAGATATTGATCTCACTAACGTTCCCTCAGATCTTCAAAGCTCAAAATAATTTCGCTTTTATTGCATTTCTTGTAATATCATTCCACAATACTCCTATTCTGTTTTCTCCCAGCTTTCTTTCTCTCAATTTTCTATGCAAGCCACACCCAGACTCATTCTGTGGTAATCTCAGCGCGAGCTGTCCATGAGGGAGTTTGAACGACAAGCAGCAGTGAGTCCATACACCAGACCCGTTAGAACCTGACAAACAGCAGTGAGTCCATACACCAGACCCGTTAGAACCTGACAAACAGCAGTGAGTCCATACACCAGACCCGTTAGAACCTGACAAACAGCAGTGAGTCCATACACCAGACCCGTTTAGAACCATGACAAAGCAGCAGTGAGTCCATACACCAGACCCGTTAGAACCTGACAAACAGCAGTGAGTCCATACACCAGACCCGATAGAATCTGCGCTGCTCTGAGTAGTGCTCAGAAGTATCTATTTTCCTACGCTATCTTTCGTTGTCAGATCTAGGAAGCCATTGAACTGTACGGAATTTCTCCCGAGAAGTACCACTGACTCCTGTGTGGAGTTAGATCCCATTGGCGAACTGTTCGACATCACCGAATCTGCTGATGGAGCATACCCAGAAGCCGAAAAGCAACTCCAGTCAGGCGCATCAGTTCTAAATTCCTTCAAAAACGTTTGTCGTGTTTTGCTTTCACGTTGATGAAACTCGTTCAGGCACGATTGCCACGTCGCCACCCCCTGCCCCCTACCCTTCCCACCCGTTCTCCATTACCTATTCATGTAACTTCTAGAACGATCGCTCCCTTAACCGTACAGATCAATCCACCTAACATAAATGCCGTAGAATCAAATCACAGCCGCCTACATTACTGAATTTTAGTAAAGACATTTCTTTCTCTCTCTCCCTCCCTCCCTCTCACATTAATGACTTTGGTAGACATTTCTCTCTCTCTCTCTCTCTCTCTCTCTCTCTCTCTCTCTCTCTCTCTCTCTCTCTCTCTCTCTCTCTCTCTCTCTCTCATCCTACAGCACTGGGTAAACCGGTAGACTGTATAAGTCCAATCTAAGTATTGACACTTCTTCGTCTCTGTTACTCTTTACCTCCACCTGTCTGTCTCTGTCTGTCTGTCTGTCTGTCCGCTAGATCTGTCATCACACGTGTGTCACACGCTAGACTACAATCAATTTTTAAGATTGAATGAACACTGCTGTTTATGGTCAGGCCATCACAAAGCAGCTTAACCATAAACAATGAGTGAATCTGGCAACCAATTCGTTAGACACAGCTTGGCCTACAATGATTTTTTGATATTTCATTCTCTGTGAAATCGGTGCCACCCACCCTCACCATCCATTGTCATAGCAGAATTTCATATCTAGCCAATCGGAATTTAATACCAGACCGCGTACCAGAACAGCATTCGAGACCTATGGTGATCTCAATCATTTGAAATTGTTCCCGAGAGATCTTAGTATTAAGTAGAAGGGGACCAGACGGAGGACTTCATTTGGCCCATGCTAGTGCATGCACATTTTTTTTTTCGTGTTCTTTCTACTTGATCAAGTCAAAATTATTTTCAAATTGAAAATATCTGTGCATAATCATACACCCACCTTGGCCCTGCGACTCACTCTGAGTAGGTATACTGATGATCACAAAGACATTTCACCGTATAATCCATTACAGGCTATATGTTCATGTTGACTCGTACAGCCTTCTAATCTATACCCTACACCAACCCTACCGCCCCTCCCCCCCCCCCCCCCCCCAACTACCACCACCTACCAACCAAGAGGTACGCCATCACACACACTCACGTACCTCTCTCCCTCCTCCCACACACACTCACACACAATAACTCCTTTCCACCCTCTTATCCTCACATAGGTCTCTCTCTCTCTCTCTCTCTCTCTCTCTCTCTCTCTCTCTCTCACACACACACACACACACACACACACACATACACGCACGCACGCACACACACACATACACACACGCATACACAGACGCGTACGCTTGCGCACACACACACACACACACACACACACACACACACACACACACACACGCACGCACGCACGCACGCACGCACGCACGCACCACACACACACACACACACACACACACACACACACAGACACACACGTACACAGACACACAGACAGACACACAGACACACACACACACACACACACACACACACACACACACACACACACACACACACACACACACACACCTTTTGACGTACATAGAAAGTCATGCTAGCAAACCACTAGCATCTTCATTCCTTCCTTTGACACATTGCGCATAGGCCTACATTTTTCCGAGAGATTTAGTATATGAGCTTTCGAAATGTGTCCCCAAGAATGGGAACATAAGCCATTACAGTGGTACCGGTACTACCAGATTCTGACATGGTTCAAAACACTATTCCCACTGCCCTCATCTTTGAGTTCTACGCTTCCATACGGTGATCATCTTGCTATCGGAGTGGGTAAAACGCGTTCAGAGAATCAGTTTCAGTCACATAAAGTTACCGTTATGGTGACTTGGGGGAGAGGAAGAAATAATAACAGCAGAACATGATCGCCTGCGCCATGGAGATTTTATTCACCGGCCTCTGTTCATGTCCTTGTTTGTTTGTCTGTCTGTCAGCAAGTTTAGCCCACAAACTGGTGTATCAAATTTTAACAAAACTCAGTGGAAACATGAGATGTGGTCCAAAGACGAATCCATTAAATTTTTCGCGCAGTTCCATGGTGCAGATCGGGGTCACAGTGGATCCGTTCAATATTGGCAGGGGTCTGAGCTCTCCCTGCCGAGTGCCTTCTTATTCAGTGCAGATTTTCCTTTCTGACCGCAGGCCCTTAAAGCCATGCATCTTGTTTGCATCGAAGTGGGTTATGTCTCATAACAGAATGAAGGTGAATCAGGCACTGGCCGTTTTTCTTTCTTTCTTTCTTTCTTTCTTTCTTTCTTTCTTTCTTTCTTTCTTTTTCTTTAAACGCCCATTCTTTCCACATCTCTGTCTTTTTTTCTTAGTACGTACTGGTTGGGCTGCGTCCTTTGCCGAATTCTTTAACACATCTTTTTCGCCTTTAGTAGGAACTGGTAGGCCGTTTACTTCTTGATTGTTAGGCACGAGACTGTAATTTCGCAAAGTTGATAATGTCACACACACACACACACACACACACACACACACACACACACACACACACACACACACACACACACACACGCACGCACGCACGCACGCACGCACGCACTCACGCACGCACGCACGCACATACACATTTAGACAGGCATATTCTAGAAAATAGCAGCGGGCTTTCGCGCTGCAAACTGTAGCTGGGGGCACAGCACATTTTGCGGCTTTTAATTTTTTTGTTTTGTTTTGTTTTTAAGACGACCATGCATTAACGCGTTTCCTTTCAGCATATACGTTTAGAAACAAAATTCAAAATAGAAAGAGAAAGAGAAATCCAAGAGAACCCGTTAGAGAGCTTTACACACACACACACACACACACACGCACCACGCACGCACTCACACACACGCGCGCGCGCGCCGTGCGCGCACACGCAAAGAGAGAGGAGAGAGAGAGAGAGAGAGAGAGCTATGATGGTCACCATATGCTGCTGGTGTAGGATGTCATATTTGTATTCGTCCCTCCTCCCTCCCCCCCTCCCCCCCCCCCCCCCCCCCCCCCCCCCCATTTTTTTCTCCCCACAACTCTCTCCTTCTTTTATCACTGTAGAGACAGGGTAGAACGTAAGAATTGTTAGCCTTCTTTTGTTTTCCCCCTTTACTTATCTTGTTCAACATACCATTGTTCGGTCAATCATCGGAGGATTGCATCTCCAGTTATATCCAAGTCAAGGCTGTTTTGTAAGGAATATTCTGTTAAAGATGTTCTGTAAGTCTTATTCTGTAAAATCTGTTCTGTGAGTATTATTCTGTTAAAGGTACTTTGAAAGTATTATTCTGTTAAAGCTGTGTTTTGGAAGTTTTATTCTGTGAAAGCTGTTCTGTAAGTATTTGATGGTCTTGTTCTTGTTCTTGATCCTAAGTCATCTTCTGAACATTCACGCACGAAGTCACTACACACACACACACACACACACACACACACACACACACACACACACAACACACACATACAAACGCGCGCGCGCGCGCGCACCCCACACACACACACACACACACACACACACACACACCACACACACCACGCACACACACACACACACACACACACACACACACACACACACACACACACACACACACCACGCACTCACACACACACACACACACGCTCACGCGCGCTCCCACACGTACACATACGAACGTGTGCGCGTACGTTCGCTCACTCTTACCCACATACATTACACATGTGTGCATGTACTCGTCCACACCGACACACGCGCGCACATACTCGCATACACATAAGCGCACAAATGCACACACACACACACACACACACACACACACACACACACACACACACACACACACACACACACACACACACACACACGCACATCCGCACAAGCCCACATACAAAGACACACACATACACACAATATGTACATATACAGCCTATATGCAGATACGTGTGCTCACACAAACCCACAAATTACACACACACAACACACACACACACACACACACACACACACACACACACACACACATGCACACGCACTTCTGCACACGCACACACACGCGCACACACGTGCAGGCACCACACACACACACACACACACACACACACACACACACACACGCCACACACACACACACACACACACACACACACACACGCATGCGCCCACGCACACACATAGGCCCATGCCCACACATCATACACACACGTGTACATTCACTCACACACACACACACACACACACACACACACACACACACACACACACACACACACACACACAAAAACATGGTAGGTAGGCACTCAAGTTCTGACCCGTGCGTTGGATTAATGCGTAGGTCAGACATCCGCTGAGTCGTAGCCACAAGACCCTCTTCTTCAATTGTCTCATCTTCGATGTTCATTCTTTTATCCGTCAGCCTCAAATCATGCGTAGTGTGGTCTCAAAACTTAGCGGATGTGGTGTAGCGTATATGGACTAGTCCGCACGCAGTGACGCCTTGATGAAACTGAAACTGAAAATGAAATGAGGCAGGGAACAGTAAACAATAAACAGTAAACAAGTAGGGTAACTTTTTGCTCCCATAAGAAAACCTAACACAGAGTAACTGTTATTCAAGACTGGCACAGCCTTTTAAACTTGAATAAAGTCAGACAAATACAAAGACGAACAATCTAATAGTGGGGGAAAAACAACTGTAACAACTGAAACTGTAAGTATTATTCTGTTAAAGCTGTTCTGTCAGGATTATTCTGTTAAAGCAGTTCTGTCAGAATTATTCTGTTAAAGCTGTTCGGTAAGAACATTCTCCTTTCTAGACTCCAAACTTATTTGGCATTCAGGGCACTGTTCTTGCGTGGGTTAGGTCCTATCTCAGTGATCGTTCCCAGAGAATTGTTGTCAATGGTCTTTCTTCATCTCCTACACCTCTAACCTGTGGGGTACCACAAGGTTCCGTCCTTGGGCCGGTTCTGTTTGCTCTGTATGTCAGACCTGTGTCAGACATTATCGATCAGCACTCATTGCTGCATGAGAGTTTTGCTGATGACCCTCAGATGCACAAGTCAAGCACTGGATCTGAACTCAAGGACGTTGTCAGTGATGTTAAAAGCTGTTCACAAGATTTAAAGAATTGGATGTCTTTTAATTAGTTGCAGCTGAATGACGACAAAACTGAAGTTCTTCTCCTTGCTCCTCCCAAACTCCAAGGTCATCCTTCCCTTCCTTCTTCCATCAGTATCGGAAGTTCTGATATTCAACTCTCATCCCAGGCTCGTAACCTCGGTGTGGCTTTTGTTCCACCCTTTCTTTCAAGCACCAAGTGTCTAATGTTTGTAAGGCAGCATATCTGGAAATAGGTCAGATCAGTTCAATCAGACACTTCCTTTCCACCGAAGCAACAAAAACTCTGTTCCAAAGTTCATTCAAGGCTGGACTACTGCAACAGTCTCTTGGCTGGCTTACCAAAGTACCTACTCAATAAACTGCAGAAGGTTCAGAATAGACGCTGCCAGGCTTGTTTGCAAAGCGTCTAAACGTCAACATGTCACTCCTCTGTTGCAGTCCCTCCACTGGCTTCCAATCCAGAGTCGAATTGACTACAAGCTGGCTTCTATCTGTTTCTCTTCTGTTTCTGGTACTGGACGAAAATATCTTTCCGACATCCTCCACATCTACATCGCATCCCGTCAACTTCGTTCCTCTGCCGACAGTCGCCTCTTGCATATTCCTTCTGTCAGAACAAAATCTTTTGGTCAACGTTCTCTCTCCGTCCAAGGACCAACTGTCTGGAATACACTTCCCATCAGTGTCAGACACCGACCTTCACCCTCTTCTTTCAAATCTGCCGTTAAAACAATTTTTTTTTTCATCAGTCGTACCCCCCCCCCCCCACCCCCACCCTCCCCCTAATTTCCCAATCCCACTTCCGAGTGTCTGAGTGGGTTTTTGCGTGCACGCGTGAGTGCCTGGTGGTTGTGTCGCTTGTACGTGCAGGCTGTGTTGATGTGAGTGCGTGCGTGCGTGTGGGTATCTCTGAGCGTGGGTGTGTGGTCATGCGTGAGCACATGTACGCGCGCGCTCCTGCGCGGGTGCGCATATGTGTGTGTGTGCGTGTGTCTGTGTGTGTGTGGAGGAGGGGGGGGGGGTTGGCTATGTATAGCGCTTAGAGCCCTAATTTTTAGAGAATAGGCGCTATATGAATTAACATTATCATTATTATTGTAAAGATTATTATGTTAAGGCTGTTCTGTAAGGATTATTATGTTAATGCTGTTCTGCAAGGATTATTCTGTAAAGGTTATCCTATAAGGATTATTCTGTTAAAGCTGTTCTGTAGGGATTATTCTGTGAAGGCTATTCTGTAAGGATTATTCTGTAAATGTTGAATCATTCAATGCCTATCTTGCGCTGAAGTGGATGAAGATAAGTGATTGCCCGTTCATTTTCGTTGTCCTGAGTGTTTTGTATCTTGCCTGAAGAAGACCTAAGAGGTCGAAACGCGTCGTGTTTTGTCTTGTGATTCGTTTGTCTACGTTTTTTTTTTTTGTTTGTTTGTTTTTTTTTGCGGTGCGCCATCACTAACATTTAAAATTTGTTCTGTAAGGATTATTCTGTCAAGGCTGTTCTGTAAGGATTATTCTGTCAAGGCTGTTCTATAAGGATTATCCTGTCAAGGCTGTTCTGTTAGGATTATTCTGTCAAAGCTGTTCTATAAGGATTATCCTGTCAGGGCTGTTCTGTAAGGATTATTCTGTCAAGGCTGTTCTGTAAGGATTATTCTGTCAAGGCTGTTCTGTAAGGATTATTTTGTCAAGGCTGTTCTGTTAGGATTATTCTGTCAAGGCTGTTCTGTAAGGATTATCCTGTCAAGGCTGTTCTGTAAGGATTATCCTGTCAGGGCTGTTCTGTAAGGATTATACTGTCAAGGCTGTTCTGTAAGCATTATTCTGTCAAGGCTATTCTGTTAGGATTATTCTGTCGAGACTGTTCTGTAAGGATTATTTTGTCAAGGCTGTTGTGTAAGGATTATCCTGTTAGGGCTGTTCTGTAAGGATTATTCTGTCAATGCTGTTCTGTAAGGATTATACTGTCAAGGCTGTTCTGTAAGGATTATGCTGTCGAGACTGTTCAGTAAGGATTATCTGTAAGGATTATACTGTCAAGGCTGTTCTGTAAGGATTATTCTGTCAAGGCTGTTCTGTAAGGATTATTCTGTCGAGACTGTTCAGTAAGGATTATCCTGTCAAGGCTGTTCTGTAAGGATTATTCTGTCAAGGCTGTTCTGTTAGGATTGTTTTGTCAAGGCCGTTCTGTTAGGATTATTCTGTCAAGGCTGTTCTGTAAGGATTATCCTGTCAAGGCTGTTCTGTAAGGATTATCCTGTCAAGGTTGTTCTGTAAGGATTATACTGTCAAGGCTGTTCTGTAAGGATTATTTTGTCAAGGCTGTTCTGTTAGGATTATTCTGTCGAGACTGTTCTGTAAGGATTATTCTGTCAAGGCTGTTCTGTAAGGATTATTCTGTCAAGGCTGTTCTGTTAGGATTATTCTGTCGAGACTGTTCTGTAAGGATTATCCTGTCAGGGCTGTTCTGTAGGGATTATTTTGTAAAGGCTGTTCATTAAGGATTATCCTGTCAAGGCTGTTCTCTAAGGATTATTTTGTCAGGGCTGTTCTGTTAGGATTATTTTGTCAAGGCTGTTCTGTAAGGATTATTCTGTCGAGACTGTTCTCTAAAGATTATTTTGTCAGGGCTGTTCTGTAAGGATTATTCTATCAAGGCTGTTCTGTTAGGATTATTTTGTCAAGGCTGTTCAGTAAGGATTATCCTGTCAAGGCTGTTCCGTAAGGATTATCCTGTCAAGGCTGTTCAGTAAGGATTATCCTGTCAAGGCTGTTCTATAAGGATTATTTTGTCATGGCTGTTCTGTTAGGATTATTCTGTCAAGACTGTTCAGTAAGAATTATTCTGTCAAGGCTGTTCTGTAAGGATTATCATGTCAAGGCTGTTCTGTAAGGATTATCATGTCAAGGCTGTTCTGTAAGGATTATTTTGTCAAGGCTGTTCTATAAGGATTATTTTGTCAGGGCTGTTCTGTTAGGATTATTCTGTCAAGACTGTTCAGTAAGAATTATTCTGTCAAGGCTGTTCTGTAAGGATTATCCTGTCAAGGCTGTTCTGTTAGGATTGTTTTGTCAAGACTGTTCAGTAAGAATTATTCTGTCAAGACTGTTCAGTAAGAATTATTTTGTCAAGGCTGTTCTGTGAGGATTATTCTGTTAAGGATGTTCTGCACAATTTCTTAGCTGCTCTCAACACTGTAGTCGTGGGTACTTAATGAGTAGAACTTACCCCTCTGGCTGTTGACACATTTCGACTTCCTTTGTATTCTTAAATGGACCCTCAAGCATAGGGTCAAAGATTTCCTCCTATCTATTTTACACTTTATGTATTGATTTTGTTTTTAAGCGCTTCTTTCATCACAGTGCTTTCTTCTATTTACGTTTCTATCCGCTACTGGCTACTTTGGCCAGTACCGTTGGATTCTGTTTTTGAACGCTTGGTGGTGAGAATACCACAGAATGATAGACTGTGGTCTGTTTGCATTTGATGCCAATGATGGACTAACACAATTAGCCGCGCCCCGCTGAAAAGTCCGAGTCAACGGACGAAAGGCCCTGGGCAAGCGATACGAATGGTTCTGTTTTCAAGACGAGCAGCTATGATGGTCCTCATGTGTTGCTGGTGAAGGATTTTTAAACGTATTTTCTGAAGCGCTCTTGTTTGTTCCTGTTTTCTTTCTCTCACAACCTCCTCCCTCATGTTACTTCAATACTTGCGAAGTAATTGTTGTAATGATGGAAGAATTGTTAGCTTGCACTTGTCCCCCATCCCTACTCTCTCTCTCTCTCTCTCTCTCTCTCTCTCTCTCTCCACACACACACACCACACACACACACACACACACACACACACACACACACACACACACACACACACATCTCTAGATCTCTCTCTCATATCTATCTATCTATCTATCTATCTATCTATCTATCTATCTATCTATCTATCTATCTATCTATCTAGATAGATATTATGTTATCCCCTTGTCGTCAACGGGGAATTGGACAAAGGATTTAGAATAAAATAAAGCCATTATGATGATGATGATGATGATGATGATGATGATGATGATGATGATGATCATCATCATCATCATCATCATCATCATCATCATCATCATCATCATCGTCATCGTTGTTGTTGTTGTTATTGTCTATTAATGCCCCATAAAAGCAGAAGCAGCATAAAATACATGTAAAATTCACGGATCTAGCAAAAGAAAACACAAAAAAGACTGTTTCAAGTTTGCCAGGGGGAGGGATATGTAGGCCTAAGCCACTAACTGTACATACTGCAGTCTGAAGGAAGCTGTCTTCAACCGCTTGACGGTGCAACTGCATTTGTACAAGTCTCTATCGCTCCGTTCGTGACACTCGCAGCATGATCTTGTCACGCCTTGATTTTCTGTTTGTTTTTGATTTGCACACCTTGTCTGACCTCTCGATGGGAACTTGCATACCCATTGTTAGTAAGTTCATAAATAAATACATGCACGCTCAATTAAAAAAAAAAAAACCCAGAGAAAGAAAGAACCCCCCCCCCCCCTCCCTCTCCCCAACAAAGGAGGAAACAATGGCGTCATAAACGATGTAGTTCTGAGACACATAGTCGCGAATCTGGTACCCACATGACACAAATATCTGTGTTAAGAAGGGCTAAGCGCTAGGTCTGCTATAGTAAAAACTAGGGTCTGGGAATCAAAGGAGCAAAAACAAACGTAGTCATCTTTTTCATGGGAAAATACGAAAGGTCTGCATTCTGAAGTTCTATAACAATTACGAAAAAAACAACAACAACAACAACAACAACAACAACAACAACAACAAAAACGCTGAAGCAAATCTTTTGTTTTCGATATCTAGGTGTTTGTTACAGTTACGACATTTATATCAACGTTGCTAAAAAAAAAACCTAAAAAAAACTCCTGTATTTTAAAGCATCAAGAGCTATATCATTACTCTTTGTAAGAAAGCGAAAGAGAATCACGCTAACTTCTTCTTCTTCCTTATGTAGAGCCGGGCCAAATTGGCGTTGAAGGCTCTGCTCTAACGTGAGGTATTATAACAGAGTCTTCTTACATAATGATTATACCAGTATCATAATAATGCAAATGTGTGATGAATTGTCGTGTGCTATAGGTCCAAAGACTACTTTCATTTTTATAGATTAGACCTATATTGAATTCAGAGTACGTGTTACATTGGGAACTGGGACAACATCCATTCGAAATGTAAGCAAAAAGTAGGGTTTTAAATCTAGAAGGGACGAGAAATTGATCAAACCTTCAAAATTGATCAAACTTTACCATGGGAATTGAAACGTGTTTAAAACATAATTTACGGTTCACATCCGAAAGACAATGTGTTTCTTGGTTCTCTAATCAGGTACATAACGTATCAAAGCAAACAAAGACCTGGTATGAACGTGAATAACATGAGAATAGCATAGTTCTTCATTAATCGTCAGTGTCGGCCAAAACCACATAAAGCGTTTCGCTTGATTTGATGAAACCCGTTTGAATGATTTTTTTTTTTTCAACATTCAAATGTTCATGCTTGTTTTATACTGAATATTGCGTATGTTTTTACTATTTCTGATGAATTATCACCGATCTTTTTGACGGAACCGAA
>CM065715.1:50210653-50235653 GCA_033310375.1 Conus canariensis | reverse complement strand
AGAAATTGTCCTTATTATTATTATTATCATTATTATTATTATTATTATTGACTTGAAGATCACGTCTGCGCAGTCAGCACTGGAGGAACACCATCACGGACCTTTGAATTGTCTATGACGCCGATGGCTCGGTATGCAGTGATCACGAACTCGTCAAACTCGTTATAAGACTGAATGAAACATTAGACACATGGCATGGAAAACAGCCCCGAGGAAGCCAGGTTGATGGCCAGACACAGCACCATCGATACTGAGATGCCTGTCCATGGCCAGGTTGATGGCCAGACACAACACCATCGATACTGAAATGCCTGTCCATGGCCAGGTTGATGGCCAGACACAGCACCGTCGATACTGAGATACCTGTCCATGGCCAGGTTGATGGCCAGACACAACACCATCGACACTGAGATACCTGTCCATGGGCAGGTTGATGGCCAGACACAGCACCATCGATACTGAGATACCTGTCCATGGCCAGGTTGATGGCCAGACACAACACCATCGACACTGAAATACCCGTCCATGGCCAGGTTGATGGCCAGACACAACACCATCGACACTGAGATACCTGTCCATGGCCAGGTTGATGGCCAGACACAGCACCATCGACACTGAGATACCTGTCCATGGCCAGGTTGATGGCCAGACACAACACCATCGACACTGAGATACCTGTCCATGGCCAGGTTGATGGCCAGACACAACGCCATCGATACTGAGATATCTGTCCATGGCCAGGTTGATGGCCAGACACAACACCATCGACACTGAGATACCTGTCCATGGCCAGGTTGATGGCCAGACACAACACCATCGACACTGAGATACCTGTCCATGGCCAGGTTGATGGCCAGACACAACACCATCGATACTGAGATATCTGTCCATGGCCAGGTTGATGGCCAGACACAGCACCATCGACACTGAGATACCTGTCCATGGCCAGGTTGATGGCCAGACACAACACCATCGATACTGAGATACCTGTCCATGGCCAGGTTGATGGCCAGACACAGCACCATCGACACTGAGATACCTGTCCATGGCCAGGTTGATGGCCAGACACAACACCATCGACACTGAGATACCTGTCCATGGCCAGGTTGATGGCCAGACACAACACCATCGACACTGAGATACCTGTCCATGGCCAGGTTGATGGCCAGACACAACACCATCGACACTGAGATACCTGTCCATGGCCAGATTGATGGCCAGACACAACACCATCGACACTGAGATACCTGTCCATGGCCAGAAGCTGGAAAATATTTCGCAGTTCGTTCACCTGGGATCCATTATCAGCACTGAGAGATTTTTAAACCAGAAATCCTCTTACAGCGAATCTGGAAAGAAGACTCCCAGCCATGGAAATGAAGTGTAACTGCATCATACTAAACATCAGATATGTTGATCATTCGTCAAACCATTAAGCAGCACGTCCGACCATATGAAGATTTTTTGACAATTGTTAAAAAAAAAAGGAAGAAAGAAAAAGGAAGCCACACTGGACTGGTCAGGAATAGGATCTAATGCCTTGCTCAAACAGTTCGACATGGCATTGCTGGGGGAGAGAGAGGGAGAGGAAAAAACATACAGAACAACCGACGGACTGACAATATCTTTCTTTGTTGTGGATTAGGTTTTTGTTGCTTTGTTGTTGTTGTTGTTGTTGTTGTTGTTGTTGTTGTTGTTGTTGCCTTAAAAAAGAGTTTTGACATTTAAATTTATTACCGTAACATTCCACATTAACTATTACATAGACAGATCGAAAAAGAGTTTTTGCAAATCATATGCATTATTGCCATGACATTCTGTGAGTACATGTCCGTGTATGAATTTATATTTGAATGGTACTAAATAACATTGTATATCACTGTGTATGGGTGTTTCAGTCATTCTTCGGTTAAGACTTTCTGTCTAGATATGTGTTCGAGGGTCTCAAAACTAGCAGTGTTTTCAAAAGTAGATGGCGCCTTTCAAAGACGGAAGTGTTTATTCATCGTACTTCTAATTCTTTTAGAGAGAAAATTACCTTAAAGCTCCCCCCCCCCCTCCACGCACGCCCCCGAAAAAGAAAAATCAGTATGCGATCAGGTAGTTTTAGACCGCGCTTGCAACTCAGCTTGACATTTTGGCACTACCAGAGAAGAGAAATTGTAAAGATCGTGACGTGAATTTCATAGGTGATTAATCTAATTCCGTTGATAAATTCACAAGTTAAAATAAAAAGTCACGAGAAATTAAAAAAAAAAAAAAACAACCTTTGTTTCTTATCGTCTAAAAATCTGTTTGGTAGCATTTGTTCGGGGAAAATCAGACACAATCAGCATAACCGCTTTTTCTTCTTTTTTTTTTTTTTCCTGACGATTTAATTGTTTCTAGTGTGTCCGCTTCTTCTGAGAATGTCTGGAATTAGTTTGTTCAAATATACTGGTGGCATTGCATCTTCCGTGCCCAAAACTGGAAAGAGAGTCACGTGAACAAGTCTCTTTTTCTTGTTGTGGTGTTGGTGTGACCCGGAGAAATTCGTTTGATATTGTTAAAAGAAAAGAAAAGAAAAGAATAACAACAGGAACTTCACCACCACCACCATCACCTTCCTCCGAGACATATATACTGATGAAAATCAGTTTAGAATTTCTGACTTATTGACACGGGGCAATATTGTAATTTGCTGGGTAGTTTCTTACACTACATCCTCTCCATTTACAATGTTGACATCATATTGACTGGTGAGAACTGACTATGACGAGAGAGAGAGAGAGAGAGAGGAGGGAGAGAGAGAGAGAGAGAGAGAGAGAGAGAGAGAGAGAGAGAGAGAGAGAGAGAGAGAGAGAGCAAATTACGGTAGTCTTCCACAAAACCTACAGTCGTCTATGTTGGCTAACTTTCTTTTATTATGTGGTCAATAATGTGCAAAAACAACAACAAACCAAACAAATAAATAACAACGAAAACAACAATAAAGATAAAAAGAAAGACGTGCGCGTACGCACATACACACATAAACGCGCGCGCGCGCACACACACACACACACACACACGCGCGCGCGCGCGCGCGCGCGCGCGCGCTCGCACGCATGTACACACACCCACGCATGCACGCACGTGCGCAAACACACACACACACACACACACACACACACACACACACACACACACACACACACACACACACATATGAAAACATAGGTATGAAAACGGGTGTAATACCCGAACAATTTAACTTGTTGTGGACTTGATTTCCTTTTTACCAGGTGGCTGTAGTGGTGCCTTGGAGAAGAAAGACATCATGGGAAGTATGGTTGTCCAGGAGAACCGCGTCGTGGCCTATGACCGGTGAACGAGATGCCCTGGATCTTCCTGGCTGATTAACGCCCACACTGAGGCATCACGGAAAAAAAATGCTGCTCCTCTATAGGAAGGAACAGAGGACTCGGTTCATCCAGACGTGCTGCCGCTCGAGTATCTTGAACTGCAAAGACGACGATCTGCACTTGTGGCCAGTTAATCATCGAGAGTGTTCTGTACTGTTTTCATTGAGGCCACCTCATTGTTGTAACACTATCACATGTCATCCGCACCCAGTCACAATCAAAGCTGATTTACAATGCATGTATCTCCTTCATTTTATGGATTCGTTCCTACAGGCTTACATCCCAGTTTCCGCTTACACTTCTTAGGCGAATCCATCCGTCTGTCCTCAGTTCCACACGGGGTCCTTTGTGATAAGATGAACTACTATTGGATGAAAAAATGCTGGGCGTGGACAGTTCTCAGGTGAGAGAGTTCAGATACATTGAAGACACCAGCATGATCCACTTTCCACTCAACGACAGCCTGGATTCTCTCAATGCAAGTGGCGGCTCCAATCTGTCCTCCCACGATCACAACCACAGTGAGTGGCGAGGGAGCGGGGTGATATCGGAGGGGGCCATGGCGGGGCTGATCGTGCTCTACAGCCTCACCATCGTCCTCTCCGTGCTGGGCAACGTGCTGGTCATCACGGTCTTCGTGCGAGGTCGTCAGTGCCGCACGGACATCCGGCCCTTCCTCATCAACCTGGCTGTGGCGGACCTCATCATGGCGCTCTTCTGCATGCCCTTCACCTTCACCTTCGTCATGCTGGGCACCTGGATCTTCACCAAGCCCATGTGTCCCTTCGTGCTGGTCATGCAGCACCTGTCCGTCTCAGCCAGCGTCTTCACCAACATGGCCATCAGCGCCGACCGCTTGCTGGTCGTCGTCTTCCCGTTGCACTCGCGGGTCATGACGGCACGTGCCAAGTACGTGCTGACGGCGATCTGGACCTGCGCCGTGGCCCTGTCCTCTGTGCAGTGGGTGGTGGGGCGAGCCAATGAATGGTCCGATGGGGCGGTCACGTGCGATGAGGACTGGGGGTCTCAGAGTGCCAGGCGGACCTTCACTTTACTGATGCTAGTGGTGACCTACATAGTTCCGCTCAGTATTGTGGCGCTGGCCTATGGCGTGGTGGGCAAGGTGTTGTGGACGAGGGCCCCTCCGGGCAACGCTCACCACGTCAGGGACACACAGCAACTGCAGGCCAAGAGGAAGGTCAGTGGAGGGATCAGGTGAAGGAGGTCAGGGAACCACCCTTTCGTGAGTGAGTGAGTGCGTGCGCGCGCGCCCAGGCGTGTGTGTGTGTGTGTGCGTGCGTGCGTGCGTGCGTGCGTGCGTGCGTGCGTGCGTGCGTACGTGTGTGTGTGTGTGTGTGTGTGTGTGTGTGTGTGAGAGAGAGAGAGAGAGAGAGTGTGTGTGTGTGTGTGTGTGTGTGTGTGTGTGTGTGTGTGTGTGTGTGTGTCGCACGGGTGTGTGTGCTTGCGCGCACGGATGTGTGTATTTGTGCGCGAACATCGTGCGTGCGAGGTAACTTGTGCGTTTACGTGCATCGCGTGCGCAAACGTGTGTGGTGTGTGTGTGTGTGTGTGTGTGTGTGTGTGTGTGTGTGTGTGTGTGTGTGTGTGTGTGTGGCCGGCGTGCTACCCACTGCGCCTAGCCATTTCTAATTCTATAACTTCAGAATTTGATCATACAATTCATAAATAAACGCTATTAGTTCAAACAAACAAACAAACAAAAAACCTAGTCAGCAAGTCAGACGAGGTCAAGTCATAGTGTTTATAGCGCAGCCGTCCTCGGAGACCAACCCGGAGGCAAGCGGGTCAAAAGCGGAAGTATAATACAAGTTGAAATGCCAAGTCTGAAAATACCAAAAAAAAGTCAACAGTCAGCGAAAGAGACATCTTTACACTAATGTATTTTGACAGATCCATATTCAACATTAGTTTCGTCTATAATCGTAAGTTGACTATTTTTATCTTTAATTAATACTCGGTAACTGTTAAAAGTGGACAAAACAACAGTAACATCAATCAGTACGTCAGCCGTTGCGGTTCTTCCACACATCTTTGTCAAGTGGAAATCTGTGATAGGTTTTGTCAAGAAAAACATCAAACGCGGACGAAAGCTATTCAGATCTCTTTAAACAAAATTAACATTCTATCACTGGTTTATACTCATTCATCTTACAAGCACTGTGCTCGTACTATTGATACGCTAAGCTGTAGAACATGACGAAAAAGGAGGGTAACTCTTGCTCCCATAATGAAATAATTACACGCTCACAACTACAAACGAATACTGCTTACGACACCATGTACCAAATCACCAAGCAGAAATGACAGATAGAACACACAGAACAAACAAGGAGACATCCCCTGATGTAGACAATCTCTATGGAATCTACGCTGTTGGCAACCAAACTCGTTGTCATAATGGGAGCCGGAATAGCGCAGCTAGTAGAGCGCCGCACTCGTAATCATAATGATCCTGGGGTTGCCAGTTCAGATTACCGCCAGACCGTTTTGGCACGGGGGTTGGGGAGGGAGGGGTGGGGTGTGGGTGGGGGATGTTCCTCAGAGGTAACATTTGTTCCCGAAAAGTCCTTCGAATGAGACTATAAAACGAGGTTCTGCATAGCATCTCGCACTCAAGTAACATCCAGTTTTCGGAAGAGCAGGCCAGTTCGGCTGTCGGTAGCCTATAGATGACACGTTTTACATAGCCTGTACACTGTGGGAAGATGACACGTTATACATAGCCTGTACACTGTGGGAAGATGACACGTTATACATAGCCTGTACACTGTGGGAAGATGACACGTTATACATAGCCTGTACACTGTGGGAAGATGACACGTTATACATAGCCTGTACACTGTGGGAAGATGACACGTTATACATAGCCTGTGCACTGTGGGAAATATCGGAAGAATCACAGAGAAGGAAAGAAAACAGGATGACTGATAGCGATGGAATGAGACGGGGAACGACTGAATGTGGCGCTAGCAGGCAGCTCTTCTGTCGGCACTACCCAGGTAGGTAACCCGCTGTGTAAAGCAAAGCGTGGAATGGAAGGCAACGGTTAGAGCTTGGTCTCTAACCGAGGAAAGGCGCAATATAGGTACTCTCATTAACAACAACAACAATAACAATAATGATAACAACGATGGTGATGATGATGATATAAATCATAATACTAAGAATTATAACAGGCTAACAGCAGCAGCAGCTGCAACAACAACAACAATGATGATGATGATGATGATGATGATGATGATGATGATGATGATGATGATGATGATGATGATAGTAACGAGTCTTCTATCCTGTAAAGTATTACACGACCAGCAAAGCTATTCAGAGGTATAGTACATGTGCATACAAATACACAAGATTAAAGTCTTTCAAGATGACACCCATAACATTTATTTTCTAAGTTTTCGATGCTTTCTCTGCGGTTGGAACACAATACCGTAAGACGGTGGGAATGTAATGAACGTATGTGTGTAGGCTTTGCGAAGAGGAATAAATGTCTGAGAGCGGGAAAACCAAAGGGTAAAATACATAAAAGTGGCAGGTTGAGCGAGTGCTGGCTCTACGACGTGAGGAAAAACAATAGTGGATGGGAGAAGAAAAGCGAAACCAACACACAAACAACAATAGGGAAGACTGGGTCGGAACTGCTCAGAAAAAGCTGTTGACAAAACTGTTGTGGGAGAGAGAGAAACGATTAAGGAGCATGCAAATGTATGTATGTGTGTGCGCGCGCGCGTGTGTGTGTGTGTGTGTGTGTGTGTGTGTGTGTGTGTGTGTGTGTGTGTGACGCTTCAGATACGTTTTTTTTAGTGACAATGGCCTGGATATAGCCTTTAAGTCAAGGGGGTGTCCATTAATACTTGCAGCGCCGAAAAAAGTAATGCAAATAAACACAACTTTATAACTGATAACGCTAATATTAATGTTAGGACTCGAAACCATGTTGTAGAAAAGGAAAATGACGTACTTTTTCATCATTCAAAATGACGATGTAATTTTCTTAATAACATAATCATTTATACAAGCGCCAGAAACAGGCACACATATTCTGTGAAATAAATCATTTCTGCCGGACCACATAAGTCATGAACGTCTATTCACTATCATTCATGATAGTGAAGAGAGCGAAAACATTGTAAATAGGGTCATCAAGTGTGTAAGGTACATGAAAAAAAACAACAACCTCAAACTAGTAGTTGTTACCGAACATTTCTTTTTCCTGACATTAGATGCCTCTGCAACGTACTTAGCCTGAAGAGATACCATCCTGTTATGGTCAGAGGATAACAAACTGAAAACGTTAAATTTTTTGTCAGCAACAATGTTGAAAAGTTGGGACTTCTGATAGAGAGAGAGAGAAGAGAGAGAAGATGAGAGAGAGAGAAGAGAAGAGAAGAAGAAGAAGAAGAAAGAAGAAGAAGAAGTGAAGAAAACAAGAGAAGGGTGAGAAGAAGGAAGAGAACAAGCGCAGAGGACAGAGGATAAAGGAAGTAGAAGAAGAAAGAAGAAGAATGACGAAGAAGAAGAGAGAAGAAGAAGAAGAAGAGAGAGAGAGAGAGAGAGAAGAGAGAGAGAAGAGAAGAGAGAGAAGAAGGAAGAAGAGAGAGAGGAGGAGAGAAGAGAGAGAGAGAAGAGAACAGAGACAGAGAGAGAAAGAAGGAGAAGAAGAAAAAGAAGAGAGAGAGAGAGAGAGAGGAGAGGGGAAGAGAGAGAGAGGAGAGAGAGAGAGAACAGAGACAGAGAGAAAAGGAGAGAAGAAAAGAAGACAGACGAGACAGAGAGACAGACGGAGGGGAGAGACAGACAGACAGAGAGAGATAGAAGAAGAAGAAGAAGAGAAGAAGAAGAAGAAGGAAAGAGGAAGAAGAGAGAAAGAGAGAGAAGAGAGAGAGAAGAGAGAGAGAGAAGAGAGAGAGAGAGAGGAGAGAGAGAGAGAGAGAGAGAGACAAGACAAGACAAGACAAAATTCTTTATTAACGAGGATAATAGATAAGCACTGATGTGCTTTTTTACATCCAGTCCTCGCCCTGATTAGGGTCAAAATGTAAAATAGAGAGAGAGAGAGAGAGAGAGAGAGAGAGAGAGGGAGGGAGGGAGGGAGAAGAGGAGGCGAAGGGTGGCAAGGTAATGGGGAGGGGGTGGGGGAGTTGGAATGCAGAGGAGTGAGATGTAAATCAGGAAGGGCTTTGTGACAGGAAGCCTTTTCTTTTTTTTTCTTTTTTTTTCTTTTGCACAGCCGCAATCAGTTGTTGGTGTTGTAGACCACATGTTCTGGTACGAACTCTTGTTGATGCTGTGGACTGGTGGCTGGAATGAGGGAGCGGGTACATTTCATGACAAAAAGATAAAGAAAAATGGAAGAGTAAAGCAGAAAAAGAAGCTGCTGTATTATTGAAAAAACCCATCTTACTATAATGCACAAAGAATAGGAGTAGTGTTAAGAGAGAGAGAGAGAGAGAGAGAGAGAGAGAGAGAGAGAGAGAGAGAGAGAGAGAGAGAGAATGATGCAAGATTTTTTTCGTAACTTTTAATATACAGACACCTCAGATTTCAGATAAAAAATTTTTGGATTTTCTGTTGATGAAAATTCGAGGGAAATCAATAGCTTGCGCCACAATGAAAAAGAAAACAGCAACAGAAAAAGAGAACAAGACTTTAAAACGCATTGAAAGTCTTGAAAATCTTGAGAATAAAACAGAAATTGAAATAAGAATAATTGAAGAAAAAAACCAAGAACTAAGAGCAATCAGGGAACAAAAAATGGAAGGTGTATTATTAAGATCAAAAGCGAGATGGATTGCAGATGGTGAAAAAATATCAAAATACTTTTGCAACCTTGAAAAGAGAAACTATATTAGTAAACAAATGACTAAACTAGTGACTAAAGATGATGAAATAATAAACGAACAAGATATTTTGAAGGAGGTTAAAACATTTTACGAAAATTTATACAAGAAAAAGATAACTGAACAGTGTGAAATTACAAAACTTGTTAAAAAAAATTCCACAGTTATCTGAAGATGAGAAAAAAATATTGGAAGGAGAAATCACTATAGAGGAAGCAAGCGAAGCTTTAAAAATATTAAGCATGGTAAAAGCCCAGGTACAGACGGCTTCGGCGCCGAATTCTTTAAATTCTTTTGGAAAACACTGGGCCCACTGGTTGTAAGATCTGTAAATGAATCATACAAAGACGGAGAATTTTCAACAACACAGAAGCAGGGACTAATTATTTGCATACCAAAAGGTGATAAACCCAAAGAATATATAAAAAAAAACTGGGTCCTATTTCCCTCCTAAATGTAATATACAAAATAGCTTCCTCATGTATTTAAAAAAGAATAAGAAATGTTTTACCATCTCTCATCAGTGAGGATCAAACAGGTTTCATGGCTAATAGATTTATGGGCGACAACATTAGACTAATTTATGATTTGATTAATTATTTAAATGCGAAAAACCTTCCTGGACTGTTGCTCTGTATAGACTTTGAAAAAGCCTTCGACTCACTCGACTGGGATTTTATGTTGAACGTACTAAGGGCTTTTGGGTTTGGTGAAAGTATATGTCACTGGATAGAAACATTCTATAAGGATATTAAATCAACTGTTATTGTAAATGGCCAGACTGCTCAATGGTTTAAAATAGAAAGAGGATGCAGACAGGGAGACCCTATATCTCCTTAGTTATTCATTATATGCGCAGAAATGTTAGCCATTATGATAAAGGAAGAAAAGAAGATAAAAGGTATAAAAATAAATGATGTAGAACACAAAATATCCCAGTTTGCTGATGACACTCAATTAGTAAACAATGGTGACGAAACTTCTTTTGAACAGTCTATTGATATCCTTACCACGTTTGGAAGAGTTTCAGGACTCCTCATGAACAGCGAAAAAGCGCAAGCAATATGGCTAGGATGTCATCAAAACTCCAAGAAAAAATGTTGTTCTCATCTAAAAAATCATTTGGAACCCTTCTCAATTCAAAATACTCGGTGTTTGGTTTACTCAAGACTTGAAAGAATGTGAAAACATGAATTATGACGATAAATTTTCGGAAGTTAAAATATTATTCAAAATTTGGTCTCAAAGAAGTATAACACCAGTCGGAAGAGTTGCTGTTCTCAAGTCACTCATTCTGTCTAAGCTCATACACCTCTGGATTTTGTTACCCAACCCACCTGACCTCTTAATTCAAAAACTTCAAAAGATGTGTTTTAACTTTGTGTGGAATGGTAAACAAGATAGAATAAGCAGGAAAACAACAATTAAAACTATAAAACAAGGTGGCTGAAATATACCTGACATCAAAAAATATATTAATGCTTTGAAAGTTTTATGGATAAAAAAACTTAAAATCACAAATCACAAATGGAAGAGCATTGTTACGAAAATATATCCATTCAGCGAAAAAATTGAAAATTATGGACCAGCATTTAGTACAGGATACATGAGCTCTAATTTGTTTTGGAGACACACCTTTATAGCCTATAGGGAATTTTGTCTTTGCGTGACACCACAAACATTAAGTGAACTTCTAGCTGAACCTGTTTTTTATAACGACAAGATAAAAACAGGAAATGAGATAATTAAACAAAAGAAATTAATTGAGAAAGGAAAGTATGCAATAAAACATTTTCTGAAGGAAAATGGACAATTCATGAACTTTGAAGAATTCATGACCAATGATGATTATACTATAAATTTTGTCTCATACTGTGGATGGATTTCCTCAATGAAAGAATTCATAAAGAAAACTGGAATAAAACCTGATAATAATAATAATAATAATAATACAAACACAATTCAGAACATGCCGAGGGCTTTCAATATCATTATGAAAGAAACAAAAGGAGCTAAACGATACTATGAAATTTTTACTCAAGATGAGCGTAAGCCAAACTGTTGCTCTCAATGGCTACAAAAACTTAATTCTGAAGTTCCTTGGAATAAGGTATTTACCCACGTCCACAAAATTAAAGATGTAAAATTGAAATGGCTTCAAATTAGAATTATTCACAGAATTATTGGCACAAATATTGTTTTAAATGCCATGGGCCTGACAAACACGACAAACTGCACATTCTGCAGTGAAGAGAGAGATTCAGTCCAACACTTTTTATGGATGTGCAATTACGTTCAAACTTTTTGGAAAGAGGTTGAAAATTTATTTAACGAAAAATGCCGAAACTCGTTTACCATTAAAATAACACGCGATATTGTTATCTTTGGAGTCGACAAACATATGCAAACAGAAACAATTTTTGACTTTATTATTATGTTGCTAAATCTTATATTACAAGTGTAAGATCGAAAGACGTAGGCCAAATGCTTCAGCTTTTCAGAGCCAGCTGAGCAGCAGATTCAAAATCGAACTCTATAATGCTAAAGTCAACAATGATCAGAACAGGTTTGATGATGAATGGTACAATTACATGCCGATGATTTTATACACAAATACTTAGAAAAAGAGAAAAAAAATCGACAACAACAACAAAATCTCTGTCACGGTCGCTAAGCCGGACGGCCCTACCACCCTTACCCACGCCTATCACACACTAGGTCAGACAACACAGCACACTAACACAGTTTTACAATCACGCACGCTTCTTTATTTCACACACACTCCATGGCGCCACCACTCACGCACATCCACAACTGCACACAAGTATCCCAATTCCCGCTGACTTACCCTACTCTACGATAATGACCTGGAACACCCTAACCTAACCTAAAACACCAGTTGCGGTATATCACTGTGACCTGGGGACACAGCGATAGCCCGCACACGTGGTGACTACTAGGGACAAGGATTTACCAAAGGGACTCTAATCTCTTAACTACTGCTACCACCCACACCTCTCCCCAGGACTCACCCTTCTCTTTTCACCCGGGACCACTACTGCACTGATCGCTGCGTCCCTAAGGGAGGCAACGACCAGTACCCTACACTGTGCTGGCCACTACGTCCTAAAAGGAGGCAGTAGCTAACACCCCTAACCCTACTGCCTAACGCTACACCCCTTCTACCACAAACACGGGACCACCCCTCCCGGCCCGGAAAGCTCCAGTCCTCGGCGCTGTACGTGGCCCCTCACAGGCTGACAACTCCCCGGAAGACTCTGCACCCCGGCGCTGTACGTGGCTCCTCCGCGGGCCGACACCCTCCCCGAAGACTCTGCACCCCGGCGCTGACCGTGGCCTCCCGCAGTCTGACTCCTCCCCGCGATGGGCACGACACCCAACGCACACACACCAGACGCCCTCTCGACGGGTCCGGGGCTCGTAGGACGCCTCCTCCTCTGAAGGCCCCGCCAGACACCAAGGGTGAAAAAGGCCTGGTGCAGCGCCCTCTCACAGGACGCCTGAACAGGGACGAGGAACCAGTGCCGGAGAACTCCCGGAAGAGCACCGGTAGCTGGAGGAGAGCTGCCCCACAGAAGGCAGACGGCCTGGGTGGTCTCCCTCTCCCGGGAAAACAACAGGTACTGGAAAGCGCCGCTCACCTGCCGGCACGCGGCAGTAGACTGCGGTGATCTGGCCCCAGCCTCAGGACGGAACAGGATACCTGCTGACACAACTGTAGGCCACTACTGTAATGTTGCTACTACCCGAGTCATCAAGGCACATAGGCTACTTGGTAAAGCTTTAACTCTCCATCTCCCTTGCCTACTTCCCACTCGGGCATGAGAGTGACCCCTTGAATTTCGAACACATCCCCCAACCCATTACTTACTTTGGGGTTATCAGACCCATCTCCTGCCAACCCTTACAACAGCGGTAAAGCAATACTCTCCCTGAGCCAATCCACGCTATTACATATGAAATTATGAATCACACCCAATTCTCGGAGAAATAAACCAATCTAAGCGATCCACCACGGACTCCATGGGCCCCCTTAGGACATACTAAATAATCTAGGAAATGGCCAATTTCACAAGGAAATGTCTCCACACAATAACCAGTAGTAATACACATCTCTCAGAGGAAAAAACAAAACAAAACAAAAAAAACATCAATTTTTAGCGGTTCACAGTTCCAGCATGTTCACACAAGAGAATCGGCTCGCAGCCACAATCCTTCACATTATTACCCCTCTTTGCACTGTCAGTTACAACCATATATCAAAAACAACATGATTTGTTCGCCAAAATTTCCATCCAGCACCTCACTCTCATGTCATCTCTTGTCAGATAACCCAGTGGTTAATCTTTGTTATGCCAACACAACCACACTTCATACAATATTACATGCTGCACATCATCCGTTTTTATCCTATCAACTGCTAAGCTACTCGCCTTAAACTTTACCTTTCCCTTCTTTTTGCTTACTAAAATTCATAACTGGGTTGCCTCCCCACAACCTAAAATATCTGTCTCCAACCCCGTTCTGTCACAAATACATACATCCCTGCACGTGTGACGACTGTCACTTTCTTACAAAACTTCTAACCATATGGACTCACTGTCCTGTACCAAATGCGTACGCCACCGATACAGTCTGCACGCACACGACACCCGCATCGAGAACCCTAACTCGTAACGAAAGTGACAAGACACCAATATAAGTTGAATAGTCACGACCGTACCCCAGTATAAACCACTCGACCACAAACTGGCCTTGGCCTTACTACACAGTTAACCGATTCCAATGCTGTGCAGGTCAACTCTGAAATCGTTAATCAATTTCAACGAACTCCTACTATTTACAATTGAGATTGAGCACAATCATCAAACCCCTCTATGATTCACGCAGACACATCTGCACCTGACTCATATTATGATCCTCAACCAAATGCAACCTCGTACTACCCTCTTATTGAACCCACTGACATTACCATGAACTAACCACAAACAATATCTACATCACTGTCCATCAACGGTTATTATATCGAACCCACATTGTCTAGCCAAACTGTCCTGAGAAAATCGAACTCAGGAACCACTATGTACATTACTTACAAAAATATACAGGAAAGAGGTGACAACTCAAACCGGCTGACAACAAATTTCAATCACGGAACCAAGACAACATCATACCAGACAACCAGTATACGCAACGAACACCATACAACTAATCCCAACATGAGACAACTACAGTACAACTCGCCATAATACAAGACAACACAACGAACTACAACACAACGAACCTAACAGATCACCAACCTGGACATACAGACGATCAACCACACCAGTTCTGCAACTGGCTGACAGTGGCTGCAACAAGGACGACACCGACTCAGCACAGGCCAAGGGCACCCAACCCCGACGAGGACCTGGCACTAACTATGACTCGAAGTCACTCTTCAAAACTAACGGCGCTGCCGCCGCACCTACAAGGAGTACGTCCACTCCGACGAACACCAGGGACCGAAGTGAAGCTACCCCTACACATTCCGCCCTGGTCGGAATCAAGCGAACTCTACTCACCACACAAAACAACGATTGGTCAGAGAAGTGTATCCCTCCGCAGAGCTGACACGTCTGACCAACGGACTAGTTGTTGCTCGTGCAACAACACGACAATTTACCACAACAACTCACAGACTCAACACAACAACAGCCGATATCCTGCCCCGCCTTCTCTGGTGTAGAACCAAAGTAATAAAAGGGTAACAATCGGGAACGAAACCAACTTCCTCCTACCACTCCCTCAATAAATGAAGACTGGAAGGCAAAAATACTGTATGTCCTACTTCACCTGCCCCCCTACCTAGCCTAACCTTACTACCTAACCCTGAGGAACTTAACCTAACTCTAGCTAACTATACCCCAATCTCACCCCGCGCGCGCGCATGCACACACACACACACACACACACACACACACACACACACACAAGCACACATACATGCACGCATACATGCACGCTCGCACGCATACGCGCACACAAGCACACATACATGCACGCATACATGCACGCTCGCACGCATACGCGCACACGCTCTCTACCTTGAACCACCACTACTCTTAAACACGTGGACGTACTAGTTTAGTACCGCCGATCGGTGACACACCCCCCTGCCTAAGTTTTAACTACAGGTTAAAACAAACAACTTCTCACTCGATCGGCGTTTTAGCCACACCCTACCTATAACAATCCAATTCCCCATCACTCATTCTGTCCTACTGTTACTTTTGATGCACACCAAAACTTCCATCACAACAGCATCAACTTTTAAATACATCAACAACCACAGGTTACATTAATCAACCTGGACTAACTCTGCCTCGCACGACCTTAACGCAGGCACTTATGGGCAGCCGTTACACTACGCACCACTTATGAATTTTATAACTGAGGCTGCTCTGATTACGCACAACTGCTGTGCAACACGTACTACAAATACCACACCCTCAGTAACACTTTGCTACGTCATTCTCTTCCAAAGATAATAACACATGCACATCTTCGACAATGACAACCTCCCACGACACAGGTTAACGGAACCCTCAGGTTTCTCTCTCTCTCTCTCTCTCTCTCTCTCTCTCTCTCTCTCTCTCTCTCTCTCTCTCTCTCTCTCTCTCTTTCTCTACGGCAAGCGACTCAAGAAGTCTGCCGCCACATTGTCCTTTCCAGACACTGCCTGCACCGTAAACTGAAATGGCTGCAGCTGCAGTGCCCACCTCGTGATCCTCCCACTAGTACTCTAGACCCCACAGCTACCTTCCTGGGTTTCGTCCTCAAATGAAAATGTCGCTTGTACGTGCAAGCTGCTGTTGCCAAGTTCTTTGCCAACTCACACGTCTTAGCTATTTTGTTCCTTAGGTTGACGACGTACTCTGTAGCTGTGCAGAGCTCTTGCCTCTCGGGTTGCAACCACCGATCTCTCAGTATCTGCATGGGCCTGCGCATCAGTGGCATCCTTACAAGGGGAACTCTTGAGACTCTTCCCTTGTCCACAGTACGCTGACACTGGAAGCATGACTGGCAGTACCGACGAATGTCAGCATGCATGCCTGGCCAATAGAAATGGCGACCAACTCGCTCCTTGGTTCGGGTGGTACCTAAGTGACCAGACATGGGTACGTCGTGGGCTAGCTTCATCACCGTGGTCCGTAGTTCAGCTGGGACGCAGATCTGACTCGCTACGTCCTTGGGACCCTCAAACCGCCTGACCAGTACACCAGACTTCCGAGCGTACTCGACTCGTCCAAACTTGGTGTGGAAGTGCGTCCCTGCTTCACACGCACTCCGAGCCTTCCTCAAGGTTTCATCCTGGTCCTGCATCTGAATTAACTGCTGGGTAGAGGTGTTCAGAATACATTCCTCGACGGGCAGTGGTACAGGTTCTTGCTGCTCCCTGGCTCTCTGCGCGCGTGTCTGCACTGCCCCTACCAGCGCCGGGTCTGCGTATACAGGCACACGTGTCCAACCGGGATCTCCTACTCTCTTTGCGAAATTTCCGATCAGGACTTCCTGCACAGGGCTATTCATGACCAAAACCTCCAACTTCCCTGCGATGAATGGTGACTTCAACTCTATTACCGCCACAGGTAACACGGACCTACATCTGGACTCAGCCAACACTACTGGGACTGTCTCTCCTGTGTACGCATCTGCCGGTACTAACCACTTAGCCACTACGGTGTGTCCGGCACCAGTGTCCCGTAATCCATTGGCCGGAGACCCGTTAACTTCTACGATGCACGCAGGCTCGTACCGCTGCTCAGCGCATGGGCGACACAACGTAGGGACTACTCGAGCTTGGGGCTGGTCACAACAATGAACCGCTCCAACAGAATGGGGCTCAGGGCATTTCCTAGCGATGTGGCCTGGCTTCTTGCAGTTGAAACAAACTATGGTCGATCTAGACCCTTCTGATCTCCTGTTCAGCTGCTGTAGTGCACCATCACTTTGTTGGGACCTCCCTGCGGGCTGGCTCCCTGCTGTTTCACGTGTATTACCCAGGTTGGGCTGGTTAACTGTTCGGTCTTGTCTCGCCTTCCTCCCCAGTCTTTTGGCCTCTGCCAAAACAGTAGCTTCTGTTGCAAGTTGTTCCAGTTTTCGGGCATGTCTTCCGCACCTCAATTGTGAACTCTGGAGACAATAGCTGATAAAACTGTTCTTGGAACAGCAGATCCTTTACGTCCTCTGCCACACTCTCATCCTTGCCCGCTGCTGCACACCAGAGGGAAAACCACCGCTTCATCCTTCCCAGCATCTGGCCGAAAGTCTCAGCAGCGTCCTTCTTGATGCTCCTGAACCTTTCTCGGTAGGCCTCAGCATCTAGCCTAAAGTGGCTTAACAGGGCGCCCTTTATCTGATCATAGTCGCCTAACTCATCCGCACTTAACCGCATCACCGCTTCTCTAGCCTTTCCTCTCAGCAGAGACATCAGACGCGTGGGCCATGAGGTCTCGCTCCACTTGCACATCTGGGCTACACGCTCAAATTGGGCGATGAAAGCGTCCACGTCGTCGTTTCTCTCCCAACGGCTCAAGGTGGACATGCTTCGTTTCCTCCACCTCAATCAAACGTTTCCTATGCGCTGCTTCATCTAAGGCCTGCCTCTCCTGTATCAGTATCTCTCGCTCCCTTGCCTCTAACTTGGCTTGCCGTGTCTGAGCTTCTATTTCCCTTATCGCCGTTTCTTCCTCCATCTTCTTCCTCTGCAGTTCCAATTCCATCTGTCTCGCTGCTTTCTCATCTTCGATCTTCTTCTGCTTCATCTCTAGTTCCCTCTGCCTATCAGCTTTTTCCTCTTCTATCTTCCTCTGCTGCATATCTAGCTCCCTCTGCTTCATCTCTAGCTCCCTCTCATCCTTCATCTTCTGCCTCACTTTCTCCTCTTCATCCTTCATCTTCTGCCTCACTTTCTCCTCCATCCGGAACTCCAATTCTACTTCTCTCGCCGTCTTCTCATCCTCATTACGTACTGAGTCTGTGACGAACTTGGCGAGGTCTCCCCCAGCTAAACCCATCGCCGCTCCCAACTTGGCAAACTTTGCATAAACCCCCGCCCCCTGTTCTTGATCCACCCCCGCTCCCTGGTCACTAACCTTAGGTTTGGTATCCGCCACAGGGGCCTGTGGATCCATGACACTATCGGGGTCGTACTGCGGATGGGCTCGGGTGTGTTTAGACATAGGGTACCCCTTCCACCACAGAGCTAGCAACGGACAGTATGCGATCTGAGCGCAACTGGAGGTTCCTGACTACGCACTAGCCCCTGAATCAACTCAGCACAAGTACACAATACCCTCAATGAGTCACGCACCAAGCATAACTCCACCCACACTTGTATACCTCATACATATACCCACATAGGCTCCAACCCATACAATACCACCAATGCACAGTCTGGTCACTAACTGAACCACGTGACACCGTGTGTCCACCGTCCACTGTGCATGCGCACCAGTTACCCACAGTCACAGGCCTCACTGTCTCTGGTAGGCCGCACCCACACGATCACAGTGCACTTGCACCCCTCAAGTCCAGGTGCACTCATAGCATACCCTATGCCACAACACTGCGCACCCTCGTGCTTCCCACACAGTCACCTGGGCTTACTCTGCCCTTAATCCCCACAGGATATCCGAGCACACAGCGTGCACAGTCACGGGCCGGGTACCACTCTACCTACTCACTGGGGTATACCATATGTAAGGGACACAAAAGACACCTGGTACCCTCCGGTACCTCACCTACACTGTACGGTGTAATCACTCACACTTCCAACAACCACTCAAAGTTTATTGACCATTTATACCTCACTCACTCGGTAGCGCCAACCCATTCACACCAACACAAGTGCCCTGCCCAATGCCAATGGAAACCTGCCTGAAGTGAACAGGGACACTACGTACCACCTCCCAGGGTACTGGTATGCTCCCACCAACCACCCACTTACATTTCACACAACGTACACACCGGACACAACACCCCCCTTACCTCCCTCCTAGCTACCTATCACCTACCCAGAACCCCTTATGTTACCCCGCATCTCCACCAAAGTGTCACGGTCGCTAAGCCGGACGGCCCTACCACCCTTACCCACGCCTATCACACACTAGGTCAGACAACACAGCACACTAACACAGTTTTACAATCACGCACGCTTCTTTATTTCACACACACTCCATGGCGCCACCACTCACGCACATCCACAACTGCACACAAGTATCCCAATTCCCGCTGACTTACCCTACTCTACGATAATGACCTGGAACACCCTAACCTAACCTAAAACACCAGTTGCGGTATATCACTGTGACCTGGGGACACAGCGATAGCCCGCACACGTGGTGACTACTAGGGACAAGGATTTACCAAAGGGACTCTAATCTCTTAACTACTGCTACCACCCACACCTCTCCCCAGGACTCACCCTTCTCTTTTCACCCGGGACCACTACTGCACTGATCGCTGCGTCCCTAAGGGAGGCAACGACCAGTACCCTACACTGTGCTGGCCACTACGTCCTAAAAGGAGGCAGTAGCTAACACCCCTAACCCTACTGCCTAACGCTACACCCCTTCTACCACAAACACGGGACCACCCCTCCCGGCCCGGAAAGCTCCAGTCCTCGGCGCTGTACGTGGCCCCTCACAGGCTGACAACTCCCCGGAAGACTCTGCACCCCGGCGCTGTACGTGGCTCCTCCGCGGGCCGACACCCTCCCCGAAGACTCTGCACCCCGGCGCTGACCGTGGCCTCCCGCAGTCTGACTCCTCCCCGCGATGGGCACGACACCCAACGCACACACACCAGACGCCCTCTCGACGGGTCCGGGGCTCGTAGGACGCCTCCTCCTCTGAAGGCCCCGCCAGACACCAAGGGTGAAAAAGGCCTGGTGCAGCGCCCTCTCACAGGACGCCTGAACAGGGACGAGGAACCAGTGCCGGAGAACTCCCGGAAGAGCACCGGTAGCTGGAGGAGAGCTGCCCCACAGAAGGCAGACGGCCTGGGTGGTCTCCCTCTCCCGGGAAAACAACAGGTACTGGAAAGCGCCGCTCACCTGCCGGCACGCGGCAGTAGACTGCGGTGATCTGGCCCCAGCCTCAGGACGGAACAGGATACCTGCTGACACAACTGTAGGCCACTACTGTAATGTTGCTACTACCCGAGTCATCAAGGCACATAGGCTACTTGGTAAAGCTTTAACTCTCCATCTCCCTTGCCTACTTCCCACTCGGGCATGAGAGTGACCCCTTGAATTTCGAACACATCCCCCAACCCATTACTTACTTTGGGGTTATCAGACCCATCTCCTGCCAACCCTTACAACAGCGGTAAAGCAATACTCTCCCTGAGCCAATCCACGCTATTACATATGAAATTATGAATCACACCCAATTCTCGGAGAAATAAACCAATCTAAGCGATCCACCACGGACTCCATGGGCCCCCTTAGGACATACTAAATAATCTAGGAAATGGCCAATTTCACAAGGAAATGTCTCCACACAATAACCAGTAGTAATACACATCTCTCAGAGGAAAAAACAAAACAAAACAAAAAAAACATCAATTTTTAGCGGTTCACAGTTCCAGCATGTTCACACAAGAGAATCGGCTCGCAGCCACAATCCTTCACATTATTACCCCTCTTTGCACTGTCAGTTACAACCATATATCAAAAACAACATGATTTGTTCGCCAAAATTTCCATCCAGCACCTCACTCTCATGTCATCTCTTGTCAGATAACCCAGTGGTTAATCTTTGTTATGCCAACACAACCACACTTCATACAATATTACATGCTGCACATCATCCGTTTTTATCCTATCAACTGCTAAGCTACTCGCCTTAAACTTTACCTTTCCCTTCTTTTTGCTTACTAAAATTCATAACTGGGTTGCCTCCCCACAACCTAAAATATCTGTCTCCAACCCCGTTCTGTCACAAATACATACATCCCTGCACGTGTGACGACTGTCACTTTCTTACAAAACTTCTAACCATATGGACTCACTGTCCTGTACCAAATGCGTACGCCACCGATACAGTCTGCACGCGCACGACACCCGCATCGAGAACCCTAACTCGTAACGAAAGTGACAAGACACCAATATAAGTTGAATAGTCACGACCGTACCCCAGTATAAACCACTCGACCACAAACTGGCCTTGGCCTTACTACACAGTTAACCGATTCCAATGCTGTGCAGGTCAACTCTGAAATCGTTAATCAATTTCAACGAACTCCTACTATTTACAATTGAGATTGAGCACAATCATCAAACCCCTCTATGATTCACGCAGACACATCTGCACCTGACTCATATTATGATCCTCAACCAAATGCAACCTCGTACTACCCTCTTATTGAACCCACTGACATTACCATGAACTAACCACAAACAATATCTACATCACTGTCCATCAACGGTTATTATATCGAACCCACATTGTCTAGCCAAACTGTCCTGAGAAAATCGAACTCAGGAACCACTATGTACATTACTTACAAAAATATACAGGAAAGAGGTGACAACTCAAACCGGCTGACAACAAATTTCAATCACGGAACCAAGACAACATCATACCAGACAACCAGTATACGCAACGAACACCATACAACTAATCCCAACATGAGACAACTACAGTACAACTCGCCATAATACAAGACAACACAACGAACTACAACACAACGAACCTAACAGATCACCAACCTGGACATACAGACGATCAACCACACCAGTTCTGCAACTGGCTGACAGTGGCTGCAACAAGGACGACACCGACTCAGCACAGGCCAAGGGCACCCAACCCCGACGAGGACCTGGCACTAACTATGACTCGAAGTCACTCTTCAAAACTAACGGCGCTGCCGCCGCACCTACAAGGAGTACGTCCACTCCGACGAACACCAGGGACCGAAGTGAAGCTACCCCTACACATTCCGCCCTGGTCGGAATCAAGCGAACTCTACTCACCACACAAAACAACGATTGGTCAGAGAAGTGTATCCCTCCGCAGAGCTGACACGCCTGACCAACGGACTAGTTGTTGCTCGTGCAACAACACGACAATTTACCACAACAACTCACAGACTCAACACAACAACAGCCGATATCCTGCCCCGCCTTCTCTGGTGTAGAACCAAAGTAATAAAAGGGTAACAATCGGGAACGAAACCAACTTCCTCCTACCACTCCCTCAATAAATGAAGACTGGAAGGCAAAAATACTGTATGTCCTACTTCACCTGCCCCCCTACCTAGCCTAACCTTACTACCTAACCCTGAGGAACTTAACCTAACTCTAGCTAACTATACCCCAATCTCACCCCGCGCGCGCGCATGCACACACACACACACACACACACACACACACACACACACACACAAGCACACATACATGCACGCATACATGCACGCTCGCACGCATACGCGCACACAAGCACACATACATGCACGCATACATGCACGCTCGCACGCATACGCGCACACGCTCTCTACCTTGAACCACCACTACTCTTAAACACGTGGACGTACTAGTTTAGTACCGCCGATCGGTGACAATCTCAATCTAATATGCATCTCCGTAATCCCAGTATCCATTTCTCAAGTTTTTTTTTTCTTTTTCTTTTTTGAGATTCTCATATTTGAATTGACATGTCTTTGAATGTACATTTGAAGCAACATACTTTTTATGCATTGATATATTATCCGTATGCTCTTGCTGTAATGTGGAAAATGTATATGTCAAATGTGTATGATATATATCGGGAGAATTAAAGGGGGAAAAAAATATATATTATCTCAATTATTGTATCCACCTTCTGAGGGGCTATGGCCTAACACAATAAAGATCTGAATCTGAAAAAAAAAAAATATATATATAATATATACAGACACCTATGTTGAAAATACATTTGAGTTTAAATGGAAGATTGTTTCGTTCTTTCTAATTATTTACTTCAGAAGAAGATGGTTTTAGAAGAGTAGATTTGAGAGCACGGGTGCAGAGACTTTCGAGATGTTTTGAGGAGGTTTCACTGGCTCAATCCTAACATGTTGAGGCGCGGCATAATCTGAATCACTTTAAATAAAAGAATTGAAAAAAAGTTTCCGAGTATGTTTAATTTCATTGAGCTGAAATGATTTTTTAATATTTATTTTCAGATAAACTACTTGAAATTTGATTTGACCAGGATGAATTATTGCCAATGTTGAGATCAAGTAATGTTTGAGAACCAACCTCACTAAAAATTTCATCATAAACTTTCAGTTCTTTTCAAATGCCTTTGTAGTTTTATTATTTTATTTTAGTTTATTTTTGGTCTTTTACTAACACGAATTTTGAATTTTTTTTAAGGATGAAGGGCCATGTTGTTGAATTCTGTGTAATTAACCAGTTATCAACGTCATTCTTTAAACCAGCACCCTCTAAGTCTACATTTTACCAGTGTTATATAGTAGTGTCATCAGCAAAAGGTCCACTAGATGACGACACATGAAGAGAGAGAGAGAGAGAGAGAGAGAGAGAGAGAGAGAGAGAGAGAGAGAGAGAGAGAGATCATTGATGTAAATTATAAATAATATTGGTCCTAACACTAAACCCTGAGGAACACCAAAGTTGACAGGCATGAAAGTGGACCATTCCGAATCTTTAAAAAACTTTTTTGACAGGAAAGATTAAAGAAGTTAAACAGATTCAAGTAATAAACCACAGAGTTACTTTTAATAAAAGAAAAATCATGGTCAGTAACATGAAAAGCTTTCGCAAAATCCACAAAAATTGTACCCGTGAGAAGATCATCACTCATGTTTGAATGCCACTGTGAGTGCGTGTGCGTGTATGCATGCGCGCGCGCGCCGCGTGTGTGTGTGAGTGCACGCGCGCACGCGTGTGTATGTGCGTGCATACATGTGAGTGACACACACACACACACACACACACACACACACACACACACACACACACACACACACACACACACAGGGGTAAGCAGGCAGACAGAGACAGACAGACAGAAAATTGCGGAGAGAGAGAGAGAGAGAGAGAGAGAGAGAGAGAGAGAGAGAGAGAGAGAGAGAGAGACAGACAGACAGACAGACAGACAGACAGACAGACAGACAGACAGACAGAAGAGAGGAAGTGTTACAATGTGCGGACATTAAAACAGTGTGCCTGCTGTTTCAACTTTCGTCAGAATTCCGAACATGAATGTAACCCTGGGGTGTGGCACCTTATTTTGCATGACGTTTATTGACAAATAACTAGTTTGTTAAATAGAAACGGGGTGAGCGTGGTACAAGCAATGGCAAAAGAATACACACTCATGGGACAAAAGTCTGTCCCCTCTCGGCACTTCCGGCGCTGACTAGGTTGGAAGTTCCGGAGCACTCTATGGCACTTTGTTTCCATAATTTCTAATAGCCATAACTGTCATAGTTATGGGTTCCTTCGTGACGAATGGGTAGTTTGCGAATTAAACGAAGCAATATCTGGCTGACTCAGTTTTACTGAGTTATGCCAGCTTACATCTGAATGATGGATGTTTCGATAGTTGACAACTAGTGTTAGATACGGAAGAAAACGTTGGTGCCCGTATGCTCCAGATCATTGAAAACAACAAACGAACTACCAAGCAAACAAACAAACTTTAAAATTGTAATGATAATAGGATCAATGAGGCA